>JAODKL010000107.1:4563323-4585025 GCA_026780765.1 Petrocephalus schoutedeni | reverse complement strand
AGCAGGCATCCCTAAGCATCAGCTAAGTATAGTATTATAACTCAGTACTCAGAATACTTTATTAGCAGTGCATACAAACATACCAGAGCATACCAGACGCATAGGAAAAATATACAGCAATTAACAGTACTATATATGCAACAGCTAAAGAATGCAATAGAAAGCACAAATTTACCGAAAACAGTGCAAGATGTCTTAAGACAATAAATTAGCATAAGAGTACCATGTGCAAACCACTGCAAAGTGCATAAAGCGTATGCTGAGAGAATCATGCGGGTGACACAGATGCGAGACAGACCGACAACTGAACCAGTGCAAAAGCAAAAAGCAGTTGTTCACTGAAGTGCAAATGTAGACAATGGAGAGACAAAATTCATATTTTTCAGGCATATTATCAGAATGACATTATTTACTCACACAATACAATCAAAGCCAGTGAATGTATTTTAGCAGCTTCACCAATGAGGAAGTAACATCATTGTGGCTGGTAGACTGGATTGTTGCTACCATGAGTGCAGTTTAACATGCAAAACAGTACAATGTGGCTCATTATCTATTGAATCAGGTGGAGGTTCATCTACAAAGTATTCCAATTGTACAAAGTGCAGTATTCTACAAAGTATGTTGTATATAAATCAAAGCCAAAAATAAAACTCATCTACGGACATCAGTCAGGAAAATGAGACAGAGTGGAAAAATACCAGTATCTGAATCCAAATCAGTGAAAAAAATAGCCAGTAGGTCAATGAACGGATGGTGATCATCAGTCAGAATAGGAAGGAATATTCAGCTTGGAGTGACTAAGCTGTACCACACAATGATCTGTTCAAAAAGTGGTATTTAATTGATTACACATGAACTGTTACACAAGTGGATTTAATAAACTGGTGAGGATGATCAGGGAAGAGTAGATGGTTATGTTAAACGTCTGGGCTGCATCTTTAATCCAGGAGTGGACTGGCTAGGAGCCATGTCTTGATAAATGCACATGGCTGGTATTTTCCATGTCTGAGTGCAACATTAAATGCGTTGGAAAGGGTGAATGTGAAATGTTGCACCAATCTTTTCTCTCTGTAGACAGTCATCGACGTGTGCTACCTGCTTCCGGAGACAAACATTGGAACCCTTGTGGTCACTATTGTGACCACGGTCTGCCTTATTGGTGCCAAAGAGGTCAACTCACTTCTAGCCCGCAAGCTACCGGTCCCCATTCCTGTGGAGCTGCTGGCTGTGAGTAGCGATATCCAGTATCAGGACTTAAAGTAATCAAATGAAATGAGCCTATATTTTCCCGTTGTACAATTACAAGTACACGTGCCCTGGAATACTTCTTTTTGCATATCCCATATTGCTCTCTTTTGAGTCACACATATACACATATATAGTTTAGAATGAAACCTGGGGTCCAAGTGCAAGACCGTTTACGCGGTGCCCCTGTCGTTTAATTTTCAATCCATCCTAAAACACAAGCTAGGACCTTAAGCCCTACACCGCTGCAGACTTCATCAAATATGCATGTACATTTCTTGTCCCCAGATTATCATAGCCACAGTGGTTTCCTGGCAGTTCAACCTAGATACGAAGTATGGAGTGGAGGTAGTGGGACCCATCCCATCTGGGTAAGAACACACAGATGCACGATCACTTAGCATCACAATGGCACCGGGCATGACTTCATACTACAAGCTACATAAACACAAGTTTCCTGATTGTACAGCTGGAAAAATACCAAAGTCAGTCTGAATAAAAGCACCATATAAAATGTACTGTAAATACTTACTAATTTACCACAAGTTATGTACTTAATATCAATGCTATTCGTTATGCAATTTTTCTACGCCACTGAACCCAATAGTTTGCACTGGATGACTGAAATCAATGTCAGCACAATAGGGTAGTGCCTTCTTGTCTGGTTGTGAAGCTCTCCCACCCTGTCTGACCCTAAGCCTCCAGCCCCCGAGGGTACCTGACGTCTACATCCTTGGACAGGTGATAGGGGATGCTTTTGCTTTGTCCGTTGTTGGGTATGGCATTGCCATTTCCCTGGGCAGAATATTCGCACTCAAATATGGCTACAGAGTGGACAGCAACCAGGTAATGTCTGCTCTGGTTTCTAAAAGCCATCCCTTCTACGTATTCTTGAGTAGAGCTTTGAATGGTTCTTTTCTGTTGTAGGAGCTGATGGCCCTGGGCCTCAGTAACACGATCGGGGGACTGTTCCAGTGCTTCGCCATCAGTTGCTCCATGTCCCGCAGTCTTGTCCAGGAGAGCACTGGGGGCAAAACTCAGGTACCAGGATGTGAGACTTATCGGAGGTGGGATAGTGGGCAGAACCGCATGGCATGGGGATGGAACGCAAAAACAGGAACTTAATGAGAGTGGCATGAGATTAGCAAATGGTGTGGAGAACCAAAAACATAAGAGAGGACCGGGAAACACACAGGAAAACTAAATAGGCATTGGGGTTTAGCAAGGGGGGTGTGGGCTTGAGATTCGGGGTCTGGCTGCATTTTCTAGGTCGAGAGAAAATCAGATCTCAGTCTCCCTTTTCCACTCAGTTCTCTTTAATGTACACGTCGTCATAAGTGCTTCTGCGAGAGTTCACTTCTGTGAAGATCCTATCAAAGGTCGAGGATTATTAATTTTGTGTTACTGTTGGATGTGTCTCTCACCAGGTGGCTAGTGCGATCTCAGCTGTTGTGATTCTCATCATTTTGTTGAAGATTGGCGAACTCTTTGAGCAGCTTCCCAAGGTACTGCCATATGCCTGTGCGCATTGTAGCTGCCACGGCCCGCTCGAGCAGAAAATGTGCCTGTACTGCAGCGGCGAGCAACGCAAAGGAGGGAACTCAGGTTAGCTGAAAGTGTACATCTTCCCACAGGCAGTGCTGGCAGCCATCATTTACGTGAACCTGCACGGGATGATGAAGCAGTTCAATGACATCCGCACACTCTGGAGGACTAACCGAGTGGACATGGTGAGGACGCCATTGGTTAGGGCCAATGGGCTTACATAGGAGATTAGATTGACCTACCATTAGCTAGAAATAAACCACAATATTTGGTGATCGCTCGCTATTCCTGTCTTGAGGCTTAGAACCAATTAAAGTAACACATCGTAGAAGCTTCTTCTTCAGTTTTGGGTCAATATTATTCCTAATTAAAAGTGCTCCTGCTCTTAGCAGAGGTGATACTAATGTCCTCGTCTCTGTGCGCAGGTTGTGTGGATAGCCACCCTCATCCTTACTGTGCTGTTTAACCCTGACATGGGCCTGGCTGCCTCCATCGCCTTCTCCATGCTCACTGTCATCTTCAGGACTCAGCTGTGAGAAGTTCCGACAACAAGACAACTTATGTCCATCTGCTTCGCTAAACTCCAAATCCCAACCATCGCCCACATAGATTCCTTTGGGTTTCTACTGTTACTTAACCCCAGAAGGTGCCAGACTGCAAAGGGCATATGAGAGTGGAGGGGTAGCGAGGCGGGCCCAGGTCTCAGAACACGTACAAAATGCGCCGCTGACCACATGCTATGCAGGCCTACTGAAATGCCCACTTGCCTATCTGTGACGCTTACATGCCTCAATTTCAAATAATTTGGGCAATATAAATACCGTGGCAATAATTTCATATGATCTCTAATTATTTTAGGCTACTCTGTACAACAAATGTAAATGCCCGCATCACCTCACACTTAACTGTGGGACTCACAGCACTTACAGTCAGCAATTAATTTCTCAACAGGTCTAAGATATATGGAATAATACTTCACACTTCGCCTCACATACTTCACAGAATCACACTAAGCTATTAAAGGACACACACACACACACATATATATATATACATATATGCACACAAACGAATAAAGGACGTACAATTGTGTGAATATTGGTCTATAAATTAAAATGCATAATTATTTATTTGTTTATTTTATTGTTTTTGGTTTTTTAAACCAGAGAGATGCTAATTCTGTGCAAATATGTGCTGAAGTGCAGATAGTCAAAAACAGAGCGGTCCCGGAACACACTCCGGCAGGATCCCGCTCAACCTAAGTACTGCTTAACCACATTTGTCTGTCTTTGATTATTTAGGCCTCAGTACTCCATCCTCGGCCAGGTCAAGGGCACTGACATCTATAGACCCATCAACAAGTACAAGCAGGTAAAACCAACAGCCCCTGCCACAGTACAATCACCACAATGCAGCAATAACAGTGAGTTACCTAGCTAATTAACAACATATTCAGTCTAACTCATATTTCCATGGCCCTACCCAACCTGGCTGCCTCAAGGTACTCAGATAATTAAAATTAGGCAGTATTACACATCAGCGTGAAAAGCCAAAAGACAGCCCAGGAAACAAAAATCCGTCTAAAAATACCACAGGCTGCCTAACCCCAGGCATGTTAACTCTATTCAAAAATGAAAAACAGAATTGAAGAAGAATTCCACCCCTCAACATTTTATTAGCTTATATTTCAATATTCTGCTATAGAGCTGCTTCCAGTCTTCTGAACTGTAGACTGAATGTGGCTCTTTCACTAAAATTAATGTCAGCTACAAAACAGGATAATAACTAAACCTTTAGCAACCTTAAACTCTCCTACTGCATGAAGGAGTACATCAGTTCACACACCTTACCCATCGTTACTACTATCAATGCATGTTTGCTTTCCCAAAAATAAACACCCCATCTCCCCCTGACCTTCATCAGGCAACTAAGAGCTTCAGACCCTTTAATAGAAGTAGCTGACTTTATGAAAATAATTATAAGCCAGACTCAGTCATTCATCGTGGGGCTTGGTGGGTTAAGACTGTGTGCCATGGCCAGATCGTCACCAGGTCAAACTCCATGGCTGGCAGAGTGACGCCACCATTGGGCCCTTGAGCAAAGCCCTGAAGCCCGCGGACGCTGTGACCCCCAAACTTGCTCTGGCCCATATGTTTCTGTATGTCTCCTGGTGAGTAAGCAGGGATAGGCGAAAAAATAATTTCCCACAGGGAATAATGAAGTATCTCTATTCTCTAGCGGGACTGATATCTCCAGCACCAGGGCGAGGTCTGACTTAGATCCTGACCTTCCTCTGAATGGGTGCATTGTTTTTTGTTGTTCAGGTTTGCCAGCTCCCAGGCTTGTTCATTTTCCGCTCTTCGGCCACGCTGTACTTCGCCAACGCCGAGATGTATGCAGATGCCCTTGCGGCAAAGGTGAGGAAGTTACTAATGCCGGAGGTACAGGAGTTAGCCGGTACTCTTCAGGACTCTATGCATCCTCTTATTATGCTTATTGGAAACTATGGGAAAAAGCCCAGTACGTAGGTCTCTGAAGAACCTTTGTTCTTAAATACATTATTGAGGTAATTCATCTTCAACTGTAAGTCCTCATGCTTACCTTATGCTTCAAGTGTTACTCATGTAACAATAAAAATATTTTGTTATTTTTTTTTGTAGAATACAGTTTCACAATAATCAGGATCAAACATCTTTGCTGTAAAACAGGGGAGGACCCAGCTAACAACAAACCTTCCCATAATTTTAGATTTTTAGACATTTTTAAAATGTCTTCTCAAAGTTGATAGCGGACATTACATTACTGTAATGTTAATGGAATGTTATTTCCATGTTTTACATTTTAAGAATGTAAGAATAGAATTAAGAATACCACAGTAACATTATTACCTGAACATCTTTTTAACATAACTAATATTGAAGAATATTGCTTTATAATAAAAGTATTATTTCATAAAAATGCAGTCTGCATATATTGCAATTGCACCATCCAGCCTTGAACCCATGACTTTAGATATGTAACACACCAGTGCTACTGGCCGCTGTACCATCCCCTTTGGCCTTTTGTGTATTGTTATTCTTAGCTGTAGTAATAGCTGTACTATTGGGACAATGTTCTAAAGCCTACAGAAAATTGGACACTTGGAACGTTTCCATACATTAATCATAACGTTCGTTAAAAATTCCTAGAATGAAAAATTGTTTGCTGGGTGAGATCATTTTTCACAACAGGATTCCTTCTGAGCATAAAATACACTATATCTGTTTACATTCCATGTCTGTGGCATAAATAAAGAGAAAAGGGGGAAATGGCTGAGCTTTCTGTTTCACTCAGTGGTGGGAAACCTCTACTCTATCTTACATTTTGGTAAGTAAAAAGCAATTGTGAAATATGTGCTTGCTTACTGTGTGAGTCCAGATTGGGATCAACATCACCAAGATCCTGTCACGGAAGAGGAAGCAGGAACTGAAGAAGCTGAGGAGGGAGAAGAAGGAAGCCAAAAAGGCCAAGAAGGAGGCAAAGAAGGCGGCCAAGATGGAGGCCAACATGGAGTCCGATAGGGAGGCGGAGTCGGGGACCGAAACAGATGAATATGAATTGGTGGGCCTGGACAAATGGATTAGTGTGTGAGAGTGTGTGTATGAGTTGTTAGCACCTCAAAGCTGAGAGTGTACCCTCTGTTATCTGGGTTTGCTGGTTCATTATGGTGGTGCTGTGTGTCTAGTAACAGAAAATTCAAATATGTATGTTGAAATACCGTATGATGGACATTGCACTGTGTTAAACTGAACTGAAGGGGGGATTTAAAAGCAAACATTTAGTTGTCGCGCAAATAGACTTTTTTCCCTCAAATGTTGTGTTTTGCACGGCCAGGAGAAGGCCAGCCCGCCGAACACGAGGATCAGCACTGTGGCAACAGTGGAGGGGGGTTTCCAGGGGGACCACAGCCTTCCTCGCACCATCATCCTGGACCTGAGTCCTGTGAATTTCCTGGACACTGTTGGAGTGAAGACATTGCGCAATGTGAGGAGGAACCCTGTTTCACCGTGCCCCCTATTCTGGTGGATGGCCTTCCCACTCATCCAACTCCCTGGTTCCGTTTCAGATCCGGAAGGACTACGGGGAAATTGGGGTGGAAGTCATCCTGGCAGGCTGTCAGCGTAAGTATTGGAGTGGGGGTCCCAGTCTTTTGAGCACCATATATTGATTGGCATGGGCAGTAGTGTTATGTTTAGCTTGGTTTTGTAGTTTTGGATTTAGTACATGATGTAGAAGAAATTTTTATACATAGCACTGTGTATACAGTAGTGCTCAGTCGTCCATGTGGATGGTTGAGAACTTTTTCTAAATTTCCTGTTTGAAGTGATAATTTTCGATGTTTTGAGAGAGGAACCAGGGGGCTCTTTAAGGTATCTGCAAAATGCCTGACATGAGTGGGTCTGTAAAGAGAGACATATGACTCTGGGGTGGGTAGAAAAGGACTTTAGGTATTTGGGTGGGGGTTCCAACAGGTTAACCAACATGAGGGAAGAATGGAATTTAAAGACTGTAGGTTGTGAAAAGGACTCCAGTATGAGTTTGGCCATCAGACTACAGAGAAAAGGTCATCCTCATGACTGACAACGAGGTCCAGGTGAAGTGAACAGACTTGCTTGTCATGTGACTTCACCCCAGAGCAGACATGCCCATCTTACAATTTTCCATTTGTGCTTTCTATAATAAATATACTGTTTGCTGTTTATTCAGCTGTTATTTCTTCCAGTTAGAGTACCCACATATTCTGACATAATTGTTACAAGAATGTAGTCCTTCAGAATCCATACAGTAGACTGAAATAGTGAAATCGGTACAATTGAAAATACGGTCTGAGTAGTGAATATCGTTGTTTCCCCTAAATAATTTACTTTAATGTTTGCTAGAATTTTAAGAAAGTTATTGTCATACATTTACGAAGCATTTCAAATAATTAATTCCTGAAACCGATCTGTTAACTTTTCCAGCTTGCGTTGTGGAGAATCTGGAGAGAGGAGAGTTCTTCAATGAGAAAGTGACCAAGGGATGCCTGTTCTCCTCAGTTCATGATGCGGTGCTGCATTGTCAGAAAGATGAGGCCTGGCCGCACGTAGATGACCAGGTAATGCATGGATCTTCAGCACCACGGGACTACATAAAAAGATGACAGATTTTTGCAGGTAAAATAAAATTGCATTAGAGAGATGGAGAGGATGCTTCTTTTAATGCATCCCACCAGTTCAGCACTGTCTCTCCCACTCATACAGGCTAAAAGGGAAAAAAACAAACTCCATCCTGGAATATTGGTAGCATGACATGCAGGGTGCCGTGTACCTGGGGAAGGGGAGGGGCTATAATGGGTAGGGCGCTGCCTGGGGGGCTGTGGTACCCGTCCCTCTGGCTCGCTTGCGGTGCACAGTGGGCCGGCCTTGGTCTGCCTTGGCTGGACTCAGAGATAACGTAACCAAACAACAGCCGGCCCCCAATCAATTTTCCTTTTGCTCATCCCTCTCTTCTCTTTCATCTCTACCTCCTAATGTATCACTTTTATCTTCCACAACACACAAACACATGCCAACTATTAAGGGGAAAGTGCAGCACGCCACCTCAGCAGTCTACACATACAGCCCTGGAAGAAAGACCGCTCTTTATTCTTTAAATATCTGTATTTTTAAATCCTGGTTTAATCATCATACAGTATACACATATATACTCCACCTAAATACAAATATATTCTGCACCTACACCTACATTCTGTCATTATATTTTTTAGTTGATTTTATTTATTGATTTTTTAAATTCTGTTTTAACTTTCCTTTTCAATGATCTACAGTGACCTTAGTGTATGCGTTTTTGCTCTCAGATTTAAAAAAGAAAGAAAACAAGTATATGTAATCTGCAGCTGTAATTCCCAAAGAAAATTTCCAGTGTAGGGTTTAAATTTTTTTAATTTGGACTGTATTCTGAGAGCTACCAGGAACAAATAACAGCTATTTATGTAAATGTACTGAGAGTAGGCCTATATTTGATATACATGCAAATGTCATTTGCCCATCTGAAGTAATTTGTTCTCTGTATGTTTTGGACAGGTTTTGGCAAGAACTCACTTATAAAATCCTGGATAAAATTACAGTGGGAAAAGCTGAAGACCCAGCAGAAAGACATGCATAGAGACTTGCTATAAGCACTGCTATTACCATTTCCAGAGTAATGTTTAAGGGACCATTCCCTTATTGCTAATTTGAGGCATATTTATTTATTTGTTATTCCTGAAAAATAAATCCCTCTTTTCCATTAAACTGCTCCTGTGAGTTCGTAAAACCTGGGCGGGGCTTCAGCCTCCAAACTGGTTTAGTCTTGTTTCCTTCCGGCTGGTTTCACAACTGCGGGTTCTGGCACTATCTCTGGTTTTCATATTCAAAAAGCCACCTGTCAGTCTTTCAGATTGCATGTAAATAATACTGGTCTGTGACATAGGGGTCGTCTCATACCAGTACAGAGATACAATCAGAGGTGATGACCCAGGGCAAAAAACAAACTCCACAGGGCCTCCAACTTACCCTCTCTTGACATGGTCAAATTAATTGATTTAATTATTTTAGCATGAAGTCTAATTTAATGGTATCAATAAAGAGAACTGAGTAAATGCAAGTCCTTTATTTTCACTTTTGTGAAAAACCGAATACACGAATAGAATAGATTAGTGGTTGCCATGTACTCAGGGGGCCCCTCCCAACTCGGGGCCCTAGGCGATTGCCTACCCTGCCTGACCTGTTGTTGTGCCTCTGGATACTCTGGATGAGATCTTACAGTTTACATTTATTTATATGGCAAATGTTTTTGCCCAAAACAACATACAAATGATGCAGATAATATATAACAATCATACTGCTGTCAAAGACCCAACTTAGGTACAAGTGCCACAAAACTAAGCCTCGAATGAATGACCAGGAACAACAGCAACACGTGGTTATTTAGCAGACTTTTTTGTTCAAAGTGCCTTGCCTGCGAGGATCAAAGTAATTTGGGATAAGCCTTATACTCAAGGGAAGGGCCAGTACTCTACCACCCATGAGATCTGAATCTACAATCTTCTAACTACAGGCAAAGACACATAGCCACACGCCACTCCATTTGACAGTCAGTAGAACAAGAGCTATATAAACACTGCTTAGATAATAGCATCAGAATGCTGTACAAATAAATATCACCAAAGAGAATGTAGTATGAAGTCTAAGTTCAGATCACATGTTTCCCATAGGACTGAACAAAACACCCAGCAGTGCTAAGTGAAACCGCAGCAGCAGAACATTCATGTGAAAAGTGAGCAGGTGAGGCTCAGTGGTAGGATCTGATCAGCTGACATAAGATGGGTATTAAGGCATATCTTGAAGGTCATGAGGGACTCTGCAGACTGGATGTGGTAAGTAGTCATTCTGCCATCTATGAACCATGCATCTAGTCCAAGACTTGTTTTCACATGGTTGAGGAATCATCAACAAATTATTGTTTGTTGACTATAAAGGTTTGTTGACCATTCCATTTCCAGTACAGGGCTGATGTGAGTGTGGAGCCTACCCCAAGAAGCACTGGGAATAATGCAGGGGAACAACCTGAACAAAGCTTATGCTTTGCTGTAATCAGCCGAGACTGTAAATAGCATTGCACTGTAGTTGTGCGTTAATTAAGGATACTACATACTTTAGTCTACTGAAGTCCAAACATGGTAAGTGATCACCAGCTCTGGCCAAACAAAGGCCCCAGGCCGTAAAACACAGCTGAGCCTGATTTGACTGATTAAGGTTGTGGTTTCAATGTAGTCCACTGGGTATATTAATAAGTCTGAGTCTGAGGCACGTTCCCAGGGAAGTCGGCATGGATAGTGGAAGTTTTTCCACATGTTGGTTTTAACAATGACCCATTTTTGTTTTCCACTGAGAACCTTTCATTAAATATTCCCAGAAGAGGCCATGTACCCATTTCAAACATTAGTTTCCATGAAGTATTTTGTTTGATTGATTTCTGCTATCCTGACGGGCTTCACACCAAAACACCACTTAGAAAATAACTATTTTGAATTCCCCCTAACACCAATACTATGAGCACCGTCATTCTCATTTCACATAATATTCAAATAATTTCAGATTAAATAAGTGACAATTTCAGTGCTCAATTAAGAACGGAAGCTGAATGAAAATTCAGTTATATGGATGCCAACACTGAAAACCTAGAACTGTGCTTGGCAGAGAATTTCCTAATCGCAAATGTTTATATAGTTACTAACAATAGGTATGCCCCAGCCAAGTCCCAGCCAAAGACAATGCGCAACAATTATTTTGGTGCAACCTTGGTCTACTCAGACTGAACATTTCTGATTACTAAATCAGGGATTCTCAAAATTTTCAACCACAAAGCCCAGCTGTTGAACATGAAAAAGTGTCAATGGCTTGCTGGGGGAAGCCCCCCTTGGTAATTTTCTTCTACAGAGTTGGGGGATCCTGCTTGGTAAATTTTGCTAACCAGGCAGGGGGCAGCCCTCTGTAATTTTTTTGCAGCTGATGATGAGGTTCCTGCGGTGGCCCATTATGGACCAAACTGCGTTTACCTAACTTACATTTGCAGCCCACTAAAGGACCATTGAGAAACCCTTTATTATTTTAGAATGAAGAGGCATGATTTGTATATCCATGTGATGTGGAATTTGATATGCATAGTTAAATACTTACTTTGATCTATTTGCCTTCCCAACCCTAGTAAAAACTCCACTAACAAAGAATTTGTGAATATGTTTCATGTGAAACAAAGGACATTCTTAAATGAACAAAATTGAACTTGTAGTGACACTTGTATCTCAAACAAAGCCATGTTTATTTTGGTACATACTAGACTTGAATATTCTAACTCTCCCAGGGACACTAAATCCAGGGGAAACATCTGTCTGCATAGAAAATGCTAGGATGTCTCTGTGTTTTTATAAGGAAGGAACAGATCGACACACCAGCACACATGCTCGTATTCTTGGTCTTTGCACATCAAACACTATGGAAAGTTGCATCGCAGCCCCGTTTGCCCCCAGAACAGCCTCTGCGCATCACACTACTCAGCAAAGTGTCAAACTATCATCGGGGGCAAACTGGTTCCAACCCTCCCAAAGTTGTATAGAGGTTGCTGGTTGCTGGATATCATTTAGATGGTGGCTCATTCAAAATAGACCCAGTACAGCGTAAGCCTGAAAAAGCCAACAGAACAACAGTTGTTGAGATACTGAAACCAGCATGTCAGGCACCTACTATCATGCGCTTTTCACAGTCACTTAATTTTTTTGGCCATTCTTCAATAGATGCACAATTCATGGGACTGTTCTCCCATGTTTAAAAAATCCTTGTGTCCTGTCTCCTCTCCATCATCTACATGGATTGGAGCAGACTTGGATTTGGAATCAGGCCTTTCAACTGAAGTCACCTGAGTTTCAAGGAAAAGACATTCATCCATATAAACAAACAAACAGCACATTTATTCCACAACAATGACTCTAACCTAGGTTATAGCATCAGAATGCTAAATGCTATTAGCATTAACAATACAGGTTTGTGCTTTTTTGTTTTATTGTGATTAAATGTAGGACGTAAGACAGAGATTATGGATCAGATCTTGTGTGAGGCCTGATCTACAAGTTTGATTCTTTATAAGATCTGTTATAATATCTTTATAATATCTGTTTTTAGCTAGTCAGCTAGGTCTTTGCTTTGCTCTTGTGGTTGATGAGCATATATCCAAAAGTAGTTCCAGATTCTCAAATTTTAAAAAGACAAACAAGAATCAAAGTACAGGGCCTGGCAGACCACACGCCATGTTAATGGGCTCCTAGATCCCTTACATGAAAGTCCCAAATAACACAGGAACGAATTGTTATGAAACAAAAGGCCAAAACGTCTGCCTCCTGCTGTTTCTATCAGGAAGTTGTCTGCTTCCTTTTGCGTTGTCGATCACAGGCTTAGTGACTCATTCTAAATGACGGCCATGTAAGCGGTGAGAGATTTATCCTGTGCACACTCTGCAGCCTGCCACACATATTGAATCCAAACAGGTAGCGTGTGTGAATCCTAAAATGGCTGGGGAACACGTTAATACACATTAATTATCCTTACACCTTTAATTAAAAAAAACAGTACTGATATTGTTAAAGGCTGATGATGAGCTTCTGTCTGTCTTACACTCCTTAGAGCACTTTTTCATCACCATGGGCCTGCTGATGTTTTAGTCCTTATGTATAACGTAACCTTGGCTACCACCCCCCCCCCGCCCCCCAAAAAAGGAAAGGGTACCCACATTGTAACACAGAAAACTGGCCTGGTTTCTGGATGATGGAGACAGTGACTCAGTTAAGCTGCTAACAAACGGAATTTCTGACCTGAAGAGCACTGAGTCTCATCTGAGTACGATATCTATTTACATTTTCAGGCAATTAATGTATACTTCTTCAATAAACAGCTACATGCAGTAGGTAGATACAAACAGGGCATTGTATACATTCTGATGGTGCTTGGTGTTTGCTCATATGTAGGAATAATTGTGTGTAATTGTTTTTCTGACCTTCAGGGTACATTTAGTATACCCAAAAAAGAAACATTTCCTAGCTGCAATCCTAACCTGATAAGTGATTACTATAAATATAAACGGATAGAGAATTCAATAAGCTAATTTATTGGATGGTCTAAAAAGTAAATGCTTCTCTCTCTCTGTCTGTCTGTGTCTCTATATGTCTATCTATCTAACAATGTTTCGGTTAACGATGGACCGCATATACAAAGATGGCCCAATAAGACTGAAAAATGCTTGTCGCATCATCACATCGTATCCGTCACAATGTTGTACTGCAACGCATTACTCACGTGTAATGCTGGTGTAAACAAGCCTACGCAGTGCTGTAGGTTTGTTTACATCTGATTACACACACACACACACACAGACATATACATGTAAATATACATTAAATAAAATGCTAGCAGAGCTTGTTCTCCGGGGACTTTTCCATAATAAAAAAATCTCCCAGAATAAACTGTCTTGGGAAGTTACACTTGCCATGTGACAATCCTGTGTTTAAAAATACTACTACTAAAAGGCTACTACTACTTTGTGCAATACCCACAGACATGTGCAAGAGAGTGATTATTTTTGGAACACACACTGTATTTCCGGATGAGTCAAATGCGCCGTCAGCCAGTGGACGGCGCAAAGGAGCACAAATTAAAATATATTCTCATGCATTTTCATGCTCCGCAGGTTTTTGTTTCTGTACTAGCAGGATAAACTAGCTACAGCTGGTCGACAGCGGCATCACATCAAAATACTCAAAATTCGCCGTTTCAGGAAAGGTAAGTATTCACACCGTTTAGCAATAGCTGACACTTGTGGTGAGTTTTATATGTTTCAATTTTGGTGGATGTCTGACTTTAAAGTGTTACAGTCGCTTCAAAACTCAACTTATATTTGAAAAGCCTACTTTCATTTAGGAAATGCTAAATCGAATTTATTGATTTGTAATCTATACTTCAATGACACCTTATAAATGCATCAGACAGTGAATGCATCACAATCTGAAATGTTTTAAGAGCTTTACAATCTATAAAACAATATGATGAAGTTCTGGGCGATACATGACAAAACTAAAAGCGGTGGCTGGGAGTTCGAAAAAACCCACACAAAGTTAAAGAAAATGATAGCCTACTTAGATCTTATTATAGGTATACATGTTTTTACTGATGCGGGTTTGTTACAAGCTGTAGTTTACACTTAACATTTAAGTAGGCACTTTATAGTATAGCAGCAGACCCTATCGCAATTATTTATAATTGATTTTTTGGGCGATTTAGGTCACACCAGAGATTGTGCCCCCTCTTTATAAAGCTATCTGCTGTTGTATCACCGTTGAATTAGTGTCTTTTTATTTAATAATGAGTTTTTTTTCTTTTAACGTAGCTACTGTAGATTTTTATGCAGCTTCCTCTATTTGAGAGAAGGTGGATCCCAGCGAGTGTGATCGCTGTCGCAGACCGCGGTCCCCAGAACGTAGTGCGCACATTGGCTGCCCCCCTCTGACGCCAGATGTCGCCACTGGGCGCATTCCGCCGGAGCATGAGCCTGGCGAATTCACGGCAAAAGGCGCAGGATGAACGCGGCGCTCTCCTGCCTGCTCTTCGCCGCCATCGCCTACATGTACAGCGATGACCTGCTCTCAGCGCTCCGCGTTTATGTTGCAGAAAGGATCCTGGGCGCCAAGATGCCCGAGCCCGGTGGGGACCGGCGGAGTCCGCAGGGTGTCCCCTACGCGGACTTACGGCACTTCGTGAACGCCGACGGACAGCACCTGTTCTGCCGCTACTGGGAGCCGGAGGGCCCACCAAGGTCAGCGAACGAAAGGCGTTACATTAACAAGCAATCGGTTCTGATAGTAACTATGCGCCGGGGCAATAATTTGACAAGGCGGCAGCTTTGTGAAAAGCGTTTCTCTCCTTATCAGCTGCTTGTTACATCTTATTATATTAGCTTTCCATAGAGAAATTAGGGAAACGATTTTGTCACGTGATGCCTATTTTTTTTGCCGCATTTTGCGTCTGACACAACTCATAATTAAAACAAATGTTTTTCAGACAAGTAGGTTGAGCCGAACAAATGTTTAAAAGAATTAAAAATTTATTAACAATTGTGTTTGAGTGAGATTGGTTGTTTCAGTAATTAATATTCCAGCTTATTTGACCGCAAAGACGACCCGTGTAATCAAACCGTGTGTAATATATTTTATATTATTACAGCTAGGGTGAATTTATTGCATCCTTGCAATAAATAATATTTGCCAGTGACCGTTATTTTACTTACGACGTACAAAGGTGAACGATGTCGTCTTATATACAACCAGGCACAAGGTGTGTACAGGGAACATCTGTCTGATTTGGTACAGTAAGGATGTGCCGCATGTCAGGAAGAATATCAGAGAGCATAGCAACCATTCATCTTCTGTAAAGCACACTTCAATGACAGCCACAGTCACTACATTATTCATTTACTTGAGTCCTGTGTTCTTGAAACATTAACTGTTAACTCTGTTGCGTGGACAGAGCCTCCAGGACAACATTCGGACTTTTTCTTTCTTAAAGCTGTCAAGCTGTCTCATTGCTATAAACAGCAGATGTGACACACTTGTCATTTAATTCATGGAAGGTTGCCAGACATGAGAGACAAAAGCAAGCAGCAGAGGAGTATTTCTAAAATAACTTTGTCAGACAAAGTGGGGACAAAAGAGGTATTGACACGTTGAGAGCAAAGCCAGCAGTGACATTTCTGTCAGCTCGAAACAGTGATGCTTTACACGGAAAGGACTTTCAGTGACATGCACACACACACTCACACACACATCTCACTGCCATTGTTGCTATTGGCCACATCGGCATTATCGGCAACCTGCCTCTGCCATTGAAGACTTTGATCTTGGTGACTTCAATGAGCCCAGTCCTGTTAGCATCTTAGGGACAGGCGCTGTTAGCTCATGTAGGACAACCAGAGCTCAAGCAGTGAGAATGACATTTACTGCCCATCAGGATGTACATAGATTGGCTCTGTGGAAAGGACTTGATGCATTTAGGAGTGCTGAATCAAACATGACTGTGATTATATTGCAAGATGTCTGCCGTTTGTTGGTGAGGGTGAGGGTGGATGTCATCGTGAGTGTAAATTCGGGAAAGGGTGAACATGCCACAAAAAGGATACTTCTGAGGAGACCCATTGTTCAGCAAATGCTGGTGTGGAATGTGGCAGAGATAAGTGGGTGGGCTGCTCTGGCACAGGAAGAGAAATATAAAGTATGCAAAAGAACAAAGCAAGCTGGAGTCCAGCATGAAAATGCTTCATGTCTTTCTGGCTCCAGGGCCTTGGTGTTTGTGGTCCACGGGGCAGCAGAACACTGCGGGAGCTATGATGACGTCGCCCAGACCTTGACCAAACAGAACCTATTGGTCTTTGCGCACGATCATGGTGAGCACATCGCGCCAAAGCCTTGATTCCAGATGACTGAAGTATCATTAGTACTATTATAGTCAGGTAATGCTGCTGCAGAACTGTAAGCTCGCACCCCCGGGGTTGGTGGTTCTAATCCCACCCCAGCTGTGTCTGTGTGGAGCTCCCCCCCATGTCCTCCAGCTACTCTGGTTTCCTCCTGCAGTCCAAAGGTATGCATTTAGGGTAATTGGCATCCCTAAGTTGTGCGTAGTGTGTGTACCCTACAATGGACTGGCATCCTTTCTGCAGTTTATTCCCACTGTGTTCTTACTAGGATAGACTTGCCAGCTGAAACACTGCACTGGTTAAACAGCTGTAAGACAGCTGGTACTGACCACTAAAATTCATTACTACTGAATGTAATTGAAATATGATGGATGGATGGATGGATGAATGGATGGATGGATGGAATATTATATGTATAAGGAAAGAAGTTTCAAAAGTCATGGTGTGAATGAAGAGGGTTAAACCTTCTGGTGACAGACAGCTCACAATATGCTTCTTCCCCTATGTGAGCTTTGAACCCCCACTGAGATGTCTGACACTTAACAGCTTGTGCCTGAAAGAGAGTAGAAGCATCACTCAGCTGTAGAGGGTACACTTGGAACCCAGTGCATCACTGGGGAACGCCTGTCTTTGTTTTAGCTGCTACAATAAATGAAACATAGCTGGGATGGGTGATCAGTTTCTCACTACCCCTGAGCAGAGGCCTATCTCCAAGGAACCCTTTTCCATTTCGCAGTCTTTACGTTTACATAGCTGGGTATTATCTAAAAGGATTTCATTATGTACCATGTTTCTCTGCCTCACAGAACTCTGGCCTGTTGCCCTGATCTCGTTTCACTACTCTATTAGAATCAGATGTTTGTCTTACTGGGTCTTTGTTGTTGTTTTTAATAAAAAAAATGAAATATCTGTATTTTCCTGTTATCTATGTACCTCCTATGCTTAAAGAAATATTGTGCAATAAAATATCATTTTTAATAAACATTTATATTATGTACTTTAAATTAGTTAAATATACTAAATAAATTCTGACCTTTCATTCCTTAAATGTAGACTACATTCCTGTTGTTTCATAGTAAAGAACAATCATGTGTTTTTGGAATAGAAAAAAAATGTGCACTGCATGAGTTCAGAGACCTATTAGAAGGTCTAACCCAGGAAGGTAACCAATTGGAAGTGGGCTACACCTACCAATAAAGAAGTGCCTGACAATGTCCCCTATTTATTAAACAAAAACAGTCATTAACTGTAGTGGCACACTCCCCTTTTTAACACATTCTCCACAGAGTAGGGTGTGTTAACAGTGGGAGTGTTGAGAGAGAGCAAAAATGTGTGAAGAAAGAGGTTGATCTGACAGTCACATGTCATCCTCTGCTTAGGCTCATAGAATGATCAGATCTCACAAATGGCCGGATAGATGGAAGTGGTAGTAGTTGCTGAATCATTTCCTTTTCCCCACAGAGATGCGTTCTGATTGCTCTTTAATCGCCAACTTCCTATTTTCCTTCTACTGGAAATTTTATTCATTTTAAAATGTAATTTTACTTTATCTTCATAAGCAGACGTATGCCTAGATTCCACTGAGCCATTACATTTTTAATGGCATCTTGATCTACGCTCTATGATATTAGAAATTCATTTAAATAAATACAGGTGAGTTGATAAACATTTATATTGTGGATTCTGTGTTATGGCCACATTTAACAGGAAGAATAAGCACTTTGGATTTTTTCTCTGTTCCTGCTAGTGGGTCATGGGAAGAGCGAAGGGGAGAGGCTGAGGGTTCGCGACTTCCAGATATACGTCCGAGATGCCATGCAGCACGTCGCGCTTATGAAGGAGAAGTATCCCGGCCTGCCCATTTTCCTGATTGGACACTCAATGGTAAGGTGCTTTTCCATAGGCTGCCTAATAAGTGATCCCTGTAACATTCAGCAGCTTGGCTTGGCTTCTTTAATTCAGAATAAAACACAACATGCTCAAAATAAGTTATCGTCGTGAGACCATTCCTTTGAGTGAAGAATGCAACTTTCACAAGACAGTAGCATGCTAGTTTCATGAGTATATTCAACATTTGAATAATATGTTTGCTTGTCTACCCGGGGTACAGTTTCAGTTGTATAGATAGTAATTGTTAAGACACTGGGGTGAATATAAGAAGTAGAGTTATAGTAGTAAATGCTAACCACAGTCCAATGACTCATTCAGAATTGTGTGCTTGTAATCTGTAATCTTTATCCATTTTGTGATTGAATGTTCAATTCATTTTGAGTAAAATGTAGTTCCGCATATGAGCACATTTATTTACATTTATTTTTAACGTAGGGAATGCTATTGTCCAAAGTGATATAAAAGACAAACATATGGCTGTTGCGGATTCAACTAGCTAAGTGCATGAGCTCCCAGTGAATGCCCAGTTGCAAATGTAAGTAGTACAGGAGCAAGATCTACATAACATCTTCCAGCAAAGCAAGAACCTAAAGGGACAATTTAATGAATAATAATGCAACATTAGGAACATTCTGGGAACTTAGAGAGGCATCAGGCTATTAGAGGAATAACCCATTGGTTTACTGATTGTAGTAATTAAAAAAATGTTTTTAAATGTTACTTATAGAATCTGTGTGCATCTTTTCAGTTATTAACTTTTATTAATCATTTTATTATTGTATTAATCATTGCCCATTTGATTCATTAGTTGGTACCTTTTTTACAGAATTGTTGTAAATTAATGCAGCACTAAGCTAACTGGGCGTCCTCAGCAGGAAGGGTAATGTTGACCTGCTTGCAAAGAGAACTGTTTTAAACAGGTAGCTCTGCTTTCCTGTTTTTGGGTCAGGCCTCTTGTATAACCACAGCACATTTCTGCCTTATATAACCAGAATCTGGCTGTTTACAGTGTCGGGCCAAAGGGGATTTATTTCCTCTAAGAGCGCTCGCCCTACACTAGGGCACCGTGAACTTGGACACCTTCTGTGTGTTTTTTTGCTAATACTGACCCAGTGTACCTCATAGCATAGTGCCCATATTAGGCGCAATTCTCTGGAAGGGACAAGGCTGAGCTCCTTGCTGCGTGACCCACGTTCACACAAATTATTACAGCAGCCAGTGACGCAGAGTGCATTCACCATGGCATCCTTGCAGGGTGGAGCGATCTCGATACTGACTGCCTGCGAGCTACCGGAAGATTTTGCTGGCGTGGTGCTCATTGCACCCTTGGTTCAGACAAACCCAGAGTTGACCACACCCTTCAAGGTGAATACCGGAGTTTCGGCTAGTCCCTTTGTGCATATACTTCTTATTAGGCAGTGCTCACACTGGACGCATCCATTTGAATCTCACTACCAACTGTAAGCTAACAGGGTATGTAAGAACACACATTCACAAACTCTAAAGCTCATACATGCATTCAAACACATTAAAATCCAGGCATAATTAGTTTGTGTATTAAATTCCTAATAAAATGCGTGAGTGATGGTTGTTACATAATAAATGCTACAGTTGCTCTACAAATTGTGGGGGAAATATGCTGTTTTATTTGACAGGTCTAAGGAAGGAACACTGAATATTTGTTTCCGTTTATGTTAATTTGTCGCAGACTTGCAGCACAGTAATGTTGCGTATTCCATGCCTCATTCAATGTCTCCACAGGTATTTCTCGCTAAGTGTCTTGCCAACATACTGCCGAGTCTGTCTCTGGGTTCTCTTGAATCCAAGTGGGTCAGTCGCAACCAGAAGCAGGTAACCTTAAAGTTACGGCTTTAAGTGTGTTTGTGGATGTGGAAGCTGAGACATTGCAGTGATGTCATTTATTTATTTTTACAAATTTGAAAGAATCTTGGCTCTGTTCACTTCCCACTTGTGTTAAAAAGTGAGATGTCTTAAGATGTTCTGTACCTCGTCCCCTGCATAGTACTGCTCTGTGTGTGCGCCAGGTTTTCAGTGTAATACCTTTTTTGTCCTGCAGGTGGAGGCCTATGACAATGATGAGCTGGTCTACCGTGGAGGTCTGTCTGTATCTTTTGCCATGCAGATACTGAATGCAACTGAGAGGATCAGCAAGGCAATTCCAACCATCAAGTGGCCATTCTTCTTACTCCACGGCGACAGTGACAAACTCTGTGACATCAGAGGCTCTCAGATAATGTATGAGAAGTCCTTGAGTGTGGACAAGAAGTTAAAGGTGAACTTTCACAATTCCTAAAATTTACAGTGGTCGGCATAGAGGGAGGGCAGAGAGAAACAGACACAGCACTGAAATATGCTACATGGGCATCTTAATAGATTAGCTATTCAAAGTAAGAAATACAATAAAATATATAACAATATAAAAACAATAATAATAATTACATAATATAAGGAGAAATAAATCTAGGGGTCGCTATAAATTACTAATTATTATGCATATTGGTTTCACAGATTTCAATGTGGGTAAACAGTACCAAGGATCAATAGACAGTCGCAGATCGTACAGCATTCAATTACTTATCCATCAGTTAATTAGTTAGGGGTTACTTTTTCAAAATGGGTGATCATGGGTCCCCAGTTTTTGGAATTTCTTTTAATTGAGCCTCTAATGCAATACTTTATTTTCTCCAATTTTAAAAAGGATATTAGATCCCAGAGCCACACTGATGCAAGTGGTGGCTGTGTGGACTTCCATTCCAACAATATCCTTCTTCGTGCAAGAAGAGAGGCAAAAGGGAAAGCATTTTGAGCTGTACTCGTCAGTACTGTTCCATCTCCTGGTATTCCAATTAAAGCAATTTCAGCACTCGGTCCAGCTCAAATGCCTCATTTAGAATTTTAAATACAAATCCCCAAAAGCCTCTCAGTTTA
>JAODKL010000107.1:4534551-4563223 GCA_026780765.1 Petrocephalus schoutedeni | reverse complement strand
CCCAGCCTCATCCTGACTTTGCCTCCTGCGGCCCCCAGGTAAATTGAGTTTGAGACCCCTGTTTTAGAGAGTCTGGCTTGGGTATAGTAGAAATGGTGGGTAACTTTAAATTGAATTAAGCCCAACCGGGCACATGACCTAGTTCGATTTACCATTCTAAGTGCTTTCTTCCTCGTTTCATCAGACAGTTCAATCCCCAACTCTTTATCCCATTGCAATTTAATTTTGTCTATTGATGTATTGTTTATGGACATAATTACATTATATATTTTAGAAATCTGACCTCTAGGATGGAGGAGAATTTGCAAAATATGTTCTAATGCAGAAGGAGCTGACAGAGATTGAAAACACGGACTTGAAATGAAAAGTCTAATGACTGATAAAACCAACAAGTGATTTTCTTGTATGTTTGCTGCCCAATAATAGCCCCAAAGATTGGGCAGAGCTAGCCCTCCCTCCGCTCTTGGTCTTTCAAGAAGTTCCTTACATACTCTAGGGTTTTTACCTCCCCATTAAAAAAAGGTAATCATATTATCAACTGACTGGAAAAATGATTGTGGGAGAAAAATGGGGGATTGTGGGAGGCACTGATAGCAATCTTGGATAGAATATTCATTTTGACACAGTTAATTCTGCCGGTAAGAGATAAGTATAGTGTACAGTATACCACCTTTCAAAGTCCAATTTAATTTTATTAAGAAGGGGAGTAAAGTTCTCTTTATGTAAATCTGTGATGGTTGGTGTGATATTGATACCTAGGTTTTTAAAGCCAGATTTTGACATAGAAAAAGGCAAGATGTTTTCTGGTAATTGTACAGCTAAACTGTTAATAGGAAAACATTCACTCTTCATAAAATTTAATTTATAGCCTGAAACGCTGCCAAATTCACTTAATATCCATATTACTTCAGTCGCATTGTTCCCTGGATCTGAAATATACAAGTGACCATCAACATGAAGTGAGACTCGATGTTCTATACCTAGCCTTTTAATTCCTTGTAAGGACTGTGATGTTCTTAGCTTGATGGCTAGGGGCTTTATGGCTAAGACAAAAAGGAGAGGGCTTAGTGGGCATCCCTGTCTGGTGCCCCTGTACAGCTGGAAAAATTGTGAGCGCAGTGAGTTAGTGACAACTTATACCTTAGGAGAGGAGTACGACAACTTTATGTAGGAAGGAAATCTTTGGCCAAAATTGAGCTATTTAAGTACTGTAAATAAGTAGTTCCATTCAACTCTATCAAATGCTTTCTCTATATCTAAAGAGACAACTACTTCCGGCCTATCTCCCAGTATATTGGAGTGTATGACACTTAGAAGTCTGCAGACATAATCTATCTATATTAAAGGAATATCTTCCTTTAATAAAACCAGTTTGGTCAGAAGAAATAACACTTGGCATCATGGGTTCTATTCTAGAGGCTAGGAGTTTTGCCAAGATTTTGACATCAACGTTCAATAATGAAATTGGTCTGTAGGATGGATCTTTACCTGGTTTCAGGAGGAGTGTATTGGATGCTTCTGTTAGTGTCTGTGGATGTTTTCCTTGTGCCAATGAATATTCAAACATTTTCAGAAGCATTCTTACGTAATTAAAATGCGTAATTCATACATTTGAAAGTTAGCTGACATAAAACGTAACACCTTTATTTACATATTAGAGATGTTTTTAAATATTAGAGATGAGCACCCCGCGCCCCCCCCCCCCCCACTGTCCATGCTGTCCACTCATTTCAGGTTTTCAGACTTAAATGAATATGAAAGAATACAACTTTCTATGTGTCTTTCTATGTGTTCATCTCTACAGCCTTCATGTGTATGTGTTATGTGTATCAGCTGCAGTAACCTTTGTGTCCCTCAGGTTTTCGATGGCGCGTACCACGCACTCCACCACGAGCTGCCGGAGATTGTAGACTTGGTTCTGAAGGAGATCAGCATCTGGATCGAGGAACGGATTCCTACGCAGCCATCAGCAGACTCCTAGGCCGTGCATCCACCTCGTCTCCCACACCATCTGTTTTCTTTCTGGGTCTACATCATTTTATAGGATTGTTTTACTATTGTACTGACGAAATGTCAAACTCAGTCTGACCTCATTCGCACAGGGAGTCTCACGTTTAATTCTGAAGGGTGACTGTTGAACTTGCCAGGTAGGCAGGGTAAAAAGCCATGTAGACTGTCCTATTTCCCAAATGATGAAGTCCATGCTGGGTGTGGCCAAGGTGGCCACCCCGTTCACCCAGTCATGCCTTCTCACTGTGCTGCCCGACTGTTAACTTCCCCTGTGTATTTAAACTAGATCATGTGTTGTGAAGAAGATGCCTCTATTTTAATTTGTGCGTCCATATCCTCTGTATCTGGCCCCATTTAAATATCACTGACTAATTTGCTTGCTGCCAGCGCGCTTAGTTATACATCTCTGTTAGTCAGCTCATGTTGCCACTGCTTATCTGAAAACTGTAGGAACGATCTTCGTTACCATGGATCCATTCGAGTAAAACAATGGAAAAACCATCACGGCAGACAGCCTACAGAAACCAGATAGACTTGAAGCCTGAGAATGGACTTTGAACTAAGGGGGGCATTAATTAAAATAGCAAAAAGGCCTCTTGGCCGCTTTGTAGATACATGAGATCAGCAGAGATTCAGTTCCTGGTCCTTAATCATGGTGTCAAGTTCCTGTTATGTGCTTTCATGCTGCTGATTAAATACAAATGTAATGCACAGTTAGAAATATCTGTATTCTTGCTTTTCAAAAGGAGTCATACTGTTTTCCCTTTTTAAAATTATTTGTACTTTGCAAATAACTCTTCTAAATGATTTTAAAAAACTATTCAAATTTAACAGATTGGAAATGCTGTTATTGTATAAGGAGATCAAAAGGGCATTGTTATTGTAATTAATATACAACACTGAAATCTGATTATAATGTATTATAAATCTTTTGTTGACAAAGAATTATATCCTGACAACCTACTAATCTGCTGGGAAATATGAGGCTGTCATTATTGGATGTTTTGTTTTAACATGTTATGTGATCCAACTGTTGGTCAAAGCCAAGGAGAAATAAAAGTATATGTTCACAGGACTCGGCTGCTCTTGGATTTACATCTTCCACGTGATTAGGGAGTAACACACTGACAAACAGTTGGCTAAATCCCTCCACATTATGAGCCTTTATTTGCCCATAGTACAACTACTTTGAAATTCCTTAGCTTTCACGTAGCCCCATCTCACAGATGGCTGAGAGCGAAGCTTAGAGTCAAGGTGTGGGGTTAGCCATTTATCCCACTCCCCTGGAGCTGGTTTCAAGGTTAAGGACTTCGCTCAAGGGCCCAGTAGAAATATGATCGCTTTGCGAGCCGCAGGGTTTGAATGTGTGACCTCCAATCACAGGAACAGGCCCCTGACCGGCAGAGCCACACACAGCGTAATAATTACTCAGCAGAAACAAATAATGAACAGGACAGCAGATTCATGTTAACTCATGTTAACAGGCATTACCAGATACTGGAGATACCTTGCAGCTGCTAATCTTTGTGGTATATTTAGTATATATATGCACTATTTTTGCATTAAATGGTAATAGGAAAAGAAATAGTAAAGGAACTCTATAAAACCCAGCCTGGAATACCACAAAAATAAATTATTAAAACTAAGAGGTGCTATATTTTTATTTATGAAACTGTAAGGAAATGTGTTTTTATCTTAAAGTACCCCTTCCTAATTTGCAATTCATGCTGCATGGTTTGCTACTCGAACAGAGAAACTTACATTATGCCAAAAATAGGAGTTAAAAGGTCAAATTCCACTTCTTTTTTTTATTTGTGTGAGTCAGCGAGTCAGTGTTGGTGGGTTTTTTTTTTTGCACCAGCAAAAATGATCAAACAATATACAGTAACACTGTGTTAATAACATTATGATGTGTATTATTGGGATTACTAGGACAATCACCTGTCAGGTTTACATAAGGTAACCCCACAAAGAGAAATGTCTGTTAGAAATTAGTTTCTGAAGATGACAAATGCACATTTTGGAATAAAAACATTCATGCAGGGGGAGGGAAAAGTCCAAATCAATAAATGCTCAATATTGTGTTATATCAAGATTAATGAAGATTTGTACTCAATCTAAATGGACCCTTTTCTGCAATAGTGTCATCACAAAAAGAAGAGTAGGCATATTATTTGCTGCAAACAGCATAATTGATTTCACAACTACAGCGTCTCTTAAGTGATCTTGTAATACATTTATTCTCATAAAGATATTACTGCTGATATTATTCCAATCTACAACAGTGTGTACTGGGAAATTTGTTACAGGGACTATTGTGCAGGGAAAAATGTTATGGAAGAGTTGCCAGGCTGCTAGACAGAAGTAAATATACACTTCAGATGGGTATGTCTTTAACCATCAAATTTCATAATATGTTCAATTCTTGTTGACACTGTGGTTGGTTCCCTAATATAGGTCAGATGGTTTCCTTTGTACAGTTTTTCTACAGTGTCATAGCAGTATTGACCCACTTATGTATGCATGGTAACATTAGGTATGGCATTACTGGAACAAAAGATATATAAGGGTTCAAAAATATTCCTAAAATACTGCACAAACTTCTGCTTGAGATTTATGCCCCAGACTACTGCAGTACCATACAATTTCAAGTTGTTTGTCTTACAAAACAATAAAATGCTTGCATGCTTCTTTTAGTACAATACAAATGATAATTATATCAATAATCGATGCATGAACAGTGGGGACACACTGCAGAAACACTCAACATGCTTTATGCAAAGGAGCATACATTGAAGATAATGTTTGCAGCAGCTTCGGTGGGAACATGGGTGATATATAAAATTCATGTAGTCTTAGGCTACAGTGGGATCTTAATCAAATTAGTGACTGGGCTGATACCTGGCAGATGAAGTTTAATGGGGACAAGTGCAAGGTAATCCATGTAGGGAACAAAAATATAAGACACAAGTATTTTATGGGTGCCACGAGAATACAGGAAGCTGATTGTGAAAAAGACTTTGGTGTATATGTTGATGCTTCCATGTCCCACTCTCGCCAGTGTGGAGAAGCAATTAGGCCAATAGGATGTTGGGTTACATCTCCAGGTGTTTAAGTCAAGGGAGGTAATGTTAAGAGCCCTTAGAAAGGGTTCAACGCAGGGCTACAAAAATGATTCCTGGGCTAAAAGGAAAGTCTTATGAGGAAAGGTTAGCTGAACTCTATCTGTTCAGCCTGGAGCAAAGGAGACTAAGGGGGGACATGATCCAGGTATATAAGATTCTAACAGGTCTGGATACTGTATAATTAAATAGTTACTTCAGCATTAGTTCAAATAAGAAAACTTGTGGCCATAGTTGGAAATTAGCGGGAGAACATTTCAAACTGGAGTTGAGAAAAAACTTCTTTACACAACGTGTAGTTAGAGTGTGGAACAGTCTTCCTGTTAGTGTAGTGCAAGCTAAATCCTTGGGTTCCTTTAAAGCAGAGCTAGACAAGATTTTAACAACTCTGAGCTATTAGTTAGGTTAGGCCGAACGGCCTCCTCACGTTTGTAAATTTCTTATGTTCGTATGTTCTTATAATTGAAAAATAATTTCGGGATTTTGCGAAGTGTTTGTGTTTCATTGTAGGCCATACATTTATTCAACTTCTGTCACAGCAAAATTTAGATGTTGAACAAACTGCAATATGAAATTTGACCACCAGGGTGAGACAGCAAATTAGCGCGTCAAATAAATTCCCAAGGTACCATCTGTGCCACTTGTTGATGTTAATGGATTTACCTGACCCCTAGAGTTAAGTCGACACAGGAATAGAACAGCTTCTATATTTACATATCCTGTGCCATGCATTTGGGAAATCCACAGGAGAATGCTTGGCACGTATATATAATGTATACTGTATACATGTATAATGGCAAGTGTTTCTTAAATTCAGTGATTTCGTTCTTGTTGTAAACAACTCCAAAGTACACCAGTAGGTCTGCTTCTGATTCTTTTTATCCTTTACAGACAATGATTAAAGACAAAAAAAACATTAATGTAATAAAAAAGCAGCTGTCAAAAACGGCAGAATTGACACAATATTAAGACATCATCCAAGAACCAGATCAGGAAAAGTGAATGGATGGTAGATAAATGGATTATGCAGCGTGGCTGCATGAAGTGCTAAAAAGATTGTGGTCAGGGAAAGTCCGCCCACTTCTTGTGGGTTGAGAGGGTTCAGAGTCTATCCTGGAAGCTAAGAGTACAAGGCAGGACGGGGCGCTAATCTGTCACATTGCACACACACCCACCACACTCATATTCACATCTATGGACAATTTTGGCGACTTCAATTCACCTTAGCATGTTTTTTGACTGTGGGATGCAAGTATTCAAGGGATTCATTTGTCACATTGAAGGTATACAGTGAGACTATAACGTCAAAGGTGGCAAACTCCGCCATAAAAAAAAGCGAACGCAATAAAGAAAAAGAAAAAAATAACAATATAATAACAGTGTGATAAATAAACGACTGAAACCCTGTTCTCCAAATGTGTGAGGCACCGTGAAAAGTTATGATAAAACAATTTCTTAAGGGTGTATAATGCATTATAATTATAACCAAAAACATAAGCAGGATCTTTTAATGATTCCTTTAAAAAAAAAAACAGGGGAGACTGGGTTGAAGCATGCAGACACCTGCAAGAAGCTACAGGATGCGAAAGAACATTGATGAGCACAGCAGCATCAGCAGACCTGAATAAGCAACATTTCCTTCACAAATTTAGCTCCAGAATTGGACTTGCGTCTATTTTCGGCTTTTGCCGGTCAAACGCATCAGCACTCTACACTGAGATGCTCTATTTTTTCCCCCCTCTTCATTCCCAGAGTTCACTTGGCTGTCAATTTGACCGAAAGTCACTGATTGCCTCTTGTTTTTTGCACGGGTCCGCCGAGTCCCGTTACCTCGGGTTGCGTCCCTAAGGATTTCCTCCTCCTTCCTTAAAGCGCGCGCGAGGAGCACGCCCCGCAGCTGGGCGAAGGGGTCTTCTCACGAGCGCTTGCGTTGCCAGTGACGTAAGACGCTCCAGGCAACGGTGGCCACGCCCCCGGCGGACGCTCGCTGCGGAGTGAGGGGAAGCCTCGCGCTGAGGAGGCTGGCGTCGGATTAAGCGAAACGTCAAATATCCACGGAACCGAACACGTTACAAATTCGGTCGGATGGACTTCGAGGCGCCACGCTGGAGATATCGGATTGCCTTGCGTTGGTTATCCTGCACTGAAAGCGCCGGTTTTTCCTCCTGATTTTTTTTTCCGTTTTGCTAGGAGTGGGGGGATCGCCGGGTTCGAGGCTCTTCCATTCTGGGACTGTCGAGTAGCTAACCGACCGCCTAGCGGCTCGAATAATTCGGGGCTAACGTCTACCGAAGCCGGTATTATACTACGCCGCGCTGTTTACCGTGTTTTGACACAGTTTTCGGCGGAGAGAGTGAAAACGCCGTGTAGTATTACTGAGGTAATTAGCAGGCGAGCTAGCTTGGCCGCGCATCTCCCCATATCCTCTTGGGCCAGTTGCTTCGGTCGGCTGTGAAGAGAGGGGTACGGCACTGCGTGGGACCGGGGCGAAAAAAGCCAAATAATAAGGAAGCAAGTGGAAAGAGAGGGGGGTCTCCACCAAGTGAAGCCGGCGATAAATCGCAAAAGCCTGCTGGACGGTGTGTGGGAGAAGTTTGCACACAACTGTTAAATTGTAGTTTTTCCCTCTCTGGGTAGTGATACGGGTGCTAAAATTTGTAAACGCATATTTTTCCAGTAAACTTGTACTTGGAAGTTTTCTATCTCGTTCAAAACCGTTGCCAATATTTCAGTCGTCGCCGTTACTGCGGTTAGCCGGCTGGCTATCGTCCCAAGGTTAGGGGTTTTGGCCTAGTTAGCTAACTAATCCGCCTCGTAAAAATCCTGCATATTTTTTCGCAAATATATATATATTTTTACACGCGGAGGTAAAGAGACTTGAGGTGGGCTTGGATATCGCTCTTCCCCAGGTTTTTAAAAACTATGACAACAGTTTGAAGTGATGCTTTAAGGAAATTGTGGTACAACTGACTAGCTACATGTAAAAGTTAGAGAAACTAACTACGAAATTATAAAGTTGTTTCCTGCGTCCTTATTTCGGATGCCGGTTCGTCCGATCGAAGGAAACGCGCCTCTGCGTCAGTGACTGTACCTAGCGAGCTGTCAGCTAGAAGACTAACTCCCAATTTTAGTGGCTAACTAGCGAGATAATTCAGTGTTGCTGTTGAATGTGGACTGATAAAGAATAGTTTTTCCTTCCTTTGTTTGGTATTGAATATCTAAATACAATTCAGATAAAGGGAAAGAAACGATATTAAGGGGGTAACCATGAGTATCGAGATTCCGGCTGGGTTAACGGAGCTGCTACAAGGCTACACCGTGGAGGTGCTCCGCCAGAGGCCGCCGGATTTAGTGGAGTTCGCCGTCCAGTATTTCACTCGTCTCCGAGAAAGCAGAATCCAGGACGGCGCCGGCCCGGGCGTTGCTGCCAAATTGGGCGGGAAGGGAGTGATGTTCGATGGGGAACCCATGCAGACAGAGTCGAACGGAGACGATGGAGATGAAGATGATGACTCCGACTTCGAGCGTGAGTAATCGGCTAGGTACACGGCTTTGCAAGTGGTTATCCGCGATGCCTGCCGGGCCTCGGTCTCATAAAAATCGAAATGAAGCGAAGTGGGTGTTACCGTGTGGATTATTGGTTTGTGTGTCAGACATCATTTTGGGGGTGTAAGGGAGTAATGCTTTATGAGAATCACAAGTGATACCTTTCGTTATTGTACGTCCCTTTTAATAGCAACGTGTGCGAACACTTTCTGACATGTTAGCACGCAGCACAAAATCGCACAGTTGCATGCAACCTGTCTATTCCTGGCATACCTGTTGCGATGGTATTTACACAGTAAGTAGCTATTCCTGCAAGATGGCTTGCAAAATGGCAAGTATGGCTGTCAGTATTTCTACAGCCTCTATTTATACTGCATAGATTTTATATTTTTAAATAAAACGTTTCCTTTGCAGGTTTTTAGATCTTTAAGCCATGTTGAAAGTTGACCACGACAAATCTGTGTAGCATATGTAAACATGCTTTATATTTAACTCTAGTGCATTATTTTACACGTTATCGTCAGTTTATGAAGAAGGTTTATCTCGACTATGAGTAGTTGATGTTCCTCTGTGGGTCAAAACCCTGTGCTCAGAAGGTTGCTGGTTCAAATCCCATGGCTGGCAGGGTGATGTTATTATTGGGTCCTTGAGTATAGCAGGGCAGTATTTAACCTAATCTCAGGTCTACATAAACATGGGTTAATCATTCCAAGAACTAAACAAATGATACCAATATATGTTAGGTTATTGCACTAGCAAGTGAAGTAATTTAAACATGTTTATTGAGAAATTTTAGGAATAGTTGTAAATGTCACAGTATTCTTTTGTATTTTGTTTTAACTTATGCCCCTGGGATTTGGATATTTGCTAGAATGTTTGCAAGTTTTTTTGTACACTAAGGGAAGCTTGATATATTCAAAATGAAAATCGTTCAAGACTTAGGGTGAAGGTGAGGAATTGTATTTTAAATAAGCTCTGTCAACATTTCTGTCTGCTTAGGCTGGTATTAATTGACTAAATAATGTATGTTGCAAGGCAATGTGGAAGTTAGGCAAAGGATGAAACAAGGTCTGGACTTCTTCTCAAGAGGATATTAGTATTCCAGATATGTGATGAATGTATATGTGAAAAAGCTTTGCCATGCCTGTAAATCGGTCCTGTTATGGACTGGCATACCATCCAGCTTGAACACCTACTTTGTTTCTAATGCTGCCTGGGATAGGCTACCGGTCCTCTGTAACACTGTCTAACATAAGTGGTTTGAGGGTGGGTGGTGAATAGATACCCTAAGCCAGGGGTGGCCAATCTTATCCAGAAAAGGCCACTGTGTATGTGGATTTTCACTGTGACTACCTAGTGAAAACGACTGATTGGCTAAAAAGTCCTCACACTTTGGTTTGAACGGCTGACCTAAAAATGTGCATACACACTGGCCCTTGCAATGTGTTGCAGTGAAACCACTGGTGTGTGCTTGAAGCATTTTAACTGAGGTCAAGTGCTTTATTTTGTGATGTGCTACTGAATATGCTTGGGTTTGAAAAATGTCACCCTGAAGAGGATTGCATCTATAGTGGACTAGTAAGTGCTGAAACATCATATTGCAGTATATATGTTCTGGATGCCCTGGCCCGCCATGCCAAAAACATCAATCAATCATCTAATGCAACACCTTGGTGATTCACTTGGGAAGCCCGATTCCTGCCCCCCTCACCCCGTGCATGCAATGGCGAATTCAGTTGGACACTCTTATGACTAATTAAATTCTTTCCTTTACACTGTAAATAAGGTAAATTAAAAACAAATGAGGTAGGTAAACAGAGCAGAGATTTAGTTAGGTGGAGGCAATGAAATGTCTTTGTCCTTGCTATCTTCAACCAACTTGTATCATTATTTGGGAGGAATGTAAATTTCTGTCCTGTTGTTTTTACCTGATACATTAACAGATTCCGTATGTGAAATGTGGTTGCACACCAGGAGAGACTTGCGTCCCATTAAAAACCAGCAAAGTTCGCCTGAGTCACATACACAGTTAGGCTATTGCGTTGCTGAGTGAAGTGCTGAACATAGCCAAACTGTTGAGAACTTCATTTAGCAACCACTAAAAATAGTACGTATAACTGAACTGAATTTTATAACTGAAAAATAATTCAGGTAATTGTTTCTTTACCTCCATAGACAGAAGCAACATGCTGTCACAAAACAATAATGGAAAAAAAACGTATGGATAATAATGGTCTGATGGTTCCTTTTTTCAGTAGTTCCAGGTAGTTTCTGCTGTAAATGCCTCCTTTTTGGTTAAAAGTCTTTTGTTATTATTCTACATCTGCACCTCAAATAGAAATCATTCAGATAATTCAGTTGGGCAGATATGTAGATTGTTTTCTTACTTTGCTTACACAAACTTCTCAGAAGCCACAATTTATCAGCTGGTGTGTTGTATGAACCTGTAAGTCAGTTTAAAGGTTTTAAGTGCTTTAATTGTATATTCATGTACTAATTTTTAAAGCCTGTTAATCACGCTTTGGACCATAGTTAAGACTTTACAGGGTTGGCGATAGGGATTAAGGGTGTACTCATACTTGGCCCAGTTGCCTTGTACCATGCCCAAGCATGATTGTCACCACTCCCCCATTGGTCTGCATGCTCAGTGCACTTAAAGATCCAGGCTCATGCAACTTTTTTGTGTTGAAGAAAACTTAGGAAGGGAAGTGCTATCACACAGCACAATGGAACTTACAGTGATAGGATATATAAAAATTTTAGCAACCACTGTAGCTTGCTGTTAAACAATGTGGTTTACCATTAGATACTGAACTAGTGGCTACAGCAGGATCTTGATTTAATTAGTTACTGGGAAGATGGGTGATGTAGTTCAGTGTAGACAAATGTAAGGTGATCCATGCAGGGAGTAGGGATGGGTATCGTTAACACTTTAACGGTACTTTTACTCTTTCCGGTGCTGCTTATCGGTATTTTCGGTACGTTTTGAAGAAAATATCTAATTAACAACATACTTAACATTGCTTTATTTAAAAATCACTATTCAACCAACTTACATTATTCTTTAACAAATTTACATTAAATGTGAAATGCAAAATATCACAAAAAAATACAGCAAAGATTTAAACATTTCTGATAATGGAAATGTAAAACAAGCATAAATGATTTTAATGCAGAGTCTTTAATGCCTTTACACGCAAAACACCTTTTGTCCTTTTGGCGACAAACACTGTCCGCATTGATTTTATGTTAGCAGCTTACATAGTTGGACCCATGCAACTGAATGAATCCAACTATGTATGTTGCTAACGGGAGCTTTTGGGAAACGCACCCCGAGCCGGGTCCAGCGGATGTCAAATCACACGCAGCCATAAGCAGAACAGAACTTGCATGCGCACGCAAATTGGGCAGCATCTGTGTGGTGTGTGCGAGAGTTTCCCCATGCATCATGCACGCAAGAGAAAATTTAACATTTTAATCAGTAATGGAGCTGGTCAGGTAAACTGGGAAAGAATAAGTTTATGCAGAAAAAAAGTACGGAAAGCAATACCGTTAATGTCACAGCTTATTGATACTCTGGTCTTTAGAAATTTAGCCCCAGGACCCGCTTAGTACCTGGTTTCGGTACCAATCCCTAGCAGGGAGCAGAAATACAAAATGCAGATATGTTAACGGTTCTACTGAGATAAAGGAGGCTGTTTGAGAGACCTTGGTGTGTATGTTGATACTTCCGGGTCCCACTCTCGCCAGTGTGGTGCAATGAAAAAGGCCATTAGGATGATGGGTTATATCTATAGGTTTGTGGAGTTTAAAGGGTGGCGATGCTAAGATAATACAGTTTCTTGGTAAGACCCCACCTAGAACATTATGTGCAGGTTGGGTCAACTTACCTTAAAAAGGACATTGTTGCCTTAAAAAGGGTTGAGTGTAGGGTTATAAGTATGATTCCTGGTCTTAGAGGAATGTTTAACGAGGATAGGTTAGCTGAGCTGAATCTGTTTTGCCTCAGGCAAAGGAGGCTAAGGGTACTCATGATCCAGGTATGTAAGATTCTAAATGGTAACTTCAGTATTAGTTCAAATACAGGAACTTGTGGTCATAGGAGGAAATTAGCAGGAGAGCATTTTAAACTGGATTTGAGAAAGCACTTCTTTACACACAGTGTAGTTGGAGTATGGAATAGTCTTCCTGTTAGTGTAGTGCACACTAAAACTGAGTTCCTTTAAATCAGAGCTACATATTATTTTAACAACTTTAAGCTGTTAGTTGAATTCTTTTCAAGCAAACTTGTGGTCTGAATGGCCTCCTCATTTGTAAACTTCATATCTTCCTATGTGATCTTTTGCCACCATATTTGTGAAATGTACAGGTCGCATGGTGACAGACGCGTCATTTTGCCTAGTGTAAGTACACTCTGAGGTTACATCAAAATAGTGTCTCTTTGTTTAGTCTGCAATTTCTGAGAGATGTAGGTCTCAACAGTCTCGCATGCAGTTGGATGTGGTCAGATGTAGTCTTTCTAGACCATTTCCATTTGTTTCATTTTCCCAAGCAGGCATTAGTGCAAATGCTACTGATTTAAAAAAAAATTGAGACTCTTAGCTAGCATTTTTGTGTTTCTTTTTTTTTTTTTAGTGGAGATGGCCCAGGTTTCCCTGTCAGTGTAATGAACATCATTATATTAAGAGTTATTCAAACTTGAGTAAGGTGGGCTTGAATCCAATATTGGTTACTGCAGAAAAAGTACTGGCTCCAGACAGACTAAATCTTCTGAACTAATGCACAAACACATTTCCTGTTTGACTCTGATTGCTCATTAATGCCGAAACTAAAAGTGTAAGTGCACTGTGGCACAATATTTTGCAATTAAAAAATATGACGATGCACATTGTATGGGTGTGATAATGGGCTGGAGTCTGCATAATACCAGTACAATGAACACCTATTGCATTTCTAAAGCTTGAATTGGCTCATACTTGATCACTAGGTATAGTAATGAGAGATGTACAATGTGAATATTACATTGGCATATGCTAATTTTTATTACTGTTATAGTGATAACTAGGGCTGGGTGATATGGCCATTTTCGATTCTTTCGATTTTTTTTTTTTTTTTTTTAAAGCGAAGACATTATTGAAACACTTTTTTTCTTTTTAACAATGTAAACAATTTGACAACAAATCTCTTGAAGTAGTTTTAGAACTGGAATTATTCCTAGAGTGATACTCACTGCTATTAGTAGTTCACATAGGATAAGTGCAAAGAATTAATTTCTCCATGAGGATCAGTAAAGTGTACTTAACATTTTTTTTGTACTCTTCAAGCAAAATAAAACATCTGATGCTTTTAATTACTTTTAAAGTTTGTTTTTTTCCCTTTCATGAAACCGAAGCCTGTCTCCTGCCTCTGGCTTGAGGTATGCCTCTCACACTAGTCATAGTGCTTATGAGTCTCCATGTCATTCAAGCCACATGACTTGCATTCCACATGTTTTCTTAGGTTTGAACAGTTTCTTAGAGATATTTCTTTGTAAATTTACTGAGGTTTGGGAAGTTTGCTTCATGTCGCTTCCACCACTGAAGTGGGTCTGTGTCTGGGTCAGGGAACAGCACGTAGGCTGAAGAAGGCACATTGTTCTTGAAGAACTCTGCTAATGTCTTTTTCTTCTTCAGCTCAGGCTGAGCTCCTTCTTGCTGCAACCTCAACGTTGGGCCAGGCTGTAGTGTGGTTTTGTCAGCGAGGAGAGTTTTCACCTTCATAACAGATTTTCTTAATTTCTTTCACCTTGTCATGATCATTGCAAGTTGTCCAGAACCTGGGGTCCTACAGTGAGGTCATGTCTAAGGGTTTATCCATGACAGGGTAACTATTTTCCGTTAAGTTAATCCAGTATGATGATGATGTTTTTTTTTTTTTGTAAGTTCAGTATCTCCCTCATCTGGCTGTGGGAGTCTGCTTTTGAATAGATGAAGCACTGGTTTGAGGTAGGAGACGCTAACATAAGCCTCCCCAGGCAGCGCATCAGGGACGTCTAGGATTGGTTTCTCAGCTTTAACTAAGATTCCTAAGCATCTGTCTTGCCATGTTGGTACAAGGTGCCAACTTTTCTTCTCAGACCCCAAGACCCGAGCTATCGCTTTTTCCTGTTCCAGAACTCGTTGTCTCATCTTGCATAGTTCAGTTGCATGGTTCCAGCTCTGTAAGTTGCTAACATCTCACAAAATATTTTTGGGACATCGTGGACTCCGTTGTAATTACCAAGGATAAAATAAATTGGCGAGAATCCCTTTTTTTATTTTACACATCGTCTTCAATGAAATATACAAATTAATCGATAATTGATTTATCGCCCAGCTCTAGGAGTAACACATCTGAATACGCCAATCCATAGAAGAATATACTTGATGCTATGTTAGCCTGTATTCTTTGTTTTGCAATGATTTTTACTGAATCTACTTTATTGCCATAAATATTGGCAAAGAAAGTGACTGTCTAGGAAGCATTTCAGCCGCAAAAGCTTTAACACTCAAAAGCTTGACCTTTATTATTTGGGTAAAACAGTGGTTAAGCATTGGGTTGGGTCTTGATTGACTGGCCCCAAACATTTCTTCTCATAACTTCTAATATTTTAATATCTGCAAAAGAAATAATCAATTGATTGTGCAGTCAGTTAACTGATTATTTGGGCCAAAACATAAAGAAAAGTGCAAATGCATTTGATGGATAGATTGAAAGGATGGATAGATAGATGGGTGGGTAGATAAAATTAGGAGATATATTAAATCACGGTTGTAATAAAACTTTACACAGCGGAGAGCTTGTAATGGTGTAGCAGTTCACACAATTTACAATTCAGTGCACATCCCTGGTTTTGAGTGCACAGTTTAGTGCAACCAGATTTTTGTTTTGAAAGTATTGAAACTGCAAATAATTAGGAACAATTCTAATAGTATTTGGTTTGCTTTGTCTGCAATTCATACTTGTATTTTATGAAGTACTTTATTTAACCAGTGAACTGCTGGTTCTTTGTGTTACCTTTTTTGTTTGTGGGTTTCTTCGCTTTTCTTCTCTTACTAATTATTTCCTGTCTAGATCAGGTTAAAACAGTTATCATTTTAATACATGACTATTAACACTCATGGGCAGGGTTGACCTGATATTTCTGTCCCTGTTCTGGAAACCTGCTAAAAACTCCTAAAACTGAGGGTGGCAGAGTAAGCAGGGTCTAAGTATGCAGGATAAAGAAGGGATGATTCCTTTTATGGAAATGCTTCTGAGGAGAAAAATGGGGAGGGGGGTGGTTGCCAACTAATAAACATTTTTCCAAGCTATCTCTCCAAGATTTCCCAAATTGTCTCTTCCTCCTCCCCTTTGACTGTCATGGGTAGCATTGGGGAAGTTTGAAAGTAGTACCGGCATAATGGCCATTCTCCATCCACGCTGTTTGGAATGACTTCCTTTTGCTGGTAACTACATTTTGAGTTAGTTGGTAGTAAGGCAGTTTATTTTAGCTATGAGTCCCAGAAATGGTCCTTTCATTCATAAAGCCAATACGTTCATGTGTGTATAATGTAGGTAGATCTGAAATTATTGCAATGTAAAGTGGCATGAATCTTCTTCCAGAAGTTTGCTTAGAGACTGCTGGAAATTGCTGCCATATTGAGGCTGTTCATTTTTTTTTACTTGCTTGCTTCTTTTAAATCTGTCACAAATATCATCACAATAATTTCAGATATCGTAATGTGAATTTTTCTAATATTGTAGGCCTAATAATTTCAATGCTGCTTTTAATGTTTTAATTTATCTTTTTGCAGAAATTAGTAAAATGTTATTTTGTATGGATGGCGATTTTAAACTTCACATTTCTCAGTGTGTGGTGGGGATGGGGCAAATCTAATATTATTCAAAATAACTGGTGAAATTTGATTAGTAATTCTGCTTGAAATATCTGTCTCTAGTTCGGCATTAGGCTAGGTTTTGATTGAGTGAACCCCACTGTTGTTTTCAGTATATCTTCTGATATTTATTAGGCAAGAAAAAGGAAACAAATGTTTTGAAAATTGACTAATCATGATCAGGTGATAAACAGGGTTTAAAAGTGTGATTTTTTTTTTTAAAAGGCATTTTAACTCTCCTCACAGTTGTAATAACTAAATGAAGAGGAGACAATGTAGTGGCATAACAGTATGCAAAATTGACAGTTTGGTACCCCTCGGGTTTGGGTTCACAGTTAGGGGCAACTTTGGTACAGTAGGGAAATGGAACTTTTAAATGATTAAAACTGCAAACAACTAGGGACGCTTGTAAAACAAACATAAGGCAGTGTGCCTGTCGCTGTGTTGGAATAACAAAATTTGGGACACTTTTTTTGCATGCAAAAAAAAATGTAAATTTAAAATTCAACATATTGCGTTATAATGAGCTAGATCCCAGGTTCTCTACTGTCAAGCATAGTCTTATATTGTGAAATTCCATAATTAACAGAGAATGTTTAATTTTCAGTAGTTAATAAGCAAATGCTATTACGATTTTACTGTTTGATGCTTGGGATGTTTCCCTTTCAACAAACTGCTTTATTCAAAAGACTTGTTCATGATGGCATTCTTGCATCCATAATGGTGTCTTTTAGCATAACAGGTTATGTAATAATGGACAGTTGCTTAATGAGCATTGTTTGTGATTACATGTACAGTTAGAAGCGTTGTGTAATTCATAAATAGTGAGAATGTTTCAGGCGCATAGACATGCTCAGTCAAGGAGGTGAGTGTCTTATAAAAGCTTTATTAGTTTTGCACTGCAAGTTTGATTTCCCCCGTTTGTCATTGTATAGGATAACAGTCCTGGCTGTAATTTTGTGGGTTTATCAGGAGACCCGGAAGGTCCACAAACATTTCTCTGTTTACAGGAGTCAGACTTAATAGCACTGGGCTTGGGAATGGACAGAGACAACTTGAGAAATTAAATAATGGATCGTACCTAGAGCCACATTTCATGTTACTTGGTTAATGGACCCTGACAGACAGGTCTCAGATGAGTAAGCAGCTGTAAACTGCACAGTTGGCATGGCCATAGTTTCTCTTGGACAAAGCCATCTAAACATTATGCTAGCATATTGTAGGTTCTGTTCACTATAGATCTAATTTGGTTGTGAATGTTTCTCTCAGCTCACTCTTTTCTTCTCCTTTAGCTCCTCCCCCAAGTCGATTCAACCGCAGGGTTTCAGGTGGGTTGAGTATTTTTATTTTCTCTTCTTTTTGTAACTTGAAATTATCAGAGTTGATAGTGAAGTGATATCAGAAAAGCATGCAGGTGATTTGTGCTGAGATTTTTTCCAATTGTTCAGCATCTGAGTTTTATGCTACATCTTTTGGTTTCCAGGTTTTTTGGTATTACCGGTATTTATTGGGACAAACATAATGCTGCCTTGTATGCTTTGAGGTCTCCCATGGCTACCTGTAGCAGTGTATGTATGCCACCTTAATCATGCATTGGAGTTTTGCCTTGTGCCTGCTGGCTTTCCCACAGTGTGTGCAGAAGCATTCAACCCTGACGATGACGACGAGGACAGCGAACCCCGGGTGGTGCATCCCAAGACAGACGAGCAGCGCTGTAGACTGCAGGAGTCTTGCAGGGACATCCTTCTGTTCAAGACTCTAGACCAGGTATGTGCATACAAATGTGTCAGCATGTCTGCACGCACAGAATACTAACCACTCTGGCTACTATTCAGAATCCATCTATCCTCTTCCTTCTCTCCTTCCTTTCTCCACACCCATCCATTGTACATTGAGTAAAGTGGCTTAAAATACATGTTTGCATGGCACAACTCTTTCCCTCTGGGATTTCTTTTTCTGAGTCCTAAAGCTGGAAGTTCTTTCTTGTAGGAGCAGCTCTCTGAAGTACTGGATGCCATGTTTGAGCTTCACGTCCAGCCCCAGGAGCATGTTATTGATCAGGGAGATGATGGTGACAACTTCTATGTCATTGAGAGGTGTGTGGTTTTCATGCTAAGACTGGCTCCTTTTTTAGTAGCAGTTTAAAATATTCTTTTATGTGCTGTTTGTGTTCACTTTTTAGATTTTTTGGACCTTCATCTTGTGACATATTTCAGACCTTATGAGTTACTGTTGGAGTTTGCAGTCACATGAACATTCTAGGGATTTCTGTGAATCTGTGTAATTCCTTGACAAGTCCCTCCTCAGAAGTCGTTGATACTAACAGCTGTTTCTATAAATACTTTGCATCTCACTTACGGCACATTTTTATTGAGTTGTTTTTTTTTCTTCTTCCTTGTAATGTTTACTAATTTACTTGTTTTCCAGTCTCGAAATCAGTCCCTTCACTGTTTGTGCTGTCTAGTTACATGTGTATCTTTAAGGCTTTTTGAGTGAAAGTTACTTTGCCATATGGACATGGTGATAATGGCCTTGTAAAGGATCTTATCACTGTTTGCTGTGGCCTTGTGATGGATTTATTTTTCCTTTCACAGGGTTGACATACCATTTTGTATCTTCTATTCTGACTTCCTTTTATGCCATTCTTTGTATCTGTTTCTTTTTCCCAGAGGAGTGTATGACATTGTGGTACAAAAAGACGGGGTCAGCTGCTGTGTTGGAAAGTATGACAACAAGGGCAGTTTTGGGGAGCTGGCCCTCATGTACAACACCCCCCGTGCGGCCACCATCATAGCCACAACAGAAGGGGCATTGTGGGGCCTGGTAAGACCCCAACCTACATCCCGTGACAGACATGCTTTTCTGTCAATTGGGCTTAGTCTTTGCTACATCGCCATCTGGTGGCTAAACCATGTAATAAACCACGTACTGTCAGTGTTGGAAGGATTTTTGAGGTATTGTGTGTGCATACAAAAAAATGGGCTGAACTTTACTTTGATGCTCCCAAAGAATAACACTGTATGAGCAGCGGAGGAGAATGTTTAGCTCTGAGGTGGTACAAACCCATGTTTATCCCAGGATCGGGCCACATTTCGCAGACTGATTGTGAAGAATAACGCCAAAAAGAAGAGGATGTACGAGACCTTCATTGAGTCTGTTCCACTGTTAAAATCTCTTGAGGTATGTGAGTATATATTTATTGAATAATGTAAGACAATTAATTTGTCTATCTCTGCCATATACTTGTCAAAAGAGCTTTTTATCCACAATACTTCTACACCGTTTAAATGTACACATTTTCATTAAAGGTTATTTTATTCGTTTTAAATTTTTAAGTTGTGCATTAGTAAGCAATAGAATAATTTCATATATTTCAATAATTTCTAATACAGTATTTCATTTATGAATGACATTTAACACATTTGTGTTGTTGTGGAACTTGTGGAAATTGTTCCTCATCTGTTCCGCAGTTTTACTTTAGCCTAAATTGTGCCTTTCTTTCCCCTGATTATCAATGCACATTAGACATGAATCAGCTTAAGTTTAGGGCCAAGAATTGTAGTTTAACTAATGACTGGTGGCGTGAGAGCATGAGCTGTGTGCAGTGCAACTCGCATATGAATATTATTTCTGTTTGTATGAATAGTACTGTGAACTTGATCTGATCATGCCACAGAAGATGTGCAGTTGAAGTTTTAGTCACTGTGGTTCCTAGTTGGTTTGTGAGATTGGCCTAGATGTCTGTCCCAGTTCCACTTGGCCTTTTCCCTTTATCCCCCTGCTTGCCTTGGTCAGGTGGCTGAGAGAATGAAGATTGTTGACGTTTTGGGAGTGAAATCATTCCAGGACGGAGAGAAGATCATCCAACAGGTAAAGGAAATTATCCCGGTCGTCTTTCTCATTTTGAAAAAGTTGTTTTAAGTATTGCGCTCCATACAGCAGAATGTAATACCGCAAGTTTGAACTTTTACCGAGTCGTATAGCTTTCATGTTATCAGCAGCAGTTGAGTCGCTTTGGACAAAGGCGACCGCTAAGTAAGTGATTACAAATGTAAATTAACTGCTTTGCAAAAGGCAACTGCACCTTTCTGAATATGATAGAAATACTTGTTGATCATCAGGACTGAAGAATTCTCAGTGAGTGCAAGTTTGATTTGGTGGCTCAGACTCATTATGAACACAACTTACATACTTTTTCCAACATAGAATCACATTTTCAGTTTTTATTTTGTGGAATTTTGCATCAGTATTTTCTTAAAATGGTCAGTGTTATGCATTAATTAGTAAGTAATGTGCAATATTATCTTTTTCCCTAATGGTAATGGGAAAATAATTATTACTGTAGCGACATTACTTTCCCAGGTATTGGTACTCTAGGTGTGTATGGTCACATAAGTGATTTGTGCCTTGGCTCCTTTCCCTTGACAGGGGGAAAAGGCTGATTGCTTCTACATTGTGGAATCTGGGGAAGTAAAGATCATGATGAAGAGTAAAGTAAGTGAGAAGTCTGCCTGGTCATGGCCTCCCATAGTCCTGTGCTGGGATGATCTTAATGATTTCACTGCTCTGCATGGAGTGTGATGATACGTTATTCGTCATACATTATATATGTATGACACAGATGGTGTGTGACTTATGATCCCTTTCCCACACCACAACTCATCCAGACCAAGGCAGACCAGCAGGACAATGCAGAGGTGGAGATCACTCGCTGCACTAGTGGCCAGTATTTTGGAGAGCTGGCTTTGGTAACGAACAAGCCGCGTGCAGCCTCTGCATATGCCGTGGGAGAGATCAAGTGCTTGGGTAAGTGTGTGTGTCCCATGTCTGAGTTGTGAATGTGCACACTTTTCCCTCTTTCGGAGTATATTTGCAGGCATTTGAAATCATCAGGCATGCACTTTAAACCTGAAGTTTGCTATAGTAAAATATCCCGTGTCATGGTAAAAGCAGATTTTGAATCTGAGCGATCATAATTTTGTTTTGCAATTTAATCCATTTTCCATTGTCTTTAGTAATAGATGTACAGGCATTCGAGCGGCTGCTGGGCTCCTGTAAAGAAATCATGAAGAGGAACATCACTCACTATGAGGAGCAGCTGGTGGCTCTGTTTGGCTCCAGTATGGACCTGAGGGACTGAAGGCTCCAACATGTGCCTTACACTCCAGCTCTTTCTCTCTCTCTCTCTCTCTCACACACACACACACACAATGCCATTGACAAATTCATTCTGGGGCAACAGTCTGGGGAAATCTTCTCCATTTTCTTTAGTACACACTCCAATGCATTGATCTCTGAATTTCTGGTCTTTTGCAGTCCAACTCCTGTATGTTGATTGATTCATATGACATCATTCGTCACACTGTTTCTAGTTGGATCTCGGTGAAACAAGAATGAGTAAAGCTGAATGAAAGTGAGTGGATTAAAGCGAAGACATGGTGTGGTGCATGTTCGGATCTACCTTTTCTCATAGTGTGTATCTGCTGGAAGCCTGATGGACTTTTAACCCCAAAGGAAATAGGCTGTCTTCTCCACAAGTCTGTCCTATCTTGGGATATGGGGATAAAGGGAAGGTTCGTGCAAGGTAGTGGCACTCCTGCCCTCTTCATGTTTTGGTTTGTCGCAGAGTCTAGATGCAAAGAGCCAAGCGATGCTGGTTTAATAAAGGTCACATACCTGATACTGCTTCTCAGCAAGGGATCACATCTACACTCACACAAACTCAGGCAGGGCAAACGCAAAACCTCAGCCAAGGACACACATGCTGGTGATCAGAAGGGGAACTGTTTTCCTCATGCTTGACTTTTTCTAAAACCCCTTCAGCAACAGGTGAATTGTGAGATAATAGGATGCAATATTTAATACCATTGGAGCTATATTTTGAAACACTCTTCTCCTGCCAGTGGTTGTGGCATTTTGTTTTTCTAATGTGGTAGATCAGCGTTTCTCAAACCAGTCCCAGAGCAAAGATGAGAACCGTCTGGGGGGCCCTGAGGCTGGTTTGAGAAACACTGCAGTAGACTAGGTGACACATGCAGTTGTCAAACAAGAACACAGCACCTCAGCCAAGGACAAATGACAAAAAAGCCACACACACGGATACACTCTTGGAAAAGCAGCAGACCCTCAAAAGAAGAATTAGCATATTTATAAAGTAAAATTAACTGAAAATCTGCAAAAAAAAAAAGTTTTAGAAGTATTTTATGGAGAGAAAAGCTTTGATAAAATATTTAAATACAAATGTACTTTCCTCTGAGTCAATTATTGCTTTCCTGCTGTTCTTCATGCAGTTTGTGTTGGTGATTATTGCAGAGACCTGGGGTGGGGGGGGATGCTCCACGAAGCAGGACTTCTTAGTTAGCTGGGTTAACTTAAGCTAGAAGTCATGATCGTCCAATAAGAGTTCGGGTCAGGAGCACTCCCACTCGACAATCATAACGTCTACCTTAAGTTAACCCAACTAAATGAGAAATCCTGCTTCATGGGAACACCCCTCTGGAGTTCCCGGGTTGGGTTAAAGTTGTATTGTGTTTTTGTTTCGAAAGATTCAGAAAATGGCCACTACTACGTTAAGTAAATATATGTTGCATCTTTTGGCTTTGATTCCTCCAGCTTGTTTTGGGGAGGGGGTGGGAGTGGAAATAAAGCATACATTTTGTTAAGATGCGGTTTCTGTGTAGTGGTGTTTTCTTGAGGTCTGTCTGTGTCTATTTTATTATATGATTATGCTGGACTTCCCTTCAATGTGGACAAGGCGAATGAAGCCGCGGGTTCCACACATAGCTGACTGGGGCAGCTTTATGGTCTGCCTCACAAGCTTATTCACATTGCTACAGCGCACCTATTTTGAATGTCATTTGTTAAAACCACTCCTGATCCACTTTCCCTTTGCATGTAATTTGGTACTATATCAATTTTTTGAGTGAGGGACTCACTCAATGGATAATAAAACTGGACTTCACAGAATGAGACTGTTTATGATATCCAAGGAGGATGTTTTTATGCATCTAGTTCGTTAAGTGTTCGTGTGATGGGTTCCAGCATGGTCAGTATGTTTCTCCCGAATGACAGGAAGGCTCGTGGTGTTCAGTTCCATCGTAAGTGTAGCAGTGTACTCCAGGGGCCTCTTCCTTAGTTTAATTACGATTACCCAGTGCTCTCTAGTGATAGAGAGGTAAAGTAGGTTTTTGCAGATCCCCGTTGTATATTCCCTGCACTGTAAACTACACATTTATTGATAGATATGACTCTTACCGCAGTATTTCAAACTTTTATATACGAACAAACGTTACTGGTAAGTAGGTTGTAGCCCCCTTTTAAAAGCTGGAAGTCCAGGTGCCCGATAGAGGGCGCTGTAGACCTTTGGTAATGTATCATCATGTGAGACTAGAAAAGCGGTTAGACTTTAACATTTCCTTTGTAGTTCATTCATAATATACACAAATGATTGTGTATACGATTTAAATGTGTAAATGATGTGACGATGTCACAACTGTCATCCCGCCCGGATTCGCTCCGCCTCCAGAAAGCGCAGTCGGCGCGGAACCCCAGCAACGGTCCAGGACAGTTCTGGACGATCTTCTACAGACACAAACGCGGTAAGTAAATGCTGTTAAATATACCTTGTTGGTTAAGTTTGTTAAGGTAGTTAACTGAAACTTTTTTTGGACTCTTTGGTCGCATCAATTTCCGCTTAAAAATTCCAGAGGATTTACATTGAACATTGTGGTAAGAGAATTTACAATGTTGCCACACGAGAGAAATAAGCGACTACATCTACAGAAACAAGTCCAAATTAAATCTATTCCACTACGAATGAGCGAGAGGCCACTTAATCGGCTAGTATGAATTTTTCGTGACATACGTAGTCAAGATTTAACTAGCCAAACAACCAGACTAATTGAAATGGGTGATGGATGGAAATCGAGAGCCAATAGTCATATTTAGAGATATTTCGCACCTGGGTGTAGTTTGAACATGGACCCATATTCAAGTAAGGCAGGGGTGCCCGTACTTTTTTGGCTTGCGAGCTGCTTTTAAAATGATCTACCTACATTAAAAATGTTAAATCTATGTTTATATACAGTGTATATACTGAGTATACATTATATATACAGTACATGTTTCATGCATGTAGATGCAACAGAGCCATGCAAGGGTGGGGGGGATTTAGGGGCAGGCTGCCCTGCCATGGAATGCCCCCCCCCCCCCTGCCTAACTCTGGCTGGGAATATCCCACATGCACGAAACTTGCACCACTTACTCATATATCTTCCTCGTTGATGCTGTATAAATTGTTTTGAGCTGGCTTGTAAGGAAAAAAATCTAGGGGTGGGGGTGTTGCGGTTTCAACTCTAATTGGAATGTACTCTGTGTCAGCTGATTCTCACTTATCATTCGCGTTTTCTGCCTGGTGACCCGTGTGATCTTCACGATACGTTAGAAGAGAAGGGATCTAAGTAAGTAGTTGTTATTGTAACTTAATGTAACAAAATTTTGAACGAAAGCAAACTGGCCGCCCTTTACGACAATCAAGTGGCAAATGCCAAAGGGAGGACAGATGATAAACTAAAATACTTTTCTGAATGTAGCGCGATCTACCGGTCAGTCGCGATCGACGTATTGGGCACTAATCAAGTAAAGGACACTATAGCCTACACGCAGAGAGCCTGCAGAGTGTGTGGAGTGACGTCCAGCCTAGGTGTCCTGAACTTATCGACTAATTTCTTAAAAAGCATAGCAAACTGCATGGTAGCTTATCGGATAGCAAAGCCTTGTTCTTTTCTCCACCCTTGTGCTATCAGCTCATTACCTCTGTAACACACACACACTGCCTCGCAGCGTCTACGCTGAGTAAGCCCCAAATAAGCAACTACACTTTAAAAACAAGCCCAAAAAAAGAAACGCAACCCGCCACTGCCAATACTTACAACCGACTTTTCAAAAAAAAAAAAAAGTCCAAAGCAGCAGCACTATATCCTTTATATCTCACCCGTATGACACATCATGTGATTATGGTTATGATAATTATGTGATTATGATTACGGGCTTAAGTGGGAAGAGCTTGGATGATTAAAACCTCCCAAGCTGGCTGGGAGACATCTATAACCCACTTGCCTGCATTCCATTGAATGTTTGTATTTCTTCTTCAAAAACCTTGACGTGAGTATGGAAAAAAAATTATTATTCTTGTTATTCTAATACTAGTAATGTGGTATTCCAAATGTATGATTTGATAAGAAAGTATGTGTAAAATACAAGCACGATATAAGTTTACCAATTTAATATTAACATTATGTAACGTTATTGCGTGTGGTTTTATTGTATGGGGTTCCATTTCTGCCAAAAATATCTCGAACATGAAAAACATTTGTCGTGTGACTGCGTCGTTATGTGTGTCATCTGATGTCACCTGACTGTGTTATGAATGTAGTCTTGTTGTATCACTTGGATTCTATTGTGGTATTCTCATGGATTATTCGCTTAGCCAGATGAAATTGTTGACAATTTGGCATGATCCTGGATCTGTTGGTTCTTCGAAACTCTTGCTGGATGTATTGTTATAGCAACACATCCTAATCCTCAAACCTGAAGTGCGTTCAAGGAACCGACTTAACCGGATGATAAGTTTGTGACGCAGAAGGGGATTAACATAGTAACGTTTCCACTGTTTCATTGGTGACGAACCGAAAATACGAAGGGGCCCTCCCTCCTCCAAAAGGTCGGCAAAATATACCAAGGAAAGTTTTATGGAGATTTAAAGACACTCATAAAGTGAACAAGGGCATTTCAAGGCACTTTTGGGTCCCCAGGCAAAGGGAACCTGGAGGCAACCCCCTGCGACCCCCCCTAGCGCCCACCCGCCCAAAGACTTGCAAGCCTCTACCTGCAGCTAAATTACGCCATTCGCACAAGTAGGTGTAATTTATCCAATGCAACTTCTCACTTACCGCACTGTTGATTTTTTTCTTCCTCTTCCTTTCTCTTATTTTTTGGCTTCCTGATGGATAGCTACGCTTCATGGTTGCTGGAGTTTCATATTTTACCGGCTGCACGAAACACGAACCTGACTGACTGGCTGCTGTCGTCACCTAGTGAGAGGGGGCCCCTTGAGGGGGATTCCGATAACAGTGTGGTTGCACTTTCCTGTCTTGGCCGATCATAGAATTTAAAAGGACGCTCAGTTGTCGTTGCTGTTATTCAATACAGAACCGTTGTCGGGGGGGGGGGGGTGTTGAAAGTGAATATGAAAACAGTTATTTATATGTATTCGATCTTGTAAACAAAAGGCTACAATGAACTTATTTATGTTTTATTTTCTTGGACAATACTGCTTTGTGCAATTAAAGTGTATGTTGCATCCCTACAACAAAAGCTATTGTCCCACTTTATACTGTAAAAAAAACGTAAAAAACGGATAATGTGCTGGTAATTTTCTGCCAGGACATTATCCGTTTTTTTTTTTTTTTTCTGTTAAATTCAGCGGATATACTTGCTACCACAATGGAACGCGAAATTCAAATTGAAGGGTAAAACGCCTGTGAAAAATTTATACGGAAAATTCCTTTTTTTTACAGTGTACCTGAACAAGTTCATCAAGAAATGTTTTATCATTTTTAGCTCTTAAATACGACGTAGATTTTTTTTTAATGTCCACACCAAAAAATTTGAAGGAGACATGCAACTAATAGAAAAAAATAAAAAAACAAATAAACAAAGCCTTCAACGTGTTGGAGCTAGGTTGCCTTTTAAATTTTTTTTACACAGTTTCCGCATCGTTGAGTTGAATCGCGATGCATCATACAAGCGCACTTCGAACAGTTAGACTAATTTAACATTCAACAACATCAAAGACAGGGGGGTATTCTCCGTACGTGGATTATTCGTTTAGCCGGGTGAAATTGTTGACGATTTGGCATGAAAAGCTCCATAGACTCTAGGTCAGAGGTAACCAATTTTATATGCAAAGGGCCCATGTATATGGAGGTTTTTGGGATTGCCTTTAGGTCAGCTGTTCAAACCCAAACGTGAGAACTCTTCAGCCAATCACTTCTCTAACTAGTAATGTAATTAGGTTGCAACAAAAACCCGCATACACAATGGCCCTTTCTGGATAAGATTGGCTGCTCTAGGCTGATTTCAAAACAGGGAATCCCAACATCCTCCCTCCTGTCTGTGGCTCATGGTCTCAGTGAACAGGAGCCTGCCTCAGTCTCTGTGAGTCTGATTTTATTGTGTAACTGTGTTTTATATAATTGACGCCCCCAAAGTATCTGCAGTTTTGGGACACCCTGGTTGCTCCCACAATAACTCTGTAGCATGGAGCTGGAATGGAGGAGACTGGTAACAGGAGAAAAATGTGGTCTGGATTCCAGACAAGCCGGAATGGAGTTAATTGGGGTGAATGTGCATTTCATCTAAGAAAAAAAGGAAAATATTCCTTTCTTTATTTATTTAAATATTCCTTGTTCTCACCTAGGTTGCCATCTTGTAAATGTAAGAGAATGGGAAGGAGGTCCACAGTGCTGTGCAATGGAAAGTGAATTCAAGATACTGTCATTTGTGATTTATGGTTATTTCTCAAGTGCTGGATGCCGGGTTCAACCAGAGGAAATTCACAACATGTCTATTCTACTTCAGGTTGTAACATTTTTTGTGATGCTTTTTTAGCTTTTGGTTTTTAGGCTATTTTCTGTTCATCCTCTACATATCTGTCCCTTCTGAATAATCAGGAAGTGTAGAGAATCAGGCAGGGAACGTCCCAGAACAGTTTTCATTGGTCGATTGGCGCTTGGTTAGATAATGATTGATTTCATACTAACTTTTTTTCCTTTCACAGGTGTATTTCATTTTTTTTCTGTGTTTTAGTAATAATTACCCCAGTTATGCATGCGGCCCAGCAGAATATAAAATTGGGGAAGAGTGCTGTCCTATGTGTCTCCCTGGTAAGTCACATGATACCACAGTGGCCACAAGTCTGTTCTCATTGCTTAGAAATGTCAAAGGAATCTCAAAAAGTAACCAGTATCTGTTTTATTTCCAGGAAGTCGTGTCTACAGGCATTGTACAGCATGGACCAGCACTTCATGTGCTCCATGC
>JAODKL010000107.1:4469500-4489273 GCA_026780765.1 Petrocephalus schoutedeni | reverse complement strand
TACTCCGGTTTCCCCCCACAGTCCAAAGACATGCTGAGGTTAATTGGCGTTCCTAAATTGCCCGTATGTGTGAGTGACTGGTGTGTGAGTGTGCCCTGCGATGGGCTGGCCCCGCATCCTGGGTTGTTCCCTGCTTCGTGCCCGTTGTTTCTGGGATAGGCTCCGGACCCCCCGCGACCCTGCACAGGATAAGCGGGTTGGAAAATGGATGGACAACAGTTCTAAATGTGTTTTTGCACATATTACCAACTGTTTTGTGGCCATTTCCAAGTGTCCCAGTTCATTAAATCACTCATAACTGCTTTGAGAAATATCGGGACAAAAACCCTATGAAATGTATTAAATGGTAATATCAAAATCACCACACAAATTCTGATTATTAAAATATAATGAAAGTACATTTACAAGACATGCAGTTCTTACCTACGACAAAAGGTTCTATTTTAATCCGGTAGGCGGCGCCAAAATATAGGACAGTCGCCTTGAAGATCACCTGGATTAATTTTCACAGTTTATATTCATGACATGCTTCCAAGTGCTTAAACCCGAAAATGATCTAGGGGCGCTGGTCAAATGCACAACCTTTGCTTAATAATGTCGTATTAGCACACTAATATTACTTACGTTATAACAAACTACAAACCCAACTAACTGTTGACAATGCGATTAACTTCTGCATTGGCTACTGGTTTCCCGTGGTCTTTCTTTATTGGATAACAATTCTACAATGTAATTGGCTGTTGCTGAAGAAGCTTTTCGCCATTTCTCCCATGAGACGGACTGCAAACGCAGCCAATGAGAGCAGCTCCATCCGCAGCTCCACCGGAAATCTAATATAAGTCGACTTCGCGCACGTCCACCTCACCGGAAGTGACGATGTCCCTCACGGTCGCTATAGTAGTCAACATCAATTAAGTCTAAATAAGTAATACTAAGGTGGATAACAAGGGATGTGTTAGCCAAAAGAAAAGACACAATACACTATCAACTATACTGTTTTTTCCCCTTTAACCACCTTGCGCAGGCAGTTATTTGTCAGCTCTGGGGAAAGTTGGAATACCTGCTTGGGTGGAGTTACACCGTCGAGTTCGGTTTGGTCCCCACGAAGCCTCCATCCACCCCGGTGCCAGGCGAGTCTGTTAAGATGCCGCACAGCTGACGGCGAAGTATGACTGGAATGTGGGAAACGTCACCATGTTGCCATAGCCGAAAGTTAACAGCTCGATAATATATACATACCAAAAATAATCTAAGTAGCAGTAACATGTAGAACGTTCCCAGTGTTAGGCATTTATATCTCGCAGAAATTACTATGTAAAAATAACATTTTCGCTGCCCGTTATTACAGTAGGCGGCTTTCCCGATTCTCAAAGGGTTGCTGCGCGGAACCTCAGCACACAACAGGTGGATGTGAAGTAGGCCGGCCCAGACCTGTCAGTGTCCCGGAGCGCTGCTTTTGGGATCGATCTCCGCCCCTAAGTACGAGGCAGACCGGCTGAAGGAGCAGCGACTGGACAAATTAGGAGCGGATAAACCTGCCCTCGCCCTCGATTTCCCCCTCAGGAAAACTGTCAACTTGTTGAATGCGCAGTAAAGAAGTCTGGGAAGCCGAGGGAAATGCGCCGGATCGTGCGGCGGCGCGCATTCTACAGCCGGTGTCGCCTTTCGCTCGCCCTGCTCTGCCAAAGTTTCTTTCGTGGCTTTTAGGAGGAAGCTGCTAAGATACTCATTCACTGCGGATCGGATTATCATGCCTACCAAGCAGGGGTCTGTGATGGACCTGCACCTGGAATACGTGAAGATTAAAGCGCATTACAATCGGTAAGTGTTACGGTAACGTGACGCAAGTTGCCCGATTCAATAACACCTCTTAAACTTTTTTGTTTTTACGATAAAAATAGTTTATTTACTATCATGCGGATTACATTATAGATTCCGTCGCGCCCTGTTATATACGACGCGCAGCCTGTACGTTACAATTAAACTATATATCGGCTAAATGGATGTTGGTGGGGGAAGTCCTGGTTAACCTGCTAATCCACCTCGTTCCGTTATGGTGTGACAGGTCAGGCTTATTTTGAAAACATCCCAAGAAATTACAGCCGCATTTAAAGGCGCATCATTGATTAAATACAAAAAAAGTTAAACACAACAGAGCAGCAACTGAAGCACATCTGAATAAACAGCGTTACCGACCGCGCTGTATCGGTTTCGCAATAAAATCTGCGCAGTGTAATTTACCGGGCAAGCGAGACGCGATCATATCGCCAAAGGGCGTCGATCCTAATTCCGTTTAAACAGTAATTAAAAACGAAATCGTATTTCGACAAAGATGTATATTTTAATGAGGCGTAATACTTTAAAGGGGCAGAGCAGTGCTGTCGTGCGAGCTTCTCAAGTCCCCGAACTACGACACATTTTTGACCTCCATTAAAAAAGTCGCTTAGTTTCCTTTACTTACGGGAAGCTGCAGCCGTACCTGTCGGCCGGAAATACGGACCGTCGGATAGTTACGCTGGTCAGTACCGATAAAACAGGCGAACAATTAACATGCTAGGTGTGTGTCGTTGAATGAAATCCTTTCCTTATTAGTATAAATGGTGTGTGAATGTAAGTATGATGATTTTCAGTATATGTAATACTGTATGCTCCCCTATTTGAATACAATGAAAGATAGATGTGGCGTCCCAACAATATTAAGTTATGTTAAATGATGGTACCACAGACATATAACGGTTTTACACAGCCATTGTGAAGCAGCACTGTGAGCATGCATAAATTAAATGATTCATTCATCCATTTATACGTTTTCCCAATAAGCCAGTTATAATGGCTGTGGTCTGGAGCCTGTCTGTAAAAGAGGATTGTGTGAGGGAGCCAGGATGGGATTCTGGTCCATTGAAGCACACACACACACACACACACAAATAAGATGGGTCGATCCATATTTTTTCAGTTCTGATCCGAATCCGATACACAGCTGCCAACACCAACACAGATTCCAATAGGAAAGCTCATTTACCTTCAATATTACTGACATCATGCAATAAATAAACCACACAACTCTTGTTTAGAAGGAAAATAAGAATAAAGAAAATGCATAAATGCTTTGGATTTAAATGCATTCCGAAGGAATTTGTTGTACTTCACAGACAAACAGAGCATTAACAGCTGTAACTTTCTCATTCAAAATGAAATATTTGAAATGCAAGAATGAAACAAACATGTTAAATACTGAAAACCTTTCAAGTGAGTAAAAACAACGATAAGCTTGGCTGCATCAGTCAAACAGGTCGAGTAGTGGAACAGCTGCAGCAGCAACAGCTGTGTAGGGCTTTAAAATTAAATCTTTAAAGTGCAACAAAACGAACATCTTCACTTTCAAGAAAGCTTTCAAGTTGGTAAATAAACAATGTATGCAGCTTCTTCTTAAATCTGAAAAGAACAAATCGTCGGGCAGTAAGTTTGTGCAGCAGTAACTTGCGTAAAGCAACAAAACGGCAGCATCACTGAAGTTCAAGAGAATTTGTTGAACAGGGCCCTGGGTCAACGTGACTAATCTGGAGCTTTGAACATCTCACTTAAGGAACCTCGGCATGTTCTTTTAGAGGAAATTAGGCATTTCTGCGCTCTCTGCCATCAGTCGATTCCTCTCCTCATGCACAATTTTAGATGCAGTGCTAAATAGTCTTTCACTTTAATCACTGGTTGAAGGGGCACTGAGGAGCTTCACTGCAATGGCAGCCAGCATTGGAAAGTGAGCATGGTTGTTCCCGCAGTATTGGAAAGGTCTGTCACTATGAAGGATCATTAGTTCTTTTAAACATGTTTGCATCTGGATAACGGCACTCTTGGTACTCAGGTTCGTCGTGCTCCTACGGAATGTTATCACACAGACTTGTCAAGCTGCTCTGGCTTTTGCTTGGACCAACTGCTTCCACGCGAGGCACCTTTTCTGCTGACTCTGTTGCCAGTGATGCTGATTCTTTGGTTGAAGCCCCGTGCTGTGTTTAGTCCATCTCTCGTGTCTGGGCAGCCATGGCGTGCTTGGCAGCGTCTTCACCTGTGAAGTATCTGACGCGAAAATAAAACCGATTTGAGTACAAGACATTCTAGTCAACTAATTAACATGTTCTAACAAAATAGATAAAAAAAAAGTAAATCCAATCTAATAAAATATTAAATCTGAGTAATGATGGGTAAGTTCAACCACTAGATCAGGGCTGCCCAATCCTGCTTCTGGTGAGCCACCACCCTGTAGGGGGTGCAGCCCTAATTTAACACACCTGATACTGATAATCAGGCCCTTCAGAAGCATCTCGGTTAGAGTCAGCTATGTTGAAGCAAAGCCGACTCTAATTGAGATGCTTCTGAAGGGCCTAAGCTCTGCAGGGTGGTAGCACTCCAGGAGCAGGATTGGGCAGCCCTGCACTAGATGGTCAAAGCCCAAGGAGACACAACCTTCTCCAAATTATTGCGCATTTACAAATCTCCACTTCTTGGCTAGAAATAAACATGTGGCTTTTCATTGTTTTAATGCCCCGGTCAGGAAAGCAGACATTTTAAGGCTCTAATGGCTGGACTTACATTGGCTGTAGTGGAGGTCGCTGAGCTGATGTTCCGGGTTAACTCCTCAAAGGGCTCCAGCACTATCAGTTTTTCCAATAACCCCCAATCATTGGCTGACAGAGTTACAGGGAGCCTGTATTCAGCAACATAGACACAGAGGGCTCATTTCTGTTCAGATAGGTCTTGAATCATATAAGGAACAACCCCACCTTGTCTGAATTTCTCGTAGACCATTTGTGGGCACTTTCAGTTTAGCTTGCTTGTCTTGCAAGCGAGACTGTGCGAGTGGCAAGGGTTTAAAATGCCCCACAATATTTCTCACATTTGCTATGGCGTTGCTAACACTGTATTGTGAAATAAGCCCCTCGTGTGCATTGAGCTGCAGTGTGTGAGCAAAATGACCCAAACCAGGGGCTGCCATTTCTTTCATAGCCTTCTTCATGTTTAATGTATCGTCTCACAGAATCACATGCACTTTAGCCAGTGGGATCTTCCAGTCATTAAGTATGTCTGTAATGGAGGCTACAGTTGAATTACTGGTGTCTGACAGAGACACTGGGCTCACACCTGAGGTCCAAGTATCACCTCATGGCTTTAACATCTTCTAATTGCACTGGTAACTGTGATGACAATCGGTTGTATAGTTTGGGTATAGCAGTCTCTGAAATGTATTTCCTGGATGGCAGATTATATTGCGCTCCAAGTGCTCTGATAGGCTGTGAAATTCAACATTTTCCACTACAGATAGTGGTTGGTCATCAAGTATAATGAAGTTGAGCAACTTCTCAGTAATCCCTTTAGCCTTTGGGTTGCCTGCTGGAAGTTTATCGCGTTTCTGGAGAGCATCAGAGAGAGTCTGCTGCCGGGTGGTATCTTCTCTTCTGTTGGGTCGAACGAACTCTTTTTAACTGTACTTCCACCCCACAGCATGCTGGCTTTACACACATTGCAAGTAACTGTCTTGCTTTTCTGCGTTTTCGGACTAAAATATCTCCCAACAAATAACATTTTTGTCAAACCACTAGCTAATGTTATCTGTTCACTCGGTTACAGACCAAAGTTGCCATGGATTCATGGTAAAATGTGGAATGAAATCTGGATCGGTGATGTCTTGTGAGTTATGTTACATGATGTGAGTTCATGGTCCAGCATAAGCTGCAGACGGGAATCTGGTTTGGCCTGCATGCATTGTTATGGCGAAGACCGATACATCAGTGCTAAAAGACCCTCCACTATCATTTAAGTCTGCTGTTTGGGGAACATAGTGAATTTAACTTTTGTTTTAGTAGGTTGCAGCGGTATCGACAGAGTCCATAGTCAGACTTTGTTCAGTAAACCACTGTTTAATAAAGAAAAAGAGAAGCAATTCATGCTTAGTTTCTTTTATCCCTCCTGCGTCAACAACATACCGAACCGTGACTTCAAGACCGAGGTACATACCGAATCGTGATTTTTTTTTTTTGAGTACTGTTACGCCCCTAGTGTACAAATATGTAGCTGACTTGGGACACTGTCACTTCTAATGAACAAATTGTTATACTTGTGCAGTGTGTTTTAAGGGAGATAAGTTTACAAAAAATGTAGAGTGCTGCACTGATCTGTGTAATCAAACATGCTGGCTGGAGTTTGTGTGGACCAGCTGGGAGGACTGATACTTGAAGAGTGGATTTTCAAACAAAGCAAGTCCGGCTTCTAAGAAGTTAAAGAAACAGAGGAAATACTACTTAGTAGGGCACAGACACTTAGTAATAACTGAGTTATTACTGAAGTACAGATCATGAACAAGTGTAGTTACTATTTGAGATAAAAGATGCATCATGATTCATTAATGATGAACAAGCATGAGATCAGTATTTCACTTATTCATTATTTGTTCCTTCAGTGGCTCAGAAAGGTTTACAGAATTAACAGATATAGTAAGAAATATAGTAACCGCTTGGTATGAAAGATGTATCATGATTCATTAATGAGGAATTAACGCGAAATCAGTATGTATTTGTGTATGGACTTAGTTTGTGGTTATTTAATACATATGTATAAGTATAAGTATAGTATAATACTATATTGGTGCCCCATCAAGTAAAGTCTTACCGAAGGAGAACATGTCTTAAGATGTGGGTGTTGTGTTATACTTCAGCTTGGTATCTCTACCTGTCACCATCACACAGTCAGGCTTTAGATGTTCTTTCTTTGTAAAGATCATGTCGCATTCAAATTGAGTGTTCGTCTTTCATCTCAAGGTTGGGGGGTATATGGGGTATTGCTGGGTCCTGTATTAAGGTGTGGCTTATTCTGCATTCATGTATTCTGGCCCTCTTGTGTGTTACTCCCCTGTATTTTCTACCGAATGTAGCTTAGGGATGTGAAAAATGTCATGTGGTTTCCTCAGGGTTTCAAGCAACAGTTTTCAGAACGTAGTTTTTCCAGCAAGAGGTTTGAACAAGGTACAAAGCTGCCATTTAACCAGATATGTAAGGTGACCCTTTTTATAATGATGCTGGATAACAGAAACTTCCCCCCGAGGATCAATAAAGTTTTTATATAGTCCTACTACCAAAGCATGTGTTGTTTTGTGGTCCTGAAAGTTCCTCTAATATTTGAGGAGCACCTTCTGTATGTGTTTTATGTTAGCCCTGCCATCAGTGCCACTTTGCACTCCTAGATGCACATCTCAAAAATACGCTGTCTAGTTGTTACTGCTCTGGAACCAGCTCCTGATCATTACTGTGAAATGTTACCATGAGACTAACTTCAAACATTTATGCACAGTTGTGCAGGAATGTTGAGTTGCACCTTCTAACATGTACTCTGGAAAAATAACCAAACATCGGCCAGCGTAATCACACGCGAAGTGCATTCTAAATAAAATTCTCATGGACTCTCAAACAAATCATTTTTGGGCAACACATTACAGTGATAAAAATTTTGAACCAAATAAGTTTAATCAATATTCTTTTCCATTTCTGTGACAAAAAAAGTTAATTCTGCCTTCAGACAAAACCCCGGTGTTGATGGCCGTAATGATTGAGTGGTCACTTATCTGCATTATCATCCAGCTCTTTGGAAGTGGTACGATTGGGTAACTAGCCCTTAAAGAGTTTATCATCATAATCATCATCTTGATGCCGCTTCCCTGGCTGAGGGTCATGGTGGTAGCACGATGAACAGGTCAGACCAGGCCTCTGTCTCCAAGGCCACAGACAGGAGCTCACTCTGGGCAATCCCCAAACATTCCCAAGTCAGCTGGAAGTTAGTTCCAAATCTTTAAACCATGAAATTTGTAGGACACTGACAACATCAGACACTGTTTTCAAAACTCTGAGTATGAGCCTAATGTTTAGTCTATACTTCCTGCTTCAATATCCAAACTAATCAGTCTAAAATGACCAGCACATCTTGAGTGGAACGAGTTTTAAAATTGAAATCAAATTTTCTGTTTTTCAGTTTGTTTATCAGATGGTTTTGTTCCAAGCAACGTACAATTGATAAAGAACGGTCAGCCTGTTCCTGGAGCAATTGAGATAAAGAGCCTGGCTTAAGGGCCAATGGCATCTTTTATTGAGCTGTGAATTTTCTGTACTGTTACATCCTTAGTAGTTTGTTTGAGTATTGATGACTCAGTTAAACCCTCCAGTTGTAAAATGCTTAGAACATAAAAACACAAGAAATTTACAAATGAGAGGCGGCTATTTGGCAAGCTCATTTGGGAAGAATTGGACTAATAGCTAACAGTTGATAAAATCTTATCTAGCTCTGATTTAACCCTTTTCCCGTGATAATTTCCCCATGTGAAATTTCCCTACCGTTTAATGATGCTCTGGGGTCAGACTGACCCCAAACACGGGATAGGGGTTAAAGGAACCCAAGGTTTTTGCCTGTACTACATTAGCAGGAAGACAATTATTGTATTGATATCATATATATGGTTGGAAAGTTTTTCTTTGGATATTTCGTATAGCACTTGTGAGGCATGCTTGCACTGAGAACTTTACATATGGTATTGGTGGCTCAAAAACTGATTTATGATGTATGATTTCTCATAATCAGAGTGATGTAGGGTTTCTAAAGTATTCACACTGATCGCCTAGTAGTCTCTTAACTGCTCTTTCTAGCTAGATGAGTTGTTCCTTTGACTAACATTTTGTTCACTAGTTGTTTTTTTTTTCAGGATTTACTATATTTGTGAGGTCCTTTGGTGCTCACAAGTATAGTAAAACCTACACACAGTATAAAATTGAAGAACCGTAACTGAACACTACAGGTTTTGTTTTCAGATGTTGGTTCACTTCATCATGCAAATTCTTTCAGCTGTCCATTTTTTATTAATTTCTGTGAAAGCCCGGTTTCTCTCAGTGGTGACTATATTTCAGGGTGACGTAGAAATGTCACGTTAGTTTCAGGGGGCTTCCTGCTGGATACCAGGCAAGTCCTTGCTTTTGCCTAGCTACCAGTTATGGGATAGCTTATTATTTATCTATAATTATTCATATATGTCTTCCACCCTGTTGGGGGGCTGCCAAGCTTCTGAGAAGATTGAATCATAAATGGAATGAAGCAGGTAGTGGCTGAGATTTCAATAAGGCATAAATGCTGACAGTAGGGTCTGTATGGTTTCACAGGCCAGTTACTATTGTGATTGAGTAGACATTGCTTTAAAAAGACATTTCACTCTCTGTCCAGCTTTTTGTTTATGTATCTGAAGAACATCTGTCTTTTAAATTCATTCAGAATAAGAGAATGAACGGATATGCTACGGAGATCGTGTCTATATGAAGGATACAGCATTTAAGTAAAGCATGTGTAGGCTACATGTGAGATCACAATGGCCTGTATGGAAGGTGCATGATGATTTATATTATGAGTGTAGACAGAAGCTTGGTAGCCTGTTGGTATTGTATTTGTCTGACTGCAGGTTCAGGTAAATTGTATGATACTGAAATGAAGTTTTATTATAGACTATCAGAGGTAGCACATTTGTTCGTAAGAATTGCTTCAGAGAATCCAGAAGCCCATGTAAATATAGATGGCTAGCCTGCTGTTGGTTTTGTGAATGTTTTACCCGGAAGATTACTAATTTGTGATTTAGTGTAGTTTTGACTTCACTTTGGGGCAGTGTCAGGGAAGACCTTTGACCTTTGGTATTGTGCTTCTCAGTGTGAAGCCCTTGTTATATGGCTGTGCTCGGTCTGCGCAGCCGAGCCTTTCAGAATTAATTGTGTCTTGGTCCACCAGACATCACAAGCAACTGGTTCCCCATTTGCTCCGTGGAACCATGGCAGAGATGGAAGACAGTGCCCATTTGTTCTGAGACAGAGAGGGACGCACAGGGCTGTTGGTTGGTTTAGGCCTTGGAACTGACTGAGGAAGAGTTTTATTTTTGGGCAGAAGACATGCCTAGAATGGTCAGGGAGATAGCTGCTTGCAGCCAGGTCACGCCATCCTGGGATAGCAAGGTGGGCTGTTCTTATGCATTTCACCTTGTGATGAGGTGGTTACCGGTGTATTCGGAATTGTGCCATTGAAACACTTTCTGACTTAAAAGGCACTTCATTGTCAGCGGTGAAGCTTGAAGTAAACTGCTTGGCAGTGTCCCAAAGACCTTTTTTTATTAGATTTTTTTCCTACAATAACACTTAATCGGTGGCAATTTTGAGCACAAAGCAAAAGATAACAGGGAAGAAAAGCAGGCACTTTTTAAACAAATTTAGTTTTTTCTGACATTTGGTGCATCACAGATTGTATGTCCTTTTTTGAATAAAGAAGTCATTTTTTATTTTTTAAATGGTGAATTCAAAGTGGCCTGTGAATAGAAATGGATTTTAAGCTTGCCATGCTCACAAAAGGAATGATTCATTTAGTTTAACTTTGCATCAAATAAATCATCAGAGTGGGTGCTTTTTCAACAATCAGTCACTGAAATGGAAAATCCGAAAAAACCTTATACAGCAAAGCTCAGTTACTCCTTCCCTTTCAGATCAAGTGCCATTATTAATTCCTAAGACCTACCAACAGGACTTATCAATCCCTTCTTCCTCTGGAATGAACCTGTTGGCTCTTTCTGATAGTCAAAGTCTCCTCTATTTACAAAAAAAAAAAATAGCAGAGTCCAAAGGGAATGGGTGTGTAGTGGAGGGGTGTATGGTATTTCCTCTGACAGGGATTGGAGTCCTTGATTGAGTAATATCACTTGTGTATGTCACTTAAAATGATAATTAAATTATCGAGCGGGTTGAGTGGATATGCTCCATAAACCATAAGCTGCGTCTTACCTGAGTTATGTTTTTGGAATGGTCCTACGAATGGTCTTCAAGCGTTAGTGAGTGAGTGAGTGAGTAATATGTATATTATTTGCTTAGCGCATACCAGGGAATGTGGCTGCGCTGTGTGCAGGAATGTTAAGTACTGATAACAAAACGAAAGGCCCGACGTGTCCGTCAGCGCCCGTGTTTGCCGTCGGCGTAAGGCTCAGCCAAAGCCTTTATTGTGCCGCTCGTTTAGCGAGGTGTGATTGTGTGTTTGCTTGGCATTTGTCTGGTCGGCTGACCAGCTGTGTTTGTTTATGGCAGGACGCCCATCATATTGCACGCCCAGCTTAATTAAATGAAATCCTGGGAAAATAGTGAATCATCAAAATCCTTTATGACTAGACAATGTGATGACTGATTTAATTTTATGGGCATAATGTGGCTTGGTCAACTGGTGTCTTGAAATTTCCCTGTGTTGGTCTGTGTAAGCCCTGTGCATTCTGGGATTGGCTACTGGCTCGCCATGACCCTAGCGAAAGACAGATGGATGGACCTATTATGTAAATTGTACTAAATATTTGCACGTAGCCCTTTCTTGAGTTGCTTTTCCCCATGACCCTCATAATGCATTTTCTTTGGGGGTGGGAGAAGGAGCCAAAGCACTAAACTGATTTTCTTGAATCAGCCTTTCAATGTGTCTCATTGTATTAATGGAATTGTTACCTTAAACTGCTATATTTATTACATCCATCCATCAGTCCATCCATGTATCACTGGACCAGTTACCCTAATAAGGGCCACAGCAGAGTGTAGAGCCTCCCAGGCGGTGTGGGGGACAGGGCTGGACCCCACCCTGGATGGGCTGGTCACTGTTTTCCAACAGATATCATCGATTTTGAAATGTGCTATTTTTACAGCCAACCTACTCACAGCAACAACCACAATAAAACAGCTCATGGAAATATATAGGCCTACCCAAAAAATGATTGTCCAGCATCCATGTTAATTCCTCATTTGGACCAACAGTCCATCTGAGACTTTCTGTGCAAGGTGGTGGTACATAAGAGCCCAAATGCCAAATGTATGCAGTGTTGTGGATGCATTGGCTCGCCGGGTCTGTTTTTCTCTGTGTGCCAGCCTCCGCTACTCCCAGCCCCTTGGATTTTCTCCACTAGCACAAACAGAGCATTGCTGAACTTTATCGCATAAATGTCCCCCTTGTCTTCTACCTCACAGTTGCAGAAACTGCCATTGACAGTGCAATTAGGACCCCTGAAAGGCAGTGCTTTTTATGAGGAGCAGAAAGCCCAGCATATCCTACAGAAACTGTATTATGCGCTCCAGTTCTCTTATGTAGCCCGCTGTCTGGTCTCACAGTTTTTTTTTTTTAATTACTGTCAGCTGACATCTGAGAACAAAACCTAGTGATCAGTTAAGGTTTGATCGGTACAGGTTTTGATATACTAATGAGCACCAAATTAAGAGACTACTAGGAAATCAGCGTGAACATTTTCCGACCTTACATCACTATAGTCAAGAAAAAGTAATCTGTGGCTGCAATAAAAAAAAAAAAAATCCAAAACTTGTTTGGTTACTTATGTTTAAGGTTAGGGCCGGGTAGGGGTTAAGGTTGTTGTACTTTTGATTAGGGTTATGCCCATAGGGATGACTGGGAAGTCTGTGAGTGAGTGAGAGGGACAGAGGGAGGGACAGAGAGAGAGATCGAGACACCCTTCTCACTTGTGGTTTGCATGAGCCGTACCCGTCACCGTGCCTGGTAAATTGTTCCTTGTCTTTAGCACTGCACAAGAGATGTAATCAGTGAGCCGACCCCGAGATAGAGACTCCGACTATATCGCTCATGAAAATCAAGTCTGAATGGCATCATTGTACACCAACTGCTTCCAGCCCATATATATATATATTTACAAGTCATACTGCCTACAGTTTATCAAGGTTCTTCAGTAAAATAAGAGAGAGTATTTAGTGTAATGTCAATGAATCAATGTGCAGAAGTCAATAGCAGTGTCTTTGAATGTGTCGTATTGTGCTTTAAATCGACGTATTCAAAAGAACACCATGCCCTGTGACTCTTGAAGCCTCTCACCTAAATGGTAATCGTTCTTCTGTCAGTGGGTACCTGGAGGAAGGCATCAAAGAAATGGGTTTTTGCGTGTGAGATGGCACATGCACCTGCAAGACGGGGAGAGTTTAAGGATCTGATTCCAATACAGAAGTGCCTAACCTCTTTGTGTCTAATTGAATGTGAACCCATGTATTTTTGGAGAAATGGATTCATGTATACGTTTTTTTTTTTGTACTGTGGTGTACTTTTTAAGTGTAATACACTCACAATGAAACAGTTTAACTCCATCTTTTCTGTCCTCAGCCATCTGTGTTTCTGGGACTTTGGACGTCTCTTGTCCGAAGTTGAGTTCTCCTAACTCCTAACTCCCTGTCACTTTTACACATAGACCAGCGCACACTACAGCAAAACGCATCCTCTGCATTTAGCCCATATATGACCACACTGGGCAGTTATCATTTAACTGCCGTGAAGCCGTGCATAGGGGCAGTACCTTGCTGGTTAGGGATTCGAACCAGCAACTTTTCAATCACAAGGACCCTTCCCTAACCATTAGGCCACCTCTACCACCATAGGTTTTTATAGTCATACACTGAACTATAGTCTGTTATACTTTTGATGGTTTGTTATAATGTGTATTTTTCCTGGTGTATTGACTTACGTAAACCGAATAAATGTGTCCATGCACCTGAGTATGTATTAACTTAAATGTGAGTGACATGAAAGCTGCCCTCCTAGCTACAAGGGATTGATTTAAGCACCCTTCCAGATCTGGTACTGCACCCCCGGCCCCCATTCTTTCCCAGCATGCCGTGCGGCAGCGCATTCCATGAATCCTGCCCATCTTGGCTGCAGAGCCAGGAGTCAGAGCCGGGCCTGCTGTGAGCCAAGCTGTTCCTCCAAAGCCTGCATGCTGTAGCAAGACATACATCGGTGAGAGAATTTGTGAGGCCATCACAATTATCTGTATTTCTGAACTATAACCTAAAACGAGAGTTGCTCTTCTTCTGAGCTGAAATTTATATCAGGGGTCTTTGCAGCATGATGGCGATCTTAGTTAATGTACAACAAAATGACTGATGTAGAAGGTATTTCACTAGTCAAAGTCCTGGCCATAACCCACTGAAATATTGTGTGGCAAGCGGGTCCCTCGTGGCAGAGGAAATTATTAATAAACTTAAATGTCTGCTGAAGAGGAACAAACCAAAATACCTCAACACAAGCAAGAAGATGCCATCAGATATTACATCTACAAGTGTACGCCATTTCCCAAAAAGTTGAAGAATGTTGGCTTGAAGTAGTCAGATATAAAACAATGCAAAGCACAAATATAATTTTAAAGGGTATACTCTATTTTTTCATTAGCATTTCATTTTTCATTAACATGTACATGCACATGAACGTTAAGATAACAGTAACAGATATTGGTCTTACAAATTTACATGTAAGGAAAGGAACAAAGGTCAAATTATCTTGATGCTTTTATTTGAAGGGACTTTGTTACACTTTGTACTCTTTTAAGCAGTTAAGCCTACTGTATTCAGTTTGAGTATAAATCACTATAGAATCTGACAAACAAATAATTCCCGTGGAACACCTGTGGAAATTTAAATAGCCTTCATCATTGCAATGAAAACCACGATGTTTTGCAAGGGTTGTGTCCTACAGCGTTAGGACTCAAACATACTCGCGGCGGCCCAGTCCTATCTGGTGGCTTAAACCCATGTTCTGTTATAGAAAAGTCATTCAAAGTGTGGAAAGGTACCTGAGCAAAGTTCACGGAAACGAGAGTCTTTCATGACGATATTTACGGAAACTGCTTTAATCTACTCCTGTTACGGAAACTATATCTTTGTGGAATTTACGGCATCTTGTGCAATAAACATAAACTGCCTGGCCAGCATTATGAATAAGGTTGATATGCTTAAAGTGCAGAAGCAATCTTCATTTGAGTTCACATGACTTAATAATAATAATAATAATAATAATAATAATAATAATAATAATAATGTATTGCTTGTTTTATATATGATTTGTTTTTCCCGTTGAGCATCACAGCATTTGTAGTTAGAAGACAATGATAACAGCAAAGAAAAGTAGTTAAAACATCTGTTGAAGAACACAGTAGACAAGGCTAGTATAACATGAACATTCCGAATTCCGTTTTTTGGCAGTTTTTTCAACAAAGAGAATGTTTCAGATGAATTCCACTGGGATTTGATTATTTCATGTTGTTGCTGGTGTGCAATATACTCAATCACTTTTTAACAATTGTCCTTTCTATTGTATGAGATTTCCTAGTCATTACTTGGGAGTTTCTTAGAATCTCTGCTTAGTGTTCCTTCATCTGAGTATTCTTTACTTTTATCAGCAATGATTCACTGGAAACGAGAGAATAAGAGACCAGAATATGGTTGAGGGCACTGCCTTATTTAATTGTTACAACATTGGAATGTCATTTCCCAAAATTGCAATAAACACAATGTTCTGTGGGCGTTCAGTGCTCTTATGGCGGAATTTGTATTACATAAACAGAACATAATCTATTGATATATGATTGATTAATGTGGAAACTCCCTAAGGCAATGCCTTGGATTATGTGAAAGCAGTTGGGTTTTCAGTTCCTCTATGGTCCACCAGGTGTCCCTACTTACCATATACTTTGTTTTCTTCAATCATTTAGGCCTATGTGTTTATTTTTGTTCTTCTGTAGTAATCTAAGTAGTATATACCGTATTTTGTATACTCATTTCGGAAGCCTTTAATAATTAATATGAGAATTTTAATAATTAATCCTGCGGGGTGGTATTTGGTCTATACCAGTGGTGGTCTAGTTAAAGCATGACGCATGCAGAAGTTATTTTTATGTATTCATTTAGTTTGACTTCAAATAAAAATAATTATTATATTTATGATTATAGAATTTAAATATATTTATCCATTATAATTATTAATTATTTGAATGAAATGAATAATGAACTTAACAAGTAGCATGGGCCTTGCTAGAGATGAGACCCTCTATTCTCCGCCGTTCGCATGTGAGTATGGCTGTTCCTCTAAGCCTCGTTGAAACTGGATCTTGCTATGGCTGTTGCTCGAGTGACTTACGGCACACGCTTCCTTGTCCCTGCATTGTGGCGTTTTTGCATCTTCAGAATGAATAAATATTAGCAATTAGCTCTGTGTCCGCTGTGAAGTATGGTCTCACTTTGCTAATATGGTAATACTTCACTGTTATGTCTGTATTCGTCTGTAGGCTGGTTTTGCCACTGGATATCCATGGATGTTGTAATGGCTGCCTTATAACGGAGTAATACTGTATTTTTTGATGGGTTTCTGTCCTCCCATTTTCTGTGTAATATCACATGCCATCACTGCATATTGTGACCTGTAATTTAACATACTGTTTTTAATAGATGAATGTGTTTAAGATCGCACATGGTATGCTGGCCATGAAGGGTTTGCTAAATGTAGATAGAAGGTTTTATGTCTGTTGTAATTGCTGCTGGGCGAGGCAGGCCTCTGTGCTCTCTGTTTCCCCCTGGAGTTCCGCTACAGAATCCGCCACAACTAGATCTTGTGAAGAGTTTTAATGACAGTTGATGTTGATGTAAACATACTGTAGCCTGAAAAAACGAAGAAAAATAAGAACTAAGTTATATATACAGACATTAAGGCCAAAACTACAAGAAAGAGATTGTACAGTACGTCTTGCATGTGTAGCGTAACGGCTAAGGAAGAAACATGAGTTAAAATGGCTTTGCTGATGTTTGAAATGTTAAATGAAATAAAAACGCGACATTTCCTTTGCACTTACTGTAAATGTAAAGTGAACCTGAATGGTTATTTGAAAAAGCGGGCTAATTATAAACTGTGATTACCACAGAGGCTGATGGTGCTGTTTAACATAACACTGCATCTCCTGGCTCATAAGACGTTGCCTTGATTTTAGAGTTACGACGTGATGTAGAGATTAAGGACTTGGTTCTGTAACCCAGAGGTTCCTGGTTTAAGTACCTGGAGAGTTCTTACTATTGCAATCTTCGGTAACATAAGCTGTATAAATTAATAAAAAAATAGATAAATGTATCAGCGATGGGCTGGCCCCCCATCCTGGGTTGTTCCTCGCCTTGTGCCCGTAGCTTAAAATTAGACTTTTTGGGTACATTACTGTTATATGAACAGGTGGCTCAGATGTACTTTTTATGGAGGAGGGGGCATCAGACTAACATCACATGGCATGGGCACTTATCAGCAGGTGACAGGTTTACTGGAAACCTTTCCCTTTCCAGGACAGATGGCAATGGGGTGCATTTGGAATCCATGAGCATTTTTGACAAAAAAATTTATCAAAAAACACAGGACTAACATTTAGGGGGGCATGCAGACAGAGAATCAGACTGCACTATGAGATTATAGGTCTTTAGAGTGATGCCAGCCGTTTTTTCCAATTTATACATTTTGCAGAGACGCAGTGGCAGGCAGAACTAATCGATTCAAATGAAGCCAGTCACCTGACGCTTCTTCCTGAGACGGCCAGATCAGATAGGCTTAATCTTCTTATCGGCTGTTATTCAGTGGGAAAAGTGTGAGGCAGATTATATTTGTTTATCTTATCATTCCCTTACCACCCCGCACATGTTATTTGCTAAATGTGTACTTCATTAGCGTTGGGACGTGCACACGTTTTCTGTTCAGTTCAGTTAAATTAAGGACCTTGTAAAATGTAGTGCTCAGTTCGAGGAAATCTTGATAGAATGCTCCTTTTGATAATGAATTTTTTTTTTACATTCACACTTGAGAGATCTTGGCATAATTGCTCTCTTGCACGTGAATGACTCGACACGAAACGGCACGCGGGAGCTTCTGCGTTCTCTTCTCAGCTACGGCATAACCCTAACCATGACCTTAATCTCTGACATGTGACCCTCTCACCCCTGCCCATTACACTTCTGGAAGTACTTGCTATTTAGGCACTGATCTAAGGTCAGGTTACTCTCACCAGATCTGTGCCATGGCCAGCAGAGTTTAGCCAGAAACCATGTACAAATTGTTACCAGATCAGCATTTGTGGCAGCATCACCCTGCTTCCGTCTGTTGTGTCTGCAGGGACATACTGATCTCCGATCTGGATGCTGCCATGACGTACCAGGAGCTGTGCGAGGAGGTCAGGGGGATGTGCAGCCTCCACTCAGAGCAGCCCATCACTCTCAAGTGGATCGACGATGAAGGTTTGCTCTTCTCTGTACCTTCCTGCTTTCTCTGGGTTTTCCAGGACTTTAATTCTAGATGTCGATGGAGATGCAGGGACCAAGAAACGATTGTAATGGATAATGAATCTGTGTTTAGAAACAAGTCTGACTCCTAATTAATAAATATATAATTTGAAGTGATCTTTAATTAATGCTTGTTTTGGGTTTACAAACATTCATTCAAGTGAAATGTATGGCCTCTGAAAACGGCCTGTATACAGGAATTGGACAATGAAACTGAAATGCTGGCCAGTATAATTTTATGCACTTGTATATGCGTGACCTGGTGGCCAGTCTTCACTGACTCCGCATTCCATCAGTAAGAGCAGAGTGTGAAGGTTGAATTAGCAGAGTGTAATGCAGCTGTGCATAAAATATTGCAATCCACACAATATAATGAGAAACATATCGGAGTTCAAAAGAAGACAAATTGATGGTGCGTGTCTCGTCGGCACGTCTGTGACCAGGAGAGCAAGCCTTTGTGGTCTTTCAAGAGCTACGGTATCCAGGGTAATGTCAGCAAACCACCACGCAGGACGGATCACATGCAACAGGAGTAACTGTGGACACAAGGGGAAACTGTCTGAGAGGGATGTCTGGTCACTAACCCAGATATCCAAAATCATAAAACCACAGCTGCCCGACCCGCTCTCCTGTTTCTAGCAAAACTGTTTGTTGGGAGCTCCACAGGGTCAGTATGGTTGCGGACAATGTGAAACATGTATTGTTCTTTGTGTCCACCTTCGCTGTCTTTCCCAAATTCAGGTGAGTTACAGTGTGAAGAAGCTCCAAAGAGACCCAGACTGTTGTCACCGCCAAGGGCTAATGAATCAATCCGGAGCACCACGTTTGCCCAATGGTCTACACATTGTGCCCCGAAGGTGGTGCCATGTACTGTATCAGGGTGATAATGCATCAATACGCGCAGCAAAACTGGTGGCAGAGTGGTTTGATAGACATTACTAAAGCTGAGCATCTCCCATGGCCTGCACTGTCACCAGATCTGAATGTTGTGAGGCACTATTAAGAGTGTTTTGGAGGAGTGAGTCAGGAAATGTTTTCCTCCACCAGCATCATGTTGTGACCTGGCCACTGTTCTGCAAGAGGAATGGCTCAAAATCCCTGTGGCCACTGTGCAAGACTTTTTATTCTTCATTCCCAAGATGAATTGATGCTATATTGGCTGCAAAAGGAGACCCTGCACTATACTAATAAATTTATTGTGGTGTAACACCAGGTGTTTCAGTTTCATGTGGTTAGAATTTTGCACTTTGGACTTAAATGTCACACTGGGATTCTTCATAATTTTTTCTTTTTGGATAGCCGTATAACTGATGAGGGCCTACGTTATAAGTTATAAATAAGTACATGAAGTATGAAGTATTAAAGAAATAACAAATTCTCTCTTAAGGCTCCCAGCAGTATAGCATGTGGAAGTCTGAGGCCCCGGGGCACCAGCTAGCGAAAAAGTGGTTCAAATTTTAATCAGAGCCTAAAGCATTTAAATAAAGATCAAGACAGGGTAGTGTTTTAACAAGCTTCTGATGTTTCTGGTGTGAAGTTGGGGTGGCGGGGGGGGGGGGGGAGGGGGGAGGGGGGGGGGGGGAGGACCCCTCCAAAT
>JAODKL010000107.1:4432220-4452097 GCA_026780765.1 Petrocephalus schoutedeni | reverse complement strand
GGGGGGCCCCCCCCCCCCCCCACCCACCCAATGTCACTGAGCACCGCTGAGCATGTATGCTGCACAGTCAGAAGGGTCATACACTGCTCTCCTGCAGCAGACGCCTGCAGAGGACCAGCGGTGGTTAAAGCCGTGGTTATGTCAAGTGGACCAGGGCTTTGTAGTCTCCCCCATGGATTCGGGTACGGTGTGGGTTTACTGGTGATGCTCTCGTGCTCTGGTGTGCCCTTGGCTTGTATGGACCGGTGCTGGAAATCGTGGGTGGAAAGGCGAAGGAGGATCGAAGGAACAGGGTGTTATTTCACTTATGCTCGGAGGGTCATTTTAGTATCAAGCTGCACCTGCAACTTTAGTTTTCCTCTGCATGTGGTGGAAGTTCGTATGGACGAGGTGAAGGCTTTGAACAAAGCCGTACTGTCTTAACCTTTTAGCATCACGAGTATTGCATGTGACATTCCATCCTACCATATCCCTTGCTTGCTGAAAACACCAAATTTTAAGTAAAAAAGAAACTATAACAAAATTTTTAAAAGTACAAAGCGTGCGTTATCAAAAACAATGATATGAAGTGTATTCAAATTCTATGAATGATTATTGGTTATTGTTTGTATGTGTGACATGATACCATGCTCTGCAGCTGGATTTTTTTTTCTCTTGTGAATTAAAGATAGTATATGCAATCCATTTTATATTCGATCAACACTACAGTATTTTAAATGTGATTTTCTTATAAATGTAATCTTTGACCTTAGTAAAATGTTTAAAAAATGTGTCTTAATGCTACATTTCAGTGTGGGAGGGGATTCTGGGAATCACCAGGAACAGAAGTGCTTATTAGAATGTTGAATATGGAAATGATATTGAATATGGTGAAATTGGTTAATTATTCCTTTATTATGTCACTGATATGTTACCATGGGATTGTTGACTGGCTGCTTTAACTGTGTGTCAATCATAATCTTTCACAAATGGTTGTGCAGGCTGATCTGTTTCCAGGCAGATGGTGGCAATGTGATAAAAGTTGAATTGCTTAGAGTATTGGCTGCAAATGGAAATTAACAAGCCACATGTTTTTCCTCTGGATCAGTTAATAGAAATATTAAGCTTAACACAGAAGTGTCCGTCACATCAAGAAATATAGCGCTGTGTAATTTTTATATGGTGAGGTACAAGGAGCAGGGGAATGGATAATTGTGTGGGTCAGGATTGTCACACCATTGATCTGAACTATCACACCTGGGCGAGATGACATTCATTTGATTTGATGTTTCATACACAGTTACCGCAATGTCATTTTTCATAATATGACGGTCCCCATGGCTCTACATAGGCCTCTTTAAGGAACATGGATAACCAGGCCCATGGCAGTCAATTCACAATAAATGGCTTTTGAGACCAACTTATTTAAAGCAACTTAATTTTAATTTTAATTTTAATTTAACTTAAAATGAGTAAATTATTCATGCAGCTGGATATGTTTTATGAGCGGTATCCCGCTCCAAGCGGTTTCCCGGCCAGCTCCTGAACGGGTCCGTTACCCTGATTTCTTCTTCAACAAGGTGAAGTGGCCTCCCTTCCCTGGGATTCATCAGCCTTTGTTTGTACCTAACAGCTTCACCTGATTAGGGATGCTGGCTCTTTTAGTCTTTGCAGGCCTCTGCAGTCAGCCTCTGATCTTTAAGTAAATTACATTTACACGATGATGGGGAGTTGTGCTTTAGAGCAGTATTTCCCAATCTGGCCCTTGGGGACCACAGACAGTCCACATTTTTGCTTATTGGGAGCTGGGAGGGAGCAAAATGTGGGCTGTCTGGTAGGGAACTGGGAGGGAGCAAAATGTGGGCTTTCTGGTAGGGAACTGGGAGGGAGCAAAATGTGGGCTGCCTGGTAAGGAACTGGGAGGGAGCAAAATGTGGGCTGTCTGGTAGGGAACTGGGAGGGAGCAAAATGTGGGCTGTCTGGTAGGGAGCAAAAACATGGCCGAATGTGGGTCCCTGAGGACCGGGTTGGGAAGCACTGCTTCAGAATATAAATACGGCACCTTTCTCATACAGTTCAGGGGGTACTGGAGACTTTCTGTGCCTCTCTGGCTGGGACAGAGCAACACATTTCCATTTTCCTCCATTCCCTTTAACAGGCCCCTTAGCTAGCATTCCCAAATGAGAGACATGTGTGTTTATGTTTATTTGTGTTATTCCAGTGTATTTTTAATTATAAATTTATCCTTCACACAAAGGAAGGACACAAAGCCAAAGAATTCTGGTTTGCACAAGAGTACTGCTGCTTCCAGGACTCTGTCTGTAACGTCTTTGCCACCTAACAAGTATCACAGTCATTATGCTGACAGATCACCTGCCATACTGCCATCACATTTTCTGTGAAGCAGTGGCCACTTAGTACACCGAGTTTAAGCTTTGACTTATTTCTTTAATTAGTGTGCAGACTGAGGAAAACAGACAGACAGACAGTAGAGAGAATTTAATGACACTTTAGCATCAAAATAGATTGTTGAAAGGGTTCTTAATTGCCACAGTGTAATCATACATCAAAAGTGGTACAGTTTCTTTTATCAGATATGATAACCCTTCACAGCAGGTTAGTGATGGTAAGGTGATTTCCCCGTCGGCACTGTTCATGGCGGTTAGAGACTGCTCCCGCTATTCCACAAAACTCCCTGTATTTGTGCTTTTACTCAGCGCACCTCCATGCCCTGTAAGCTGCATTAGCACCAAAGCCTCTGCACTCCCACCTTTTATTGAAGGACGGCTTCTGAAGCGGGGCTTTGCCAGCACCTCCTACGAGACCCACGGACAGGCTGTCATCTCTCACACAGCCGGCCCCGCACTGGGCTTACCGCACACCCATATGACAGATATTCCAGCGACACGCATCTCTGCATGTGGAACTTTATAGCCTAGAATGTTCTAAAAGAGGAACATTGTTTTTCCTGGTGGTTAAAATTGAGACTAGAATATAGAACTCTCCAGTCATTAGTCAAATATATATGGATTTCTTGTTTTTGGCTATCAATCGTCTGGCCATGGCTGTTAATTAATGGAATGTGATCTAGTGTATTGCAATATTTTGAGTTCTGTGACAGTGTAACATGCAAAGGGGTAATTCTTTTAAAAAATGTTAGAGTGCATTATTACATTTTGTTCTATAATGACAAGCATACAGTTATAGAGCTGAGGACAGGGGGGCATTGGAACACCCAACAGGATATTCCAGCCTGTTATATGATAACATTTGCCATGGCCTGCTAGGGACTGTGTGTCTATTCCAGGTGTGTGCACCCCCCAGCTTAGCAGAGTGGCCTGACGCCTTCTCCCTGGGGGGGCGAGCACTTGCCCCCGTGGGCTGGCTTTGGCTCGTGACACACATGTACTCATCCGCGTGTTGAGAACGGGGAGCAGCATGACTCATCTGAATTTTTTTTTCCCTTTCCACCGCTCTCTGTTTTTCGCGTGGTTTTTGCTCACCAAAAATGAATTTTTAGGTGTGATGAGGGGCAGTGGCTTCTGCAGTTGCTCCTCTGTTCTCCCCCACGATCCAGCTTGACGGTTGGGGAGCATGTGCTCTAGTCCACTGGTTAATGATGTCTTTCCCTGCCAGGCCGGCAGACATTGGCATAGCCGAGTAGACATCGTCGCTGAAAATCCCTGCCAAAGAGGGCGCTACTCGCCCTAGTCTCAAAGTCACTGGGATCTCTTCTTCCAGCCATATTAGCTAAACTAATGAGCAAAGGGACCGGCAGGACTCATAAACACAGTAAATGCCGCTAAGCATGAGAGAATGCTTGTTTAGTAACTCAAGATCCATACATGTTCAGTATATTTAGTATTTCACATTTGAATGAGAATTCCTTCACTTTAGCATTTAATTGTGCTATTAAATATTTGCGGACTGCAGAGTTGGTCACTAAATTACGTGGGTGAAAGACTATAGTGATTCTTTCTTCAGGAGAGAGCTAAATCCCCTTATAAAGTAAGGGTTGAGGGCTGGAATTTTTATAAAACCCTTCTCCCCAGGTCTTGTCTCATCAGGTGTACGTGGTGTACCACTGAGAATTTAGAACAGCTTTTTGTAATGTTTTTCAGTAACCCACTAGGAAGGGAAACTACTGTCGTAATGTACATATTTTTAGCTGCCAGAAGTCTCTGTGTATACTCTGCTTATAGTTCCAGCTTGGCACTGGGGCTTGAGAATTGTTTATATAAATAAAACAAACAGGCTGGCCTTTGAGGATACTGTAGCAAAAGAAAGCCAATATAATCAAGAACCAAACCAACGGATCCTTGAATGATTTAATATATGCTAAATATCCACCTGCCTGAATATCGTACAAACTGTTTTTCCCACACAAATCTACAGTGAAGTCTTGCGGCTCCTTAGAGCTGGGATCTGAGTGGTGTGAGGCTTGATAACTGCCTTTATATGAACCAGAGCTGTTGATGATTTAGATAATGATGATGGCAACAGTAATATTCCCATCTATTTGGGCAATTGTTTTGCTAAATGAAACCCGTGGCACTGTCCTGCAGAGATGTACCGCTCATGAAAAGGATTCATTCCCCCTCCCGTGAAGAGCTGACAGTTAATCCCAAGGCTTGGCGGGAGCGTGAATTAGGCACTTCTTTGAGGCTGGAGACTCATTTGCTTTTCACAACTGGAACCCACTTCTCCAATCCCGACCCTACGACTACCGTATGGAAGTTGCCAAAACTGAATTGGGGACGAAGACGGCATTGTGGGAGAGAGTGGGGGACGAATGGGCAGACAGCCGTCTTAAAATAGAGAAGTGTGAGTCTCAACAGCTTTTGAAATCCAGCACTGTGAGCTCCACCCATGCAGGAATCCACTTAATTCTGAAGGTAATTACCATGTTCGTAATTGGTGAAGATGGAAGAAATTATATTAGTACAACAGAAGGCCTTTTCTAAATACCAGTAATCATTAGGCTTCAGCTTACTCATTGCTCTATCAAATAACCAAATTCAACCCACCCCTTCCACCTACTGCCTCCCCAACACCCATGTGTGCAGCACCAACGGTGTCGCTGGAGCTAGCTGAGGCGTGAGTCTGCTTAGACCCAGCCCGGAGCACACCGACGCAGGCCAGGCGAGGAAAGAAAATCCATGCAAAACAAAAGCACCATCCCACCCCGGCACAAAGGTAGTCTGGCTGACTTGCCAAAGAGGGCTGTAGTGTTTTTTTTTGTGTAGGAGATGCTTTTTTCCAAAGTTAGGAAAACTTGGAGACAGCAGGGTGAGCCAGAATCCTTGGACTAGTTGGGGTTAAGAGCTCATCACTGGCATGACGGACCTGAGCCCATGACCTTCTAGACAGGCTTGGTCCTCTAACCCAGTTAACTACACACTGCCCCAGTTTTGTCAGTTAGAATAGTACAAAAAGCTTGTAACCAGTATGAAGGCCGCCTTTTGGCAGTGGGGACAGATGTTATAAAAAAATGTTTCATTCACAGATTTCACCAAAAAGGTCATGAGACATTGCAAACAATTAGCTGCATTGGCGTGAAGGGAATCAGTGGCAGTTGCTGGCTTTAGGGATGAAATGAATTCAGATATACTGTTTATTTAAAATTCACACCATCTCTGACAGGGAATCCACCTGGGATGTGAGATGTTAACACCCTTTTGCATAACTTATTTTAAGGATATGAAGAAATCCTTCAATTATACTTATCTCTTTTCTTCTCAAATGTCAAAAGGTCATCCTGCGTAGAGTATTTAAGGATGCATGACATTGAAGTATGTAATAATACATTTTAATATGCTCATTTTAAGATGGTACCATTCTTGGAAATGAGAAGCCTCAGTGTATTCACCCCAAGGTCAAAACCAAGGTCACCAAGGTCACATGATTTGTTAAAAAAAAAAAAAAAGTCCTGTTCTGAAGAATTGTTCTTTGTGAGGGTCAGGTGTTGAAGAAATTGTTGCACGTAGGATCCAATTTCACGCCTGATGTCTCGTGTCGGATCGGTTTACAAACCCAGAAGTAGGCCTCACATGGGGCCTCAGGCTTGCCCTTCGATGTTTCCTGGTCTCATTCCCACAGGGTCATTTGTGGCTAAGTGTTTTCCTTTTTTATGAATCTCATATTTAACAGAGCCCTGAGTCATGCAGGTTTCTTCCCTGCCTGCTTTCAGCAGGACCAGGTTTCTGTTGCTGCATGGAAATGAAGGAAGCTATTTTTATCTCTGTTTCCAGCCTCAGAGAGGCTAAGACAGATGTTGTTTCTCAGATAAAGTATTAACATTTACATCTAAAGTGTCCTTGGCTACTGCACGCCCAGTTTTGTCTCTACTGAATGTTAGTTGGACTTCCTAGACAAAATGCAGGTTGCTCTCTCTGGCCTTTAATCCATGTATCGCCCGGTGGATCTGAACTGCATGCGGTCTGTGATATCGTATACACTTTCATGACAGCCCTAAGCGGTCATGTAAAATAAGTTTTTTTTTTTTTCCTGTACTGTGTTCTGTAGACTGAAATGAATCCAGCTTTTGGTTTTTTTCGCTCCCTGCAGGAGTCGGGAAATCACTCCGGCCAGCAGTAGTGGAGCTGCATAATTCTTAAACCTTATTTTTGTGGGAATATTTATTGAAGCAGCAGGCCTGGCTTCCCATTGTTTTGCCTGAAGAGGTGCACTGCATTGCAATGTTTCATTTAACTTCTGCAGGTGTTTTTACCCCGGTAATGATCAGAGTACTTTTTTCCGCGACCTGCTGGTAATGTTTGTTCGTTAGCAGAAAATCGCTCTAGATAAATTTCTTTAGAACAAAGAGAGATTTCTTTAGAAAATGGTGCATAAAAAGCGGAATGGTCCTGCAGTGTGTGGGAGTTGAGAAATGCTCATCTTTTCATGTGATATATGTAATTTTAGATTCCAAGCAGGCCCTTTTAATCTAAATGATTCTCACACCATAAGGACGATGCTCCTCCAGCCACACGAGGCAGCAGCCGTTTGCCGTCTCACAATGTCTCAGAAATGGGCCTCTTGTTAGCTGTACTTCCTGCTGAGCTATATAGATGTCGCTTGTTGATGGGAATATAGTCCATCTGTCTGAGTGAAGCCCTGTGCGTTTTGTTAGCTTACGGATGCTAAGAAGCTGAGCATTTTTCTGACTGTTGATAGCCTGACCCTCTCCCTCATCAGTGGGTGTTCACCTTTATGTTTGCTTTTTCTTCCCAGCCTCACTTCAAAGAGAGACCTTCTGCCCCAGATACGAAATGGGTCCAAAGTCCTGAACTGTAAACTGAACTTGCCCCTTTGCAGTGGCTTGTGGGTAGGTGGTAGCCTCAGTCTAAATGGACAGACAGTAACACTCAGAATCCTCCTTTGTGTGGCGTTTTATTTATTTTTTGCCTTCTGTTTGGCAACGCCGTCACAGTTACAGCGTTTTGACATAGTTTTCAGGGATATAGGTTTCTGGGCTTTACTCCGATTTCATGCCATTATTTAGGTGATTGTACATTAGCCAGATACACATTGAAGTTAGCTAGGCAAATCCAGATTTTTTAAGAATTTTAGCTTATAGAACTTCTGTGTAGATCTTCAGGAAGTAGGTTGGTCAGCTATGCAGCTATGTAGGTTCTTAAACTGTAAACCTCCCTAGAATATAACATTGGCTAATCAAAAAAATTTGATATAAATGTACATGATTTTCAGTGCATACTTTCCTGCTGAGAAGGAGTTCCCTCCCGCAGCTCTTTGAACCACTGAAAACACTGAGAGGCTGTTATCTTATCACCAACTGGCCCGTCCAGGATATTTGGCTCCAAATGTACCTACTGTATGTCTTAACCTTTTCCGTTATGGTGCAGAGAATAGAGATATTAATTCACCATCTGAACCCTAAATATGATATCGGCTCAAAAGTTAAGTCTCGTTTTTAAGCCATCAACCCAGGGAATAACAGGGGTAAACCCCCCCAAATGGACTTTGGAGAATCCAGGTACCCATGTATACAATCCTATAGCTTGCCTCTTTTTCCTGGAATGTTTGCATCAACATCCCAACAACCATAATGCTGGATTCAGACTCTGTTACAAATTTAAAGAAGAAACATTGGAGTTATTTATTACTTTGAGACCGAATTTCAGGCCCGAAACAAGCTAGCTTGTGTATTTCAGTGTCTTGCCTGAGGACCTGCCCTGTACATGTTTGCGCCAGCACTGAGCGAACCCTTGATTGGGATTTTGGTCATTTTGGTCATTTTGGTCATTTTGTTCATTTGACTTCCACTCCATCCCCTGGAGGATGGGCTCTCTCTTTGAGTCTGGTTCCTCCCAAGGTTTCTTCCTACTTTCCACTGTCGCCTCTGGCTTGCTCACTGGAGGCTTTGGGTACAGAGCTATGTAAAGAGCTTTGAGACGATATAATGTTGTGAAAATGTGCTATACAAATGCACCTGAATTGAATTGAATTGATGTCCTTCAGCTCCAGCTCATAGCCTTGACTGGGCAGGCTGGTCACAGCAGAGCAGCACAGGAGGAACTCGCCTGAGAATCTGCGGTCTCTCTAATTCGAGCCGATGCGATGGATCCCACTGCGGTGTTATCGGTCCTGCCTGCTCCAAATATCGACCGGGTTTGTGTTTCTCATTGTTAAGCTAATTGTTCTATTAATTCCACCCGGTGCGATGAAGACAGCATTATGATCGGGAGATAACATATTAATTAAGTAATTAGGCGGGTAGAAAGTTAAAGGGTCCAGGAAACCTGTAACGGTTTCTGCCATCATTACCTAGACCCATGCGAACAGCCTGAACTGGATGGTTACGTAAAAGTTGCTTTTCACTAGCTTATACTGTTGCCATCAAAATTTACATAAGCATGGCATATAATATAAGAAGCGTTTGGCTCATGCAATTCACTGTCAAATTTGAACAATCTTTCGCCACCAATTTCTTAGTGTTCATGTTTACATCATATCACATTTGTATCATGTTTACATGTCTCAAAATTGATATTGGATTTACTGGATATATTGGATTGCTTTTCATTTGCACTATGATCAATGAGAACAAAATTTCACCTCTGTGTTTGACTCATGCTTCATACAGTATATCGCAGGTTGGCAATAAAAGATTCTGAATAGCTAACGCTTATGGGCTAAGCAGTTTACATTCCTATTGTATCCCTCTCTGTTTATCTGTCTGGTTGAAATCTGTCCAAGGACGTTTTGAAATGTGGGATGCACCACTCTTGAGGGCGGGTCCTAGCGAGCGGAGGGCTCTGAGTGGTCCGTGAGGCAGAAGGAGGGGTGTGCTGACTGGGTCTGACTTATCTCATTGGCCATTCGTGAGCGTCTGGGGGAGTGAGCGGTCACCTGCTCGCCCATCATGCATGAAAGGCGCAGCTGTCGCTCCCATCATGCTGCGCAACACCGATGGGTCCCTTTGCACAAGGCCGCTACTGTGGAGGTGCATGTTGTTAGAGGAAAGACGAGACTGTGTAGCCACACAGATATCAGTGCTGCCCAGCACAGATATAGACACACTTGCTATTTTACACACACACTCCAACGCAACCCAGAATTCACACATGCTGCCTGGAAAAAATACATACACTCCCCCTCTGCACGGGCAGTGGCCACTGATCTCTTAACATTTATTTAGCAGACATTATTGTTTAAAGTGAGACCAGGGTCAGCCAGTCCCTGGACCAACTGGGGTTAAGGGCCTTGCTTAAGGGATTTGAGCACCCAACCATGGGATTTGAACCAGTGACATCCCGAGCATAGGTCTCAGAGCAACTTACTGTTAGCAGTAGCATGCCAACTCTAATGGTGGCTTTAGTGTGGAAACCTGGCACTGGGGTTGGGGACGTCGCGCCCCCAGGCAGGGTCCAGCACTAATATCAGACTGTGTGGGCTCCCTCCTTCCCACCCAGGAGGCTTAGCATGTGGTGGGATTGTAGCCACGCCCAGCCACGCCTCCCTCCTCCTCACTCCTATTGGCTGTTGTTCGCCCCCCCCCTTCTTCCCCCGAAGGTGAACTCTGGAATGGGGACCTTCTTGAAATTTGAATTTAGTTGACTTTGGGCTTCCTTGTACAATCACAGGTTCTGGAAAAAGGATGCCAGAGGGTACTAAGCGATTCCTTCAGAGCGATTTCTTCCGTTTCCTAAAAACATACTTTAAACAAAGATATAAATATTACGCAAAATCTGAAAATCACAGACCACACCTGAAAAGGAGATAAAGGTAGATTGATTAAAAAGTATTTTTAAAATGTTTGATAGTGATGCAGGCACTTCCAGAGTATCATTGGTAACAGTTACCCATAATTCCTGGTTTTAATTATTTTTAAATGGCAAGTCTCATACAATTAAGCAATCTGTATGTAACAGCCGTGCATTTGCACAGGAATATAATTGATTACAATCAGAAACCACATTAGAGTTAATGAACATGCTTAATTGAATTTCCTGTCACCCAGCAATCTCTCAGACCTGTTTGGGAAGCTCGAGAAGCAGAGGTCTGCTGTGATCCTTGTGATTTTGAGCATGGAGGAGGAAGCCATTGTTGTTGGTTATGCAAGGAGGGAGAATTGTAACATATGGTCACATTATTTGCCAGTTGAGCTCACATATGTGAAATTTCTGAGCAAGAGTGAGGTCTATTATTTCCTGGTCCTATTAAACCCTAATCCAAACTATTTTTTTGGGATTCTTTCAGCATAAACGGTGCCATGGTTTATGTAAGGGGCTATTCTTCCAAATCCATGGAAACTTGTTCTAAATAGGAAGTTGCAAACATAGACAAAATCTGCTGCCTGGAGATAAGGTCAGGTAGAACAGTCATGTACATTGGGCTTAGAATTGTGGGCCGAATTACATAATATAAAGGTACAGCCCATGCTGGAGTCTCTGGTTTCACTCAGTCAGGAGGTATTGGTTTGGAGCCACTTATGGGAACAGTAGGGAGGGGGTGTACTCACATGTCCCTCTGTTATATGGGTCCTGTAGGCGCTATAGTCTTGTCCATGCCGAGGTTTCCCTGTAAAACCCATCTGGAGCGAAGTCCTCAGAGCTGGGGATGGAGTCCCTGAAGGATCCTGTGCTAAACTCCCTTCTCAAGCTTGAACAGGATGCTGGCCAATAGCTTTGAAGGGATTTTCATCAGCTGGACTGTCTTTGGTGTCCATCTGAAGATAAGCCGGGGGCTCACCTAAAAGGTGAGCGGAGTCCATCGATTCAGGCTTTCACAAAGCGGCCATTAGAAAACCTCACTATCTGTATCGACGTTTAAATCTTTGGGAGAGCAAGGAATTAAGTAGCCTGATATTTCAAAGTCTAATGTTATGTGAAAGGTGCACAACAACGAAATGTGTCCTCTGCGTTTAACCCATGTGTGACTTGCAGTGGGCCACTCATTCAGCGCCCGGGGAGCAGTGCATGGGGGCAGTACCTTGCTCAGGGCACCTCAGTGGTACTTGTGGGTCCTTCATCCTTCATTTTTAAAGACTACATAACATTTGTAGAAATTATTGTCCTAGAGATTTCATCCCCCCCCCTCTCCCCCAAAAAAAAGGACAGATCCGCATATGTGCACTGATGTCTGTCAGAGTGGGCGCATGTAAGGACCCTGGTCTCGACCTGTGCTTGTTTAAAAACATGGCCGACATGCTGGTCATCCCTCTTCCTCGTCAGTTGGCCTTGTTGTTCTTCGCTTGCCTCTTCCTTCGCCTGTGTCCGGTGGTGGGCTTCCCGGGTCATGTTTTATTCTTGGACTAATGGATGATTTAATGGAATCCTTTTGCTCTTAATACACTAAGCCTCTGCCTTTGTCTCTAAGCATACTGGCGCCCCACTGTAATTAATGGCTTGTTAATCAAATGACGCTGCTTCCTGAACCCGCGGGCTCTAGCGGTGGTCCAGAATGTCACCCGTGAAGCTCTTGGCTTCCTGGCTCGGTGCTCGGTCTACGCCACTGAATCTCTGTGTAAATGTGTATGTATATCAGTATAATAGAGGTCTGGCTGTTGTGATTAGAGGCTGCAGCTTGTATGTTGTTGGATCATCGCCTGATGTATACCCGTTTTACTCACAATCCAAGAACTGACCAATCAGTGAGAAGTCCCAGAACTGGACACACCAATGGCCTTTAAGGGCCTTTGCATGTTGCACATACTTTGACAGCTTTCCCACTTGCTCTTTGTACGGGCTTCCTGTCAGTGCTTTGTCTTCCTCTATGCACCCCTGGGTTCCTCCCTCGCCAAGACTGGCTGCTGACAGCTACTCCAGATGCTCCACACTGGTGACTCCTGTTCATGGGTGTTATAATTTACAATGAGGACAGAGAGGGGACCAGCGCCATAAAATCGCTGGGAAATGTTCGCCGTCACACTGAAGGCGCCCGTTCTGTAAACAGCTGCACCACGGTGCATTTCAACGCAGTGTATTAATTGACGGTTTACACCATTTACGGGCAATTTGCGAGGGGAAAAATAAATGGCCCATGGAACTCACCAGATGTTTTTTGTGTTGGATCTGTTAATTACTCCCAGGTTGCCTATGAACCTATGATGATGAAATGAAGAGTAGTCTTTCGAGTTCTGGAAATGCGGTTCGGGGTGGATGACTAAGCTGAGATGTTGTGGTGAGATGATGCTGGGGACAGATACCTTCTGGACGGGCATTGTTAGTGCAGCAACGTGGTTTCATTACTTTTGTTCTACACGGCGGTGTCTCGGGGGGTCAGGTTACCATCGATCCCTCTATTGCGGTGATATGCAAAAAAACAAAAAAAAAACCAAGCAGCATTCAGTGTCTGGGAAGCAGGTTTATTAATAGCACAAAAAACACAAGGCAAACACTTTATCTCTCTGTGACACAAACGTGTGAAAGCTGTACCTGGGGGTGCTCTCTGAATACCGCCAGGCCGGGTAGCCAGAAAACTTCATGCCAAAGATTTCTCTACCTGTAGATTTGGGGCTTCTTTTCTGCTCACCTGCTTGTATTGCGTTGGTGGTCGTCAGTGTGAAAGTGTGCGTTTTATTCACTTATTCAGCTCCCAGTAATCAGGTCATTTTATAAAGGTGTGCAATGTGAAAACTATGGGAGTGACAGCAGATGCTAGCAAATCTGTAGCTAACTGTTAATTCGTACAAGTGTCCTCTGTGTAGTGAATATTAGCAGGTTTATTGGGGCTCTTATTAACTGGTCCAGAGCCACAGGGGTCTCCCTTAATATTCCCAGGTTTCCTTTATTCTTCCGCTCTCACTTTCTGGCTGTATTATGAGCACTTAACTCGTCTGCTGGAGGCACTCTGCTGAGATTATGCTTTGTGCATGTCAGGTCTATTTGGACTTGAAAGTGTTCATGCATTTTGAACTTGGCACTGTTCCCTGTGGTTGGATTTCTCACATTAAATAGGGCTCTGGAGATGACAAGTGTTTACAGAGTCTCTGCCTTGTATTTATGATTCGGGCACTGTGATGTGCGTTCATCAAGCTAAAAACTGGTATGTTGCCTGTATAGATTTAGCCATTCCCACTATGAACTTCTGATGATTCCTCTGGTAATGTAGGCTTGCTAGAACTCAGAGCCTCTAGTTTCGTTACCTGCTGCCGTTTTACTCCTTGTTTACATACATTCACAATTCACTACATATATAAGCCCTTGTGTCCAGACCCCGATTTGTGCCGTCCTGTGTTTTGCGTTGTACTGTGACAACCCTCCCGCTGTTCCTGCTATTTTGTGCCACTGTTTACCTGCATATAGATATGCAACAATTAAGGCGATTTAACTTGACTTGCTACATGCTGAAGCACTCTTTGCTGGTAGGAACAAGTGTATAAACATGTAAACACACTGCAGATGCTGTTTGACTTACAATGGGGTTACGTTCTGATGAACCTGTCTTAAGTTGAAAATATTGTATGAAAACAAATCTGTACAAATATGAAAATGATATGACACACTTGGGTGTTGAATAGAAATTACAAACTTTGGAAAATTGAGTTAAACACAGAGAAAACAGCACTATGATATATGTTATGTGTTGTTAAACACCGTATGAGAGTGTTACAACACCTGACCAGCCGGTGAACACATACTACAGTCCCTGTACTGTTTTCATGGGATGCTTAAGGTACAGTGGCTCTTATAGGACAAACCGAGTTGCATCCCAGTAGCCCAAAAAGGCACAGATGGTAGAAAGGTGTCGTGTTGTGAATCGCATACATATGTTTTGCAAAAGAATTGCCCACTTCTGGTCCTGGAGTACAAGTTTGCAACACAGTTTGCAGATTTTCAACTCAGACACACCTACTAAACCTGGCAGTTAGACGATTAGCCCCTATCCCGTGTTTGGGGTCGATTTGACCCCAGAGCATCATTAAACGGTAGGCAAATTTCACATGGGGAAATTATCACAGGAAAAGGGTTAAGCTGTGTTTGAGCCAAACTGTGTTGGATTCTGGCCCTCCTGGACCGAAATTGGGCAACATTGTTTTAGATGAAGCATCTGCAGGGTAGATAAATCCTCAGAGTGATGCACACTGGGGCATTACCAGTGAATGGGAAGTGGAAACAAACATGTTGTGCTCATTAAAGTTTAATAGCTATTGTTGCTGTAGTTGTTTTGCTGCAGTTATTTCGCCGCCTGCTAGCTGCGCCGTAGCTGCTGTGTCAGGTGTGCCACGCACTTCTGCTTCTCTGCTCACAAAGCACGCTTTGAATCTGAAGTCGTGATTTTCACGGCCCCACCCCGTAGATGTGGTGGGTCTGCGTTGACTGTGCCACTATGATGTCATCCTGCTGTACAATGGAGGTCTGTCGTGCTGTACGGGGAGCAGGGTGGGGGGTGGTGGGGGGGGAAAAACAACACAAAAGCTCCATGGTTGTGACAGCGGACACATTCTCGTTGGGATTAGGGTTATCTCTTGGACACCATTGGTCTCGTGTCTGCTAAGTGTACTTTTAACTGTTCAGTTTTGGGATATGTCTTCTATTTGTTGCCACTGGTATGGTGTGAAACCGAACCGGTTCTGTGGAGTTAATGACTCCTAACCGGGCCCCGGGTGCCAGCTGGCAGGGATGACACAGAATCCTACATAAGGATTCAGCTCATGGTTGATGCTTCACAGATACTGTGTGCGAACGCTCCTGGCCTCCTGCGTGTCATGATCTGCTAATAATAACCAATCAGACCTTCTGTTGGGCAGCATTAGTGAGCAATTCTTCAGGACCCATGTAAAGTCAGAGACCATGAATGATTCATCCACCAATCAAAAATAATGACCTCCTGATGAAGGGAAACTCAAACGAATGCTTTAAAATGAAAAACCCGTATTATACAGTGACCCCGTTTGCTCATGGGACGACATGGCAAAGAAACGCAGATTTTCCATTTTCCAATAATCATTATTAACAAAGGTTAATGTAAGAAACAGATGGCGCAAATCCACTTGATGGGTTCGGCTTTGCAAGTAAGTGTGGTGGCAATGAGGACACGGTAACGCCCGGAGGAATCACTGGGGGGCGCCACAGCCACCGCCCTTCACATTGCACAGGGAGGAGTCAGCAGCGTTCCACATTAGTGCATCGCGTATGGCTGATTCTGTGCTAAAAACAGACCTCTCTCATCCCACGGAAAGGGAATTCCAAGTGCTGGGCTAAGTGGACTGTAGGGTAATTCTTATGGTTGGTAGAATGAGAACATTTCAGGTCATGTCCGGTGGGTGGTAAATTATCACTGGTTCTCTATAACTATTACACCAAGAGAACCGCATTTTGAGGAACATTCTTTGCAGATAGTGGATTTGGGAATGGAATTTTTTTTGGGTGGGTATTTTTTTTTGGGGGGTTGTGAAGTTGATGGAAATTTTTTCTGTATTCCCTGTTCTGTGAGGCTGTGGGAATTAGTCAAAGCGGACGGACGATCGGGCAGGTGAATGATAGGTGATGCGTACGCGGCCACATAGAAATGGAGAGCCATTTTTGGATGTTCTTAAAAATTCTTCAATCAGTTATAGTCAGGTATTACCACGTACAGTGAGATTCTTAGATTTGCATTATTGAATATTATTATATAGCCCCCGCAGTCAAAGCAGATATACAAAGAACAATAAATAACAGCGACAGCACAGTAATAGCAGACAGTATACGGTAACATTATCCTGTACCATGTGCATGTTACAGAATGGGATAAGAAAGTGTTGAGTGACTGCAGTAGCAGTAATTGTGCTAGCTGATGTAGCTTTGACAGAGTGGCAGTATTAGTAGTAGTGCTTTCTAAATCAGTGCCTAATGGAATCGGTGCCTAATAGGTGTGCAGCGTAGAAACTAATCCTTTTTTATGGCTTACGGGGTGAGTGCCCGACGACTGTGCCCTCTTTGTTTTTGTTTGCTGGATCATTGCTTTTTTATCCCTCGGATTATGTGGCAAAACGAAGTTTATTATGATTCCCAGAGATTAAGCTGGAGGCCCTGTCTAGACTCCGTTTTCTAGGCAGGAAGGGAAACGCAGTATGTGCCATGCATTAATCGTTCATTAGCTTTGTGTGTTTTGGTGGAACTTTGGGACTCTTGATCCTTGGCTCTGTGTGCGCATGAAGTGTGCATCTTCTCCCTGTGTTTGCCTGGACTCCCACAGAATTCTCAAGCCTCATCCCGCAGTCCAAAAAAAAGTGGTTAGCTTTTTTTTAAGAGTTGGTGTCTCTAAATTTGTTTCTCTCAACCTGATCCTTGGGGGTCCCCAGACAGTCCATGTTTGTGCTCCTTCCTAGCTCCCTGCCAGACGGTCCACATTTTTGTTCCCTCCCAGCTCCTGGGGTGCCCCCGACAGTCAGACATTTTTGCTCCCTCCTAGCTCCCTGCCAGACAGTCCACATTTTTGCTTCCTCCCAACTCCCGGGGTCCCCCTGACGGTCAGACATTTTTGCTACCTCCCAGCTCCCTACCACACAGTCGAAAAGTGGACCGTCTTGGGGTCCCTCAGGACCGGGTTAAGAAACGCTGCTCTTGTTGCCCAAAGTGTGTGGACTGGCATCTCCTCCAGGCCGTCCCCTGGCTTGTCATGTCCAGGAGAGGCGGTAATGGAAGATGGCTGGATAGATGGATATTAGTTATTTTCATATAGTTCCTTCTCATTTACTATGCCAATTTACTATGGAGCATCACACTCTAAGCAGTTTGTTTGTAAAGACTTTATTTTATTGAAGATGAGTCTCGACATCTTGCATTTATATTCTGTTAATATAGTTACATATCTGCTTAACAGGCCTTTTAATCTAAATTGCAGTTTTGGCTTATAATTATGCAAATGAATATTTTCATGAAATTAATTCAAGGTAATAAGAGCCGGGCAGCTCCTGGGACATGGACCGGAAGTCCTGTTCGCTTAGTCACAGTATCAGCTGCTGGGCTTTGGATCTGCTTTCAGATGCGCTCTGTGAACATTTTCTCCCCCTGTAACATATTTAAAAATGGTGCCGATTAAGAATGGCCCAAATGACATTTAGCCCTCATTTGCTGCTTTGGCTTTGATGTACAGTTGCCGCTCAGTTCTTTGACGGGCGTCATATTTCCCGGCCGAGCTCTGAGGAACCGCACCTAATGAGTTTGTGTTAAGGCGCTGGCAAGAGGAACGTCAGGTGTCTGCTCGTTAGTCAAGAGGCAAACGATAACATGGGAACAGCCAGCGGAATGCACTAGCAGCCAGCACTAACTTTAGCTGCCTATACTGCCTCTTTTATGCGTATGGAAAACTCCATCATTTACCCACCTACTGCACATACAGGTGGGCAGACAAAAATCTCTGGAGCCTCAGTGTTGGTGTAGTTGCCGTGTTTTGCCTTTGTAGGGCAGTATGATTTGCATAGAGCAAAGAATCTCCTCTCCCTATCAAGCTAGCTATTTAAAAAAAAAGATTCTCCTTTAAACATTGTTGCGTAACCTATTTCTCTAGTTATGCTTTTAGACGCTTTGAGCATCGCCGTCAGCTATTCCAGCAAAGCACACAATGGAAAGTGACCATTATGAGCTATTGCACTTAAAAGTCCTGGTAGTGCGTTTGATGTTCTGCTATGTTCTTTTATATAGTCATGTGTTATACGGTCTTAGTCTGACTGCTACAGGGTCAAGCTTTTGTTTTGTGGTTCTTATGTTTATCGACATCAGCTGAGATTTAACAGCCCAAAAGATGTGGGTGAGGGTCCCTACGGATGACGGGCTGGCAGATGAACAAAGGGGGCTCCACAGCGCCCCCCCCATCTCTCCATGTCCTCTCGAGGGGCGGCCTGGGGGGGGGAGCTGTCGTCATCACAAGCGCTAATGCGTCTGTTCCCCGCGTCCAGCAGATGGGCCTCTCTTTCCGTCTCTTTCAGATAGCGCTGCCCGTCCTCCCTGTGACTTGCTTGGCGGTGACAACACAGAAAGAAACGCGATAAGAGAGTAGAATCAAGCTTTGTCGGCTATTTAAGGGTTCACAGAATAACAGATTGCGGTGTTAAGTGTTTAAAAAAAAAAAAACAGCTGCCTGCTGTTGGCTTCCGGCCTCTGCAAGCTTGGTTGAATTGATAGCGTTACAGAGTGAGGATGTACATTTTCATGCCATCAGACAAATGCAGCCTCCAAGCTCAAGGCTCAGAATATCCAGATTCAGTCATGGAGAGTCCATGGAGATGCGATATATATATATAACTGAACACCTAGTCCTGCCAAACGCTCTAAATTGATATTCTGTATGAAGTTTTAAAAAAAGGTATTTGCCAGAAGTCAAACTTCAGGCCAGCGTAGGAGGTTTACCCTGTGTGCTGTGCACTGGGTTGGCTCTGCCTTTTCCGGGGCCCCAGGCAGAGCTTTACTCGGGAGACCCCCCTCTACCTAGAAAGCATCACCATTTCACTTCCTCCGCAATGCAGGTAATTCAGGGGCCCCCGGGCAGATGCTTGTTCAGCCTATAGCGAGAGCCGGCCTTGGTTGTGCACATCTACAGTATATAAATAAGAACTGGAAGACTCTCGATTGACAGCAGTTGTACCCAATAACATGCCAGATAATACTGAATCAATAAGGAGATTGGGAGGTTATTCTAGCAAAACAACAAAGATTAATTACACTGCAGACAGATCAAAATCAATACAGCAGGACTAGAATATATGACACTCATAGGCTGCCATTGCCCTGTGTCCCATGAGCTTTAAGTTACCATGATGATATACTGTAAAATGCAAAAGCTCAATAATAATAATTGCATTCTTTGTAAATAATAATGTACCTGTATTACTCTTGTGCTAAAAAAATCGGTTTCTAATGCATGCAGCGTTTCTGAGCAAAATCGCCTAATGGTGGAACGACACTTGGAGAAATGTGTGTGCTGAGAGGGCGGCTCGCGTGGCAGCCCGAGGGCAACTGGCGGCCCCGGGGGCCACGATCGCCCGCCGTCTCACGGCCCCCTCCCGCGGTTAAGCAGGTTAAACGCCCGCCTGCGGAATGAGGGAAGTACGACGCTTCCTTTAGGGCTTTTGTCCTCGCCGTGGGGACGTGTAGCTGATTGAAGTGTATCTGCTGCTGATATCGCAAAAGCTCGCCGCCCTTCCAGCTGACGCGTCTCCTTTTGAAATACCAGGTCGGCTTAAACAGGCCCTTCTGACTGATCACACAGTCTCTGTCTTTGAAATAAGTGTCACTCCCTGACATTCCACAGAAGTCTGACGGAAGGTCGAGCAGGTGTGTGGATGGATGGGCAGATTACATATTGGATGAAAAAAGATTTCTAGGGCCCAGAATCTCCATAACAAAAAAGCAGCGATGGATGGATGGATGGATGGATGGATGGATGGATGGATGATCACACAGACAATGACATGTGTTTGAAAAATGCCTACTGACATTCCATTTATGGAT
>JAODKL010000107.1:4405327-4420880 GCA_026780765.1 Petrocephalus schoutedeni | reverse complement strand
ACAGCAGGGTAATGTGCTCTGCCACACTGGTCAGGATGTTGTTCAGGAATGGTTAGAGGAGCATGAAAAGGAGTTCCTGGTGTTGACTTGGTCTCCAAATTCTCCAAACAAATTCGATCCATGGAGGCCCCACTATGCAGCTTACAGGACTTAAAGTTATCTACTGATAACTTCTTGGTGCCAGATACTACAGGACACCCCCAGAGGTCTTGTGGAGTCCATGCCTCAATGGGCCAAAGCTGTTTCTGACTTAACAATTTGAAACATAAGACTTAGTATTTAGGCCCATGTCTTACCAACTTTTGTATTTGTTTATAAGCAAATACCTTGAAAAAAATGCCACCAGAAAATGTGTTGAGAAGACCCACAGTGACCCGAGCCCTGTATACCTGATGCTGTCGAGGTGGTGGTGTATCCGTAACATCAGTATCCATTTAATTTGCCTTCATTGATCTAAAAGTTTAGCAGTAGGTACAGTTGTTATATAATGTGTTACAATGAATAAAATTCACAGCTGAAAACATTCTGGTTTACCTTTGGAATTACAACAAGTCTGAATTTTATAAATATGCCTACTTTAGATGCAGTACGACTAACCGAAAACAACGTTGCCACTTGAGGATATTACTGTAAAGTTTTCCTGTATAGGATCTAGGCCATGGGCACAAGATATAAGCCTAAGTCTGTTTTCAGTTAACGGCAGTAAAGTGGAACTATATCAAACAGGTTATTCATCCTCTGTGCATTTAATACAGAAACTCTTACTCAGAGAGCTCATCCGACACAGACGTACCTGCTGCAAGAAATAAACAGACAAATAAAACTCCTTGGCGTTTTCTCTTCTTCCTCACATCTCCACCTGCTTCCACTCTCACATCTTAGTATAACCACATTGGAAAAGGAGACCGCTTTGATTATTCCCCCGCAGATTCCTATAGACTTTTCTCAAACAATCTATTGTTCTCCTCCACTTCAACGCGCCGTTCAATTAACTGGCAGCCGAGCAGAGATAGGTGGCAGAAATCCTGTTCGGAAACGAGCGGCTGAGCGGCGACGCATCCAGGCAAGGAAATAGATGTTGTTTCCGAGGCGGGATGCGCTGACAGGTCTGTAGCGGTAGCCGCATTTATTGCGGGGAAGAGGGGGACGGTAAGCCACATCAGCGCGAGCGGCGGAACAGTGCGGGTCCCAGCAAAGATCCTTCTGCCATGTGGACAAGAACCTTCTCCTGCGGCAAAATTTAACATAAATGAAGAGTAAGAATGTCGCCTCATCCCCTGCACGGTGTTAAAAAGCAGAGTCCTTAGGCGACACATCAGTATACATCTGCGAATCAGTGTGTCAGGTAGACTCAAAGAAAAATGCGTGTACAGAGGTGTTGAAAGTTCGTGTACAAGTGTTGTAGGAAAACAGAAGTGTTGAAAGGGAAGAGAGACCGAAGGTGTGAAAATGTAGTCCGTATAAGGAAAAGATGAAAGCCTTTCATGACTCAATGGAAGGTGGGAGACTGAACAAAACTCCCATAGAAGCGAGTGCGTTTGGACAGAAAATGAACGTGTTTATGTAGGCACAGACAGGCTTGGGGGCTTGTGTGGGTGCAAAATCTCCTACATGTAAGCAATGACCACAACGGTATAAATGACAGGAATAATACTGGCTACTGAATAATACTGACTACTGGATAATACTGGCGGATGCTGAATATCAGTGGCTGATATTGGTTCATATTGAATAATACTGGCTGATACTGAATATTACTCGCTGATGCATTAGTGGGTGATTATATTTGCCACCCAGATAATGGTCTGAAATGAGCAATTCGTATTTGGAAACTTTACTCGTTCTGTTGTGAAGAGGAACCAGTCTACTCTGGTAGAGAATAGTTTCCTCATTAATGACGAAGCCCAGTTATTTATGGTGTCACAGGAAAATGTATTGCGTGCTACTAAAAATGACACAATGAGCTCATTTTCTTGCATGATCCCATGTGGTGACAGTGTTATGTAGGCCAGTGTTTCTGCTCTATAACATGTATTGGGATTTTGTCCCACTGCCAGTTTTATATGGACACCAAATGGTGACATAGGCCTACATCTATTGCATACTGACTAAGGGTCTACAGGCAAAGGTTTCTGAATGTATTTAGTTGTGCTTTGACTCATTAATCTATTCAGCATATATGTTTTCTTGGATTACTATAGTCTTTTTAGTTTTCAAGTGTCATTTAGCTAACCAGTTCAGGTCCATCCCTGTTTTGGACTTATTTGAGTTTGTCTCCTTGTCATAAGATCAGGCAAAATTCCTTAAGCGCCCTGCTTGCAAATGTTTACTGCACTATAGCTCCATGTGGATTTTCGCTGATAAAAAAGCTTGCACTTTATCATGTATTCAGAGCATTGCAGTGTGAGCGCGTTACAGAGAGAACAAAAAATGTTCCTCGCAGAGAAAACAAGTGCACAGTTTGAGCCGGAGATATGGAAGCCAAAGGTATCTGTCTTCCATCTCCTATGCGTGTGAGTGAGCGAGAGTGACAGCGTGAATATGGCTTTATGTGTGGGATAGTGTGTGTGTGTGTGTGAGAGAGAGGGAGAGAGAGTGACAGCGTGAATGTGGCTTTATGTGTGTGACAGTGTGTGTCACAGAGAAAGAGAGAGCGATCGAGACAGCGTGAATGTGGCTTTATGTTTTTGGGGTAGTGTGTGTCTATCTGTGTGTGTGGGAGAGTCTGTACCAGTCGGTGAAAAGACAGCCAGCCTTTCACCTAAAGAGAGCCATGCTGCATGGCTTCCCGCCACATTGTTTGCAGGAATTCGCCTATCTGCACACGTGCTGACTGAAATACACAAACACCCTCCGGCCGCGCCGATGTGTCGCCAAGGTCACGCACACAGGCGTCTGGCTCGCTGTCTCTTGGAAACCGTCTCCCGGAAACGCTTCTCTCTGCCATCATATGCTCATCACAGATTTCTGATTTCTCCTGCCAGGATTATATAATCTACCTAGTCATGGAAACAACACCTGGTTTTATACTGCAAATTATGTACCGTCTGCGGTTTCAGTGTTTGCTCGACTGTCAGAAGTACCTGGGCCACCATGAGTGAGAAGGTGTGTGTGAATATATTTAAAAATGACATGCAGCACATTTTCCCTGGTGTGCTGCTGATGATTGGTACCAGTGCCGACAGAAATCTAATTTAGAGGCAGATGCTAATGTGGCCCAAACAGCTGACAGGAGCCTGCCTTCGTCTGCCTTGTGTAGGCCTACGAATAGAATGGTCTATTTTCTGAGGGTAAAAATGGAAGAAGGCACACGAAGAAATGTAGGCGATGTCTGCTTCTTGCCGACTTGGTACGTTCCAATATCCGAAAATAGTTCCTTTTCTCGATTTGGAAAGACACCGAATGCTAAGGGTTCCACCTAGTGGTCGAACGGTGCCACTGCATCCGCCCTTCGATGGCAGCGGATCTGTCTCCGGGGTTTATATCGAGGCTGGTGGGTAAATCCAGCGGCGATACACGAAAGCGGTTTTAAAAATCATTTTAGCAATGAACAGAGCTGACTTCCAGACCTCTTCCCCCTTTGTTTACGGAAAAGGAGGTGCTGTCATGGGCTGGCAGGGTGGGGGCAGATTGAGCATGCTCAGAGCGGGGGTGGGGGGGTTAATGTGAGCCTGCCAGACTGTCATCGAGAGGCAGCTCCACGTGAGGGTGGGGGGTGGAGAGATGGAGGTGGACGACAACAGCAGTCGGGATCAGAGCGCTACTTGCGGAGAGACACGCGTTGCCATGCGAGAGCATCCATGAGCGGAGTACCGGAGAGCCGCCGCCCGCCCCAGTGATGCTGCTGACGCTGGTCTTCTACCTGCGCCTTAAAGGTACGGGCTCGCCCCTCGGCAGCACCTGCTCCTTACGGGGGGAGTGCCGTGGGGTGCTGGGTGCATGCACTCGTGCAAAGGGAGGCTGGGAGCCGTGCAGGTGGCTGCGGGGCCGGGGCTGTGCGCGGCGTCTGCGGTGCGGGCGCAGGGAGGGACGCCGGACCGCGAAATGACCTGATCGCTGGCCGGACTTCCTTTGATGCGTGGCGGCGACGTCCGAATCCGCGCTGGCTCCAGGGAGAGTCCCAGCGTCGAGTCTAGTGGGCGTCGGGATGGATGGCCATTTGGGGTCACGGTCGGTGCTGGTGGGCTGCTGCGATGTCGGCCCCCCGTGTGCGGCGGTGATGCTCCAGCTCAATAACGCGCGATACCCTCTGTTACGGCCGCATGCGTATAGATTACTAGCCAGATTCTTTAATGGCCTAGAAGGGTGTTTTTTTATTCATTTCATGTTAAATGTTTCTTCCATTGGTGCATAATGAGCCAGCGTCCTCTTGCTGTCCTTCATGTTCTGTATCTCATGCAGATTAATTCGCGCTGGTTGAGTTTATTTTGTTACTGGTTAAACTGGGCTGGGGTAATTACTCCCCATCTCCCCCGTGGATTGCACCCCCCTGCCAGCATCTTGCGTGCGGTTGGGGTGTTAATCAGCCTTATTACTTGTGGTCGGCTGTCCCCTCCCTGAGAACGGCACCCTGCGTGACTTTGTCCCCTGGGCTCGCATCCCCGGGCACGCTCCTCGGCTCCCGAACCCTGGCCTCGGTCTGTATCGGGGCGATTTTGGGCATTTGTGGGGGGGTTGGAGAGAAGTGATTTTGTTTGTTTTGCTTTATGGTTGCAATTTAGCTGCGCGGGGGGGGGATTTAATTTATGACTTGCATTTCTCCTAAGTGCCGCTTCCTATTTTTACCGGAGTATTTCTCGAGGTCACAACAGCAGCGCGCTTTTAGTCGCAAATCTTTAACCACCACGCCACCTGCCACCCCCCCCGTACTCTGCCTTTTGCAGCATTAATCCCCCTCGTTACCGGGCGGCCAAATGCCTGCTTCCGTTGCCAGGTACCGCGTCGATCTCCTGTACCGCCGAGCCCCCCCGCCGTGCCGCACGTTGTGACAGCAAGCCGCCGCTCACGCCCACGCCCAGGAAATGGCTTCGGGAGAACGGGACGGATCCTGCATCCGACGAGCGTGGAAGTGACTCGGAGGGGTTATAAACGCACAGATAACCGCTAGGTGGCTAGCAACAGCCAGTTATATTTAGCATTTCCTTGACTGATGCTCGAGTGCTAAAGGTGTGTTTCTAACAAGAACTGTGGACCGTGGGAACCGGGGAACCTTGGGAAATAAAGCCGCTTTGCTGCGGATGTCCAGCACCTTCCTGCTTGTCTGTCTGCTGTCCGGCTGAGTGACAGTTAGAGACCCGGATGGCAGATGCTTCTGTTAATATCCAAAAATAGCTCCGCTGCACCCAACTGCAAGGCGCCTTATGCTTAATAAAAAGTAGTGATATGCGGCGAGTTCTTGTCCTTAAAGTGGAATGCCTCTGGCCCTGTCGGGGTCTCCTGGGACCCCGGCTGGGATGCCCTCATTGGCCAGAAACCACACGCTCGCTTCTCCCATTGGACCAGCTGCTGTGGAACAATCTGCATTGCTTAGGAGGCGGGTTTACCCCGAAACATTTGGAGTAACTACTGTTACTGTAGACTGTTCTTTGCTCAACCTGGGGTAGCAGTTGCTCTTAACTATTAACAATCTACAGTGTCTTGGTTAACAGTCACGTGACTTAACTGATGTGGGCCCGGCGCGGTTATGCATTCCCAGGCCTGTCACATGATCCGAAGATGCACGTAAGCCGCTGCTTCGGTATGAGGGCTTGCGTGAGACACCATGGAATGCAGGATGAGGTAATGTGTGTGTGTGTGACCCAGATAAGACGAAGTGAGAGTCGGCGTGTAGCCAAAGCTCCTCAGGTTGGAAAGGCACTCACAGGGCCCCGTTCTCCTCTCCGCTGTGCTCCTCGTAGGTAGCCGGGAGCATTTAGGCTTAAGCAGGGAGCAGTGTCACCCGATGAAGTGATCTTCAAATTACAGCCACACCACATTCCTTTGCGTGACCCTTCAGGTCACATATCATCTCTACCTACAGCTGGGTGTTTTGCTTGCAGCTCCCGCCTGGGACTCAGGAAACCACGTTCTGGCTCACTGTGTGCTCATCTGCTGCCTGAGGATTAGATGGTTCAGGTTGCTGACAGGCCTGGAAAGGCTGGAGACTGAGATTCAATGGCCTTGGAGCCGCATGAGACATGACAGGACAAGGCTGCGAGGAGCACGGCTGTGTTCTCCAGCCAGGGGGGGTATTTTCTATGGCCTGACTGAAAGGGGGCTCTGCTTGTGAAGCCTAACCTGGGAAACCTTTAATGGACCTCAGGCTGTTTGCTCCAAGGATTTCTGTCTAGACGGGTTCTTCTTCGGTTTTGCAGTTTGTTTAAAAAGTGAAATATTTGTAGAAAATCAATATTCCCCCCTCCCCGCATAAACAGCAGTATAGGAAAATGGTGGCTGTTATGCCGTGCATTTACCTATTGTGATTGTTACAGCTGTTTCATTCCCTGCCCATTTATCTGATGGCAGTATTAGTCCAGCAATTAAGGACTCATACCTCAAAGGTTCCGATTCCACTAATGGGCCAGTTGTAGTGGCCTAGCTGAAAGCTCTTACCCTGAATTGCCTTCTAGCCGTTAATTTTTCAGTTCTGTCTTTGGCTTAGTGTTCTGTATTGTATTATTCTGTTTACATTTCCTTTTGTTAAACGCCGAAAGGTACCTGTGCGCGCACCCGAGATCCCGCAGAGTGCCCGCCTCGTCCCAGTGGGATGCCAGTCGGTACCAGGAGCACGGAAATGAGTCAGGATTACGTAACGGTGCAGCGTGAAGCCCATGACTCCCGGTCTTTAAGATCCTGGGGTAGGTCTATAGCATCTGCCTCTTTTAGTGCCTGGTTTTAAACGGACAGGAAGGCCCCCCAAGGTGCGGGCCTCCATCTCCTGCCAGAGCCGCCCATGTATCTTGTTATTTTTCTCTCCGCCGTTCCTTCTTTGGCTCCGAGCTCCGAAAATGGGCCGAGGCCAAAGGCTCGCTGTGCCCAGGGGGAACACTCTAAGAGGTCGTCGCTTTCATCGGGCACCGGTCCGGAGTAGGGACTGCAACTGCGAGCTTTTGGAAGCCGTTTTCCGCTGTTAGCGCCTTGCGGCCGCCTCACTGTTTAGCCGCGTATAACGCGTGGCCGTGTCTTCATTTCAGCCCTGCTGTTTCTCCTGACGCGTAAATGTGCTTTAAACCTCACAGCAGACAGAGAGAGCGGAGGGAGGTGGAATAAACTAATTGGTCATCTCACTCAGCATAAAGCTGGAAGCCTTGTTTTTCCCCATCACCAGTTAGCTGTTGCTTCTCGGTCCTGATGCTGTGGAGGAATGGAATTGATTGGCCAGCGTGGAGGGGGAATGGCGTCCATATGAGATTGGGCAGCCTGTACTTTACCTCAATTTAATGACCCTGCAAATACATCATACTGTCTAGTATGTTTTGAAAGAGGAAGATGAGGTTTGTGATGTGACTGCAGAATGATGGGGTGTTTTGGGCTGGACCCTGGCAGATGCAGGGGCCCTTGAATAAAATTATATGATGGGGTGGGTAAGGGGCCCAAGGTGACATTTAGTCAGGGTGGCCCGCATTTTCTAACTACAGGCCCAAGTAGAGATTCTTGGTTGGCATTTTTGTCATACTTGAGTCTCAACTGGCGATGACAGCACGACGTTATGTGGCTGTCTTTGAAGCTATGCGATTCATCCCCCGCTCAGATCCTCTGCGGTAACACGCATCCGTCTCCCCGGCTTCTGTACCACCCGGAGGCCTCCGTACCGATGGAGCATCGGTGTCACGGACAGTTCACCTAGGGTTACGGCACAGCAGCCGAGCCAGAAGCTACTTATGGGCCATTTGCTTTAATCCGGCCTCCATTGTGTTGTTTGTCTTGTTAGAATAAGTATAAAAAGGCCTCAGCTTTTAAAGAGGATGTGATATATTAAGGTGACACACTGCAGACTGTTCTCGGTTTCGGCTTCTGTATTTCAGGGTTTGAAGATCTAGACCCTCCAACTCGAGAATAGTAGCCACTCATCTGGCGCGTGATCCCTGGGGCAGCCGGCCGGGTGTTAAGCCTGCCTGCCGGAGCCAAGCCAGCGCTCGGTGTAGTAGCTTTATGACCGTATGACCGCGATGCCGTCGTGCGCAAGGGTGCGTTAGCGTGACGCAGCACGCGGGAGCACAAACGGGAGCGCAGCGCATGCGGTCGGCCCCCGCGCGCGGGAGAGGACGGGGAGCGCGGAGAAATTTGGGTCGCCATGGAAACGGCTCCTTGATTTGGATCCATACTCGCCTCAGGGGGCCAGGAGTTGGCAGGATCGTTTCGCGTTCCGAAGGACGGGCACGACGAGGGGCAGGACCCTCACTGGCCTGCTGGGGCCCCTCGGCACTCGCCGGTGGATGGGCCAGACTGGGATAGCCCTCCTTCAAGCCTGGTGAACAACAGTGACTGGGTCCCTGGGCGTTTGGGCTGGCAAACCCGATAAAGTGCTTTGATGGAAACAGAATTATATCGAGAGTGGATTTTATGACCGTAAATTTCTCAGGGCAGCGTTAAAATTGAGTGTCGTCCTGTGTGGAATCTAGAGCAGGTAAAGAAATATCAATATCTAGTGAAGAAATTTGGTGTTATGTTTTTTTTTTATTAATGAAGATGGCATAATAATGGAAGTTGTCTGATAGAAAGGTGTCAGTGAATTTTACTGCTGAAAGGGGTTTATTAATTCCAAATATTGCAGAAGGTCAAAAAGCCTTTTTAATACCCCACCGGTCCACTTAAAATTCAGAATATTATGCACTCATTTTGAAGGTGCAGGGTGCAAGAGAGAACCTTAAAACAGTTTGAATGTTACTGCTGTCTTAAGCCTGCTTCTAGGAAACGGCATATGAAATTATAAAATACATCCAGGACTGATAGTTTTTGTTAAATTGATCACGTATCGTCTGTATGGTATGTCTGATGTTTGTTGACAGTTCCATTGGCCAATGCAGCGGCATTCAGAGAAGCCTCTTTCCCTCCCCCATTTTGGTCATGTTACCATGGTAACAGCAGGACCAGCAGAGCAGGCGCTGGCCGTGCCCCCCGGGTCCCAGTATTGACAGAGGGGATTGTGGGATTGAGTGCCACCACTAAGGCGGGTTATTGAATTATCGCTGGGGAGGCCAGGAAGAGAGAGTGAGGCCTTGGCTTTAGCCGCGACGCCGCCAGCTCCCGCGGCGGCGAGCGGAAGGTGACGGAAGGCCGTGCCGGGACGGGGCGCTCTCCGGGCAGCCGGGCGGCTTCCTGTCTGGCTGGGGGGCGCTGGCTTCGAGCTCTCTGACATAAGCACTACGTGACATTCGGCCGTGAACCGGCAGATGAAATGGGGGTTTAGTGACAGTGTCTTGCATGTGTGTGTTTTTAGCGCCTCTGGGTTCCGCTTTAGGAGGCGAGGCTGTTCTGCTGGACCTGGAACTCAGACAGACTGGGTACTTTCGGGTCCGCTCTGCTATTGTCAATAACTGAAAAGGGAAATGACCACTGGGGTCTAGGGAACAGACTGCCGGCAATAACTGTGTGTGTGTGTCTGTGTTTGTGAGTGCGTGTGTGTGTGTGTGTGTGTGTGCGTGAGTGAGTCTGTTTGTGGCTTTGTAATTATTACAGTGTGGAGACCCAGTGTCCCCACAATGTGATAAAAACCTGCTACTTTTTACCTTGTGGGGACATTTTTTCTGTCCCCACAAGGATAACTTCAATTATATAAAAAAATCTGTGTCTGCAATCAAAAAACTAAAAATGCCAAAAGTCTCATATTTTGTTTGGTTACTTATGGTTAAAGTTAGGACTGGGTAGGGGTTAAGGGTGTCATAGTTGCGATCAGGGTTATACCCATTAGGAATGAATGGAGTGTCTCCATAATGCATTTTTTGATGTCTGGCCCATCTCTTCTCCTGCACCAGGGACCCCCCCGACCCCCCAGGAGAGCAGACAGCTATAACTAGAGTACACTTTTTACCCAGCCATTACCGTCTGCGGTCACATGACCAGGATCAATGCGACTGAGCAGGGCCATGGTGTTAAGCCACCTGTCATTTGGATAAATCTTGGAGGGGGGAAAGTAGATTGTGGCTGTGACCTGAGTGACCTCTGCGGACAAGAAGGTGCCCTTCATTGTGTCCTGTGTGTGTGTGTGTGCCTCTGTGGCTTTGTAATTATTACAGTGTGGGGACCCAATGTCCCACAATGTGATAAAAACATGCTACTTTTTACCTTGTGGGGACATTTTTTTGGTCCTCACAAGGATAACCTCAACTATATGAAAATCTGTGTCTGCAATCAAAAAACTAAAAATGCCAAAAGTCTCATATTTTGTTTGGTTACTTATGGTTAAGGTTAGGACTGGGTAGGGGTTAACGGTGTCTTAGCTGGAATCAGGGTTATGCCCATAGGAATGAATGGAGTGTCCCCATAATGATAGGAATACACAATCTGTGTGTGTGTGTGCGCGCGTGCATGCAAGGTCTCTTGCATATTTCCTGTTTGCATCCTCTGCATGCCCACGCTTCCAGTGAGCTCTCCCAGTCAGCAGTCGATCTCCATCTGTATGACCCTAACCCTTATGTATGATTATGTTTATCTCACTGCTGATTCCTCAGACTGGCTGTCTCTGTCAGCCGTGATTTGCTTTCATTAGACCGGATAACAGTCTTTTTCATAGACACTTGTGACTGTGATTGCTGTGTTTCCTGATTATCAAAGCATCTTATTACAGTGACAGAAATCTTATTATGATAACCGTGTTTCAGCGAGAATGGATTTACAGCCATTAGTTATAATGATTTGTGAGCACTCCACTTCTGCATGTTATTGTGCCGATAACAGCCATACAGTTCTGGAGTCAGTGTCTAGAAGGTCACTGGTTCGAATCCCATGGTGAGCCGAGTAGGCATTCCGCTGTGGTGCCCTTAAGCGAGGTCCATAACCCCAAAAATAGTTCCGGAGGCGCTAGAAAGATGCCTGACCATGTGTTCTGACCCCAGGCTATGTTCTCACCAGCGTGTGTGATGGTTTATAAGAAATACGAAGAATTCCAGTGTGCTCCTGCGGTGGTCAGTAAAGTATAATTAACGTCGATATATTTTGAGCCAGCAGATGGCGCAGTGCTGGTTACCAAAATGTGGTAAGCTGTACATGGCATGTAATTTATCATACGGTCTAGACACTTTAAAAGGATTATTTACTTACTAGTATTATTTATTTACTATAAACTTGGGGAGGGGTGTCCCTCATTAGATTTTGCGGACCGGGGGCTGGGAGGTAATTTCGAATGGGATTGGAACAAACTGATTTTGAGAGGGGTTGAAACCCAATGTTTTACCATGTACCTGTGGTACTTTAGCCATATTTTCAGAATAGCTATTCCAGTATTTTGAAATCTTGGCAGTAAAATTCGCAGAATGCTAATTTAGTCGGCAAGATTGCAAAGCACGGCTGTTCCTGACTGTTGGTATTGGTTTTTGCTATTCAGCTGTGCGGCAAACATTTTATATTGCTGGAGCTTAACCCCTTAGTAGCATTGATGACGTCATTGAAAAAGCTCTGGAAAAGCATCCTTCTCAAAGGCAGGGAAGCCAGTCCCCTGACCTGGAGTTGCAGCTGAAAGTTAGCCAGCTTGGTACCTGATAGCCACTGCTATTGTAACATTGTAAGTGATATATGTCTGCAGTGAGAAGTGGGTGAATATTGCGATTAAGTAGCTTTGAATATGCCGGGAGAATCTCTCAGCTCCGATTACACCTGCTTCACAAGCTGACGCTCCTCCGTACCTAACGCTAGGCTTCCGCGGTGTTTTGGTAGCGCCGCCTCTGGTCATACTTAGCAGCATTTTGTTAGAATCTCCAAAAATAATGACACCAAAACTCTAACTGATTGTCCTGTTTGAAATGCAGATTAATTTAACTCATTAATTCGCCACCAGTTCAATCAAACTGTTGTGCCCGTAATTTTTCTGCACAGAGAAAGCAGGTGACAAAGGTTTACTCTCGGGTATGTAAGGCAAACACGGCTAACGTAGCTAATTTGGGAAGTTAACAAGCGTAATTGTGACTGTGATCTTGTAAGTGCTGCAAGTGAACATGTTAAGGTAATGTAGTGATTTAGAGCATGAGCTTGCAATGGCAAACATTGTGGATTTCAGTCCCATGAGGAGCAGGAAGCATCGATAGGTTAGAGCTGTGAGTCTCCCTGATTACGAGCACAGGCTAAAGCCGTTATAAGGGCCTGAGCACCTGGCTGGCTTTACGTGAGCTTACCATCGAGTCCACCAGTGGATACTCTGATAATACTTATACACGTTATTGAAATCTACAGGTCTTTAAGCTTTTCTGTCTGGTTTTGTGCTGATAAGAAAGTCATTCTTCTAAAAGTATGTTGAGAGAGTTTTGCGTTTTTTGTGTTTCCAGCGTAGCACGTATTTATTAATTATGCAGTCGCTGGTGGTGCTGTGATTTATTATTCAGCTGGTTTGGGCATACAGGTGGACGCGCTGGTTTTGTTCTCCTCCTCGCCTCCCTGATCCCGTACGCTCTAGTGGCCTTGGCTTCAGGCCGATGGCAGTGAAGGACCTGACGTTTCCGTCGGCTAAGATGGGGCAGTGGTAGCGGTCTGCATTTGCCCGTGGCCTTGTTCTGCCAACAGTGCGAGGGGAGTGGTGATGGGCGGGGCCTCCTCAAACCCGCTGTTTTATTGCCCGATTCCAGCTTTTCCTGGGCATGCTCTCCTCCTCCCTCATCCCTCTGTTCTGTTTCTTCCTCACCCGACATGGTCAAAGGGGGACTAATTGATTCCTCTGGCTCGGGTTCAGAAGCGGGAACATGAAGGAAGTCAGGATCAAAACACTCTCTGTTTCGTCTTGTTCTCTTTCATTTATTATTGGGGGATCCAGCAGGCTCTTCCCGCCCCCGGGGCCGAGCCACCTTCCCATTCTTTTCTTATTTTATCACAAAGCTTTTCGGGTCAAATGTTTCACACAAGGGAGATCAGCCTGAAGGGCAGGAACTTTCTTCTTCTTGGTTAACAGTCCGTCCTCGTAAGCCCCTGCTGTCCCAGCGGCATGTAGTGGGGGGGGGGCGCTCTCTCCACTCCACACACATGATGCTTAGACAGTTCCCAAACTATTTCCAAAAATAACCGGGAGGGATCACAAGATGATTTTCCGAATATTTTTTCTGAAAAATTTTTACCTTTTTTTTTTTTTTTTTTGGTGGCACCCCCTCCCATCTGCTTGGCAAGACATGACCAATTCTTTTTTGGGGGGGGGGTTTCGACAGTCTGAGTATCGCTGACTCGGACCGAGTGACTCTTCCCGCTCAGGCAGCTACCTGACGGTGATAAACAAGGACAATCATGTGACTTCTGGTCCTGATTAGAGCAGATCGATTCCCGCCGCGGTGCTGACTGATAGGCCGCCGGGCCGTAATCCCATCCTTTATTATGCGACTGGCTCTCTCAGTACTCGCGAGGAGCTTCTCGGCCTCTCTCTCCTCTCCCTCCCTCCTGGCTTACTGCCTCGCTGGCGGTCCCTTCTGCCTCTCGCCAGGTGCAGCCAGCTGCCAGTCACAGGTAACCGTTCACCCGCGTTACCCAATAGGTGTGTCACAGTTTTAACACGCTTTTATCTGCAGATAAAGGTTATTCTCTGCTGTCCTCGTCTCTCGCGTCACTCGTCATTCCCATTCCGTTCTTGGGCACTCATGAAATGTCGTCCTCAGGCGTGATGCGGCAGACTGGTGGCAGTACGTCTGTGCTGCATCGCCACTAGGAAAGGGTAATGCCAACAGGTGGCGCAATAGTGCCCGGCCGCTGGGCACACGGGACAGGTCCCCTGGATTGACGCTGATGCTTTCGTCGATGTGGTTTGGCCACGGAGAGCCATAAACGGTGGATGACTTTAACTGCCTTGGCTGAGCCTGAGATCACAGACATTATGTGGTAATAAAGCCGTTTCTATGGGCAGGAGGGTGATGAGGAGTGAGAGGCGGGTGCATATGGGGAGGTGGGGGGGGGCGCACTCATTGTGTGTGTAGTAGGGGGTGTGCCCCCATCTGGGAAGCCCACATTATTAACATCGGATTGCACCATTTCGGTACATTCATTGAATCTGTATCTATCATTTTTCCCTTTCACCTTAACCCCCCAACCCCCACCCCCCCCCACATGCTTTTCTCTCCGTTCGGCTCCTTTACGCTCGTTTGCCGTCTCTCCTAGAATCGATCTATCGCCGCGGCGCCCGAAGATGGAGGAAGCTCTACCGAGTGAATGGGCACCTTTTCCAGGCCAAGCGCTTTAACAGGGTGAGTGATGTCCCCGGGGGAGGGGGCGGTGACCTACCGCCCAGCGGCGCCGCCTTCCCCAGGAGACCCAATGCTATTCCGATGCCAGTGTCCCACATGTGTCTCTCTTGGCACATTTTGGCTCCCTCTGCATGTTGTGGGGGAAACTAGGGTCCAACAGAATGTACTACAGAATGATAGTTATGTGGCTTTTTAACTTTTTTTAAACTTAGCATGTTAATTGGTATTTACTCTGCAATTCCTTGTGGCCAGTGAGCCAAAGAAACAAAAAAGAGCACTGCTGCCCCTGAGTGCTGCCCCTGAGTGCTGCCCCTGAGTGCTGCCCCTGTGTGCTGCCCCTGAGTGCTGCCCCTGTATTCCAGCCCTGCATGCTGCCCCTGTGAGCTGCCCTTGTATTCTACCCCTGCATGCTGCCCCTGTATTCTACCCCTGTGAGCTGCCCCTGTATTCTGGCCCTTCATACCGCCCATGTATTCTGCCCCTGTGTGTCACCTGATCACACCTGAGCGTTCTTGCACTCTGACAGAGAGCCAATGAGGAGGCAGACGCACGTTACTAGGCAGGCTCACCGGCGCCGAGCTGCGGGGGGTTCGATACATTATTCAGAAGATTGAGGCCTGTTTCGCGGCTCCTTAGCTTTGGCCCACATTCCTGCACGTTACTGGATGGGAAGGTCGACCTTTAGGAGCCTGAAACAATCTTCCATGGATATTTCCCCAAGCATGAGTGCAGCCTATGCAGTGTGCAGCACCTGGCTATGCCTTCAGGGCTGTGGAGCTATTCCCAGCCTTGGTGCAGCCTCTGCACCCACTGTAGAAGCTGCTCAGTGTGCAGATATAAATCAGATGTATGTCATTTTATGCTAGGTGCTACGTGCTCCCTTTGTCACTTTGTGCTGCTTCATCTCTCTCTGCCACTCTGTGCGGCTTCCTTTTTCAGTCACTCTGTGCTGCTTCCTCTCTCTGTCACTATGTTCTGCTTCTTTTTTCTGTCACTCTGTGCTGCCTCCTCCCGTTCTCACTCTGAGCTTCTTCCTCTCTCTCTCTCACTCTGTGCTGCCTCCTCTCTCTGTGTCACTCTGTGCTGCCTCCTCTCTCTCACACTTTATGCTGCCTCCTCTCTGTGTCACTCTGCTGCCTCCTCTCTCTCTCACTTTGTGCTGCCTCCTCTCTCTGTGTCACTCTGCTGCCTCCTCTCTCTCTCACTTT
>JAODKL010000107.1:4374584-4401364 GCA_026780765.1 Petrocephalus schoutedeni | reverse complement strand
TGTGTTTGTATATACTATATTGCAGGGACTGTGTGTGTGTGTTTGTATATACTATATTGCAGGGACTGTGTGTGTGTTTGTATATGCTATATTTCAGGGACTGTGTGCCTGTGTTTGTATATACAAATGTGCGTGTGCATGTGTGTTTATATATACTGCACTGCAGGGACCGTGTGTGTGTGTGTGTGTGTGTGTGTGTTTGTATTTATCACATTGTGGGGACATTTTTCAAGTTCGGTTTCATAGTTATGACACAATTATAGGAATATGATCTATGAGTCGTGTGTGTGTCTGTGTGGGTTTGCATACATCACATTTGAGGACCAAAATGTCCGCAAAGTGTGTGGTAAAACCCTACTTTTGGGGACATCTTTTCAGGCCCCCATTTGGATAACCTCAGTTTGTGAATGCAATCAAATAACTAAAATGGCAATGGTCTTGTATTTGGGTTGGTTACTTAAGGGTAAGATTAGGGCTGGGTTGGGGTTAAGGGTGCCGTGATTGGGATTAGGGTTTTTCCCATAGAAATGAATGGAAGGTCCCCTTTTAGATAAGTATGCAGTCTGTCTGTCTGTCTGTCTGTCTGTCTGTCTGTCTGTCTGTCTGTGTGTGTGTGTGCGTGCGTGCGTGCGTGTAATGGGACTCAATCAGGTCTCTTACCTTAATGTTACTGTCATCCTCAAACTACTGTAAATGCTTTAGGGTGCTTAGGTGACTATGATGATGATTATGATAGGAATGTATTGTTTAAAAAAAGATGTTTAAAATCAGAAATCAAGTGTCATTGTCCTGCATCGAGCCGCGGCCTGGATCTGGTCTGGGGATCCGGTCGCGATGCCGGATCACCTGGGTGTTCTGGTGGATCTGTCGCCTAAAGCGGCTGGCAGTGTGACCTAACCACAGGGTGGAGTGGTACATAAGCTGGGTTTTCATCACTGTCCTGTGAGGCTGGTTTTGCCGCAGGTTGGTGGATGGCCTGCCTTTGGTGGTGTGGGCGGCCGGTGAGACCCTCTGTCCCCTCTCTGCCTCACAGAAAGCTTACTGCGGTCACTGCAGTGAGAGGATATGGGGGCTCGGAAGGCAGGGCTACAAGTGCATCAACTGCAAGTTACTGGTCCATAAGCGCTGCCACAAGCTCGTCCCTCCCACCTGCCAAAGGCCTATGGTGAGTCTGTGATGGCCGCCCAGGGCCACCGTGCCGTGCAGCAGCAGCAGGTCTCACCCAGTTCTTCTGGCACGCTAGCTGAAGGGTTTAACTAGAATGATTGTAATGGAGCCGAAGAGCAGGATGTGCTGTAATTGTCTGGCAGATGAGTACATCAGGGCCGGCGCTAGCTATAGGCAGAAGAGGTGGATCCCTCGGGGCCCCAAATTAACCAGGAAGTGAACCATCAGTTTTCTTGGTGGGGGGGGGGGGGTAAAGTAAAGCTGTGCCTAGGGTTCCTGAGAAGGTAGAGCCGGCCCTGAAGTACATATTGATGAATGTCTATAGAGCAGTGTTTCCAAATCCGGTCCTTGGGGCCCCCAGGCCTGGAAATAGTACTATAGAGGAGTAGCGTGTCATCTGACTGGTGATGCCCTCTTCCCTGCATTCGCTTAACACCTGCATGCTGAAAAGTATAACTGGTACAGCACAGTCATCCTCAGGCTCACACGCATGCAGGACCTCTCACCATGGGACTTCTAACACTAGCATCTCCACTCTTTGCTTTAGCTCAGTTCATATTGGTTTGCTATGTCTGGGAACTCACCCTTCATTTCTTCTCAAGTGGTTCCTTTAACTCCTGCCAGACTCACCTTTTGATTTTGATTTGTGCGAACCAAGCAGCATTAAATGCTAAATGGTATTACGGAGAAGCATCTGATTTCTATTTTAACTAAAGTTTTAACAAGTTACACTAGCATTGAAATGTTCACCAGAGCACACCTGGCCCCAATCAGGAATCAGGAATTACTGCCCTGTTAAGCACAGTCCTTGTCTCAGCCTTTGTTCAATGCCTGTGAAAAAGGGGAGGGTAGTGAGAAGATGCTAAATTTACCCTGAATCTCTAGGACTTTGACCTAAAAGCCTTCTCTTCTTAAACATACTAGGAGTTGGGACTGCGGATCCTTAACCACTCCTGTCCTTGGGGGGTAGTTTGATGGAATAGCTCTGGACAACGTTAGACGATCACACAGCTAACGAGATCCATCCACGGCAGCATATTGATCGTCTGTAAAGCCCGACGTCTCAGCCTGTAATGGGATCGATTGGGTCTCACCCTCATTCTAGTCGGTGATGTGATTATCTCCATGAGCAATTTGACTGGCTTCAGAGCTTAGTGACGCTGTGAGATCTTGGATTGTTGTATAGCCTGAGAGAACTATAAGTTATTTGTAGATGTTTTCCATCCATCCATCCATCCTTCCATCCATCCATCCATCCATGCATCCATCATCTAGCCTCTTATCCTGGTCTGAGGTGGTAAGGGGTGGGGGGGTGATGCCCAGTAGCACATGACACGAGGAATCGTAGGACACCAGCATATTATGCCCTCGCAAATTTCTGTTATTTCTTTGCACTCAAATTAATGGTAAGAGTGTGACCTTTTACCTTTGGGCGCTGACACAGTGCTGCCCACTAACACGGACCCTGCTCCCTCTGCTGTCCCAGGATCCAGCCATGCCATCCCAGGAGCCCCCAGCAGACGACAGAAATGACGAGGTGGACATCCCACCTGAAGACGCGGATGAAAGTAGGCTTTCCTTCCTGCATCTGCTCTCCAAACTGACAGCAGACTGGATGCTGTGGTCAGGTGGTCAGGGTGGCCTAGTCAGGTGACAGGGTGGCCTGGTTTAGATGAGAGAGAGAGAAAAAGAGAGAAGGCCAGTATACTGTACTTTCCATCCTAAAGGTTTGTGGCGCCATCTACTGAGTACATGTATTATAGCTTCTCAAAATGCAACGTTTTTTTTCCAGTTTTTCTTTTTCCTCCCTGCAGTCAGTATTTAAGTCATTTCCATAAGCTGCAGCTGTAAAATTATGATTAATTAATAGATTCCTACACATGGCACTCTGTAGTATAATTGATACAAAGCTTTAATGTGATGCTGAGCCACTCTATTCGAGCTTTGAGGTTTAGGATTTAACTGGGGAGTGTGCTCCATACCCATCCTAGCGCTAACGAACACGCATGCCCAGGGTGGGAGGGAGCTAATCTGTACTGACCAGACTCCCCAATCACCAATCTTTTCCAGTGCCCTTCCCAGCGCACAATCGCACAGTGGAGAAATCCGAGGACGAATCAGAGGTGAGCAAAGTAACACTTCAGCTTGTCCTTTGTATTTTTTTTGTCCCTAAAGGGTTTTTTTTGTTTGTTTTCAAGGATCTCATGTATCAAAGATGCAATGCATTATGGGGCTTCAGGTACTTAATTTCCCTGAGCAGTGACCTAGTATTCACCTTGTTCAATTTACTTTAAATGTAATGAATTTCAATAAGGTAGAATACACATAATATTAAAATATTGAAATTCTGGTGTGGTGGCTGGCAGAATTCACCCAGAGGGTTACAGTTTAGCAGTGAGGTTTTGATGAATTCGATTAAATCAGTGGAGTGGTAAGGCTTGTGCCCCTGCGATGAGGTGGCCATTGTCTACTGCGGCTTTTTCTTAATGACACCTGATGCGTGCCAGCCAGCGTACAGAAGCCGGGCCACGAAATCTCCTCCAATTCTCCGTTCTCCTGATGTCCCACCTTCCTAGAAGGAGCAGTGAAGGTTTTCTTTTCACTTTTTAAATGAGGGCGGCAGTGCTCCTGTCTGTCGGGGGTCTTCCCTGGGCCTGAAGCAGGCCTGGGATGGCCCTGTCCTGGGCAGAAACACTGAGCGTGCTTCGTTATGGCTTGCTTCAGGTTCAGCTTTAACCTGCTTTACAAATTATAGGAGCAAAAATTTGGGCAGTAAATCAACTTCCCTTATGTTTGAGAGGCACGACGAGATTAAAATATGATTCAAATATTCTGAGACCTCCTGGGATGCAGGACTATATATGATCACCTTTGACCTACAGATTGGGATTACGGGTTGGACCTGGAACCTAGAGACTACAGGCGAGGACTGGAGCCCATTTACTGTGATCAGAATTGTGATTAGACTTGGGGGCTGGTGTACCAGCAGTGTGCTGTTAGGGGCTCTGTAGGGCAGTGTTTCCCAATCCAGTCCCTGAGGAGCTGCAGACAGTCTGTCCCAGCTCCCTAGCAAACAGCCCACATTACCAGAAACTGGGAAGGAGCCCCTCTGTGGTTCCCCGAGGATCCTGCTATAGTGGAATGAGTCCACTTGCATTTGATGGTGGAACTACTAGAGGTGCTGAAATAAGTATCCGGGAGCAATCTAAGCAAAACTTAGCCGGAGAACCCTTTTGATCAAAAAGTCCAGTTGCAAGGGAAAAACCATTTAGTGTGGGGAAGTTAAGACTAAATAAGACTGATTCAGAATCAGACTGAATCAGAACTCAGTTCACTTAATTGTTGCATACGAAGGTGCCCCCATTATAGCTATCATTAAAATCACTGAATTTGATAGTAATAACTACTAACCTTAAATATTAATGGTAATTGTAGCTAGATTTGGAGACAGACTCCCTCTGACTGGAAGCATGTTCTGAACTACCTGTTTTTGTGGTTGTCTTTGATATTGGTAACTGAAGAGTCTAAACTCAGCACTCACCTTGCGTGACCCACTACAACTGGTAGTAATCATCTTAATGATCAGGATTATAATGATAATCATGGCACACACATAACCATTCTCTCTGCTTCTCGTGCAGGACATGAAGACGGTGGTGGATGGCTTGGATGGCATAAAGATCTCGCAGGGCCTGGGACTGGGTGATTTCGACCTGATCCGGGTCATCGGGCGGGGCAGCTATGCCAAGGTGCTTCTGGTTCGGCTCAAGAAGAATGACCAGATTTATGCCATGAAGGTGGTGAAGAAGGAACTGGTGCATGACGATGAGGTAAGAGAGTAAAATGCAGCCCTGTTTCATCTACTTTGCCTTAGAGGTTAACGTTAATGCTTGTGTGAGGTTGGGACAGTTATATTATTGGCCACTAGATGGAGTTGCTGCAGAAGAAATTGTACAAATACTTGGTCCGACTCGAGTAGTATTCTAGTCCAAAGGAACAGGAAGCCAAGAAAAACCAAATCAAAAGTAAGATGGCTTCTCATTTCATTTTGACTGTTTCTGATTTTGCTATTTTTTTAAAGAAGTGCTTCTGTTTGATTGGACAGGTCATGTCATAAAAATGACCATTCTGCATTTTAAATCCCTCTTCCTTCTGCTGCTGATTTAACAAACAGCCCTTATTCTTCGTGAAGTGTTTACCTGACAAAATTTTCCCAGGCAGCTTCATGAGAAACTTTTCATTAATCCATTTGGTCTCTATGCCAGACAAATGCGTCCAGGAGATCCTGAAATATCACATAAATATGCCAAAGAACTGAAAAGTAAACTTGAGGTATAAAGATTGAGTATTACCCTAACAGCTGAACTGGCCTAGTTCTAATAATGAGAGGAAAAAAAATCTGAAGGCGCTGTAACAGAGTGTTGCGTTTAACGGGCCATTGTAGCGGTCACACGGTAGGGGTCAGGGGTCAGAATCGGTATTGTGGAGAGAAAACGACGAGGTTGGCAGGGGTCGTGGCACCGGGCCGGACATGGGTCACAAACAGTATCAGGCCGGGATTGGCGGTGAGGGGTGGGGGGCGTGCTTGCCTGGCCCCTCTCCTTCCTGTCACCCACGCGTGCGAGTGTGAGAAGCCAGCACGGGCCTCTGGGGCAGAGTGCGTCCTGGAGGGCTCTGGGGGCTGTGGCGGTTTAGACGGATGGCCCATTAGGTCGTTAAGAGCGGCTCTGGATGCAGTACTCGCTTACTCATGCAGCAGGCTTGGCCTTTGGCATCTGGCCTCCGTTTCTGGCCGGTGGAGGCCAAGGAAGAGTCCAAATTAATAACGGGGGGAAACAGATGAGCTGGACGGGGTCGTTCGTACCGCTCCGTTGTTTTTGGGAGAGGGAAGGCGAGGCTAATGACATCCTGGCATCTTCCTGTCTCGGAGCATCTGAGGCACCTACGTGTGGCCTATCGTTTGAGTTTTTTCTCCCTCCCCTCAGTGTTTCTCGTTTCTTTTTTTGTTAATCCGTCATAATGATGGATTGCGTGGAAACAGGCTGCAAACTGAACTAATCCCGTCTTCGCCCAAACAGAAGAGCCCTTCCTTTGTTCTCAGAGCATCTTGGCAGAACGTCTCGAGGTGCAGGAAGGAGGTACTTCCATGGAGCCTCTGTTCCGTGGGTCTTTGTGTAGTGTGGCACTCTGGGAAGAACCACCTCATCTGTTTCCGCGCACCCTTGGCCCTTAATCGTGGTGTCATCAAGTAACTGCAGCAGGGCGACGCGAGACTTGTGAAATGCAAGAGACTCGTCTTGTTTTTGGGAAATGGCGACCTGAGAAATCCGCACTGAAATTACCATCCCTAAAGTCCTACGGAGCCTGTGCAAAAATCATGAGCATCAAAATGTTTTTTGTATGAACATGTAAGCAACCCAAAGTTGAACACATAGATAAAACGGTAGAACCACAATTAGCACCACACCCATTCTACTGACTCTAGTGACTGCCCCCTGGTGGAGGGCGGCTGATATACCATTGACCACTTAGGACAAACAACTTCAGACTGAAATTAGTAGTGAGTGGTTTGTCGCTTACAAGAGGGGGAAGAAAAATCAATGGCCGTTCAAATAAATAATCATAATAACGGAAATTTGGATTGGGGGTCCAGCCATAATCAATCGGCATGGCCAGACAAGGAATGAAGGTCAGGAATGTGGAAAAAAAGCAGCTGTCTTCCTGTAGGATGCCTGTGCATCCTCATTGCGGTAATCTTCTTTCCTTTGGCAGGAAATTAAATTGCTCTGATTTATTGAAGTGGGCTGTGTGCTCTTGTGTCTGTCTCATGTTAAAACTTACTCTGTGAAAAGTATCCATTAGAGGTATTTGGAAACTATCCCACCGTCAACCTGGGTGACACAGTGATTGGTTCCACCAATGAGACAAAACCAGACCTCTCCACCAATGAGAATGCAGGGAAATACTGCCTTTTTACTTCCAAATCATCTCCCTTCTCCTTTCTCTTTGTCTCCCACCATCACCAGCCATGTTTTCAGGAGAAGGTAGAGAAGGTACCTTTCTTACGTAGAGTGTATCCCATCAGTGGTGATGTGTTTCCTAGGTGGCTGTGGTCCTCTGGCCCCTCCCGCACAAACACAGAGGGGAAAGGGGTGGAGAAACAGCAGGGAGTGGTAGATGTTGGCCCAGGTAGCCCCCCCACCCACCCTTCACATTCCCCATGAATATCCCTTTAGTGCTTACTTGTACCGTAGAGCAGTGTTCCCAGCCCGGTCCTCTGGGACTGCCGGACAATCCACATTTTTGCTCTCTCCCAACTCCCTGACAAGAGCAAAAATGTAGACTCTCTGGCAGGGAGCAAAAATGTGGACTGTCCAGCAGCCCCTGAGGACCGTGTTGGGGACACTGCTGCAGAATATACAGTTTGCCAGGTAGCCTGTACCCAAGGGAAAAGAAGTCTAGCCTGTCCTGACGTCACAGGGGTGACCTTTATCCATGCCAGTTCAATATCCCGTTACCCGTTTCCCAAGCGGAGGCCGGCGTGCACAGTGAGGCTCACCAGTTATATTTTATGCGTTACGTAATCCATTTACACAGCTGTGTATTCGAGCAGTGCCATTAAGCTGACGTACTCATCTCAGAGGGGTCGGCAACTGTCGTTTTTAGCGTACCGTGGCCAAATGCAGTGTCTGTATCTGTATCCTTTTTTAAAGAAATAAAGAAATCCGGCAGCCGATTTTATATTCCCAGAGTATTTTGCTGTGCAGGCTGCAGGTGGCGTGATGGCTAAAGCGAACCAGACCGCTTCCGTTGCACCTCGGGGGCAGCATGCTTAACCCGAATCGTTTCAGCAGATGTGTCCGGCTGTTTAAATGAGTGACACCGCCGTATGTTTGCTTTGCGAGTCAAACGAGTGATAAGTAAGTGAGGACAGAAGACAGAGTTAATAATGCGTTCCTGGGTTCTCTCTCTGTCTGTGCTTGTTCTGTTCCGAAGGACATTGACTGGGTGCAGACAGAGAAGCACGTGTTCGAACAGGCGTCCAGCAACCCCTTTCTGGTCGGCCTTCACTCCTGTTTCCAGACCGAGAGCCGGTAAGTCGCTAGTTTGCGTTTCTCCTCACGCGCGGCCCAGGACCCGAGGCACGGGTGGAGTGGGGCTCGTGGATGGCCACCAAATCCCGCTCACAGACGCGAGCCGCGGGCGCCAGTGGCAAAGCTTACAGTTTGGCTTCGCCTCTCGTGCTTTGGGTTTGGCAGCGGGGGTCCCAGGTTGTACGAATGGCGTCATTAGTGGGGAATTCGGTAGCAAGCGAGGGTGACGGTCCGTGGGATTAGCTTTGTTGGGGAGAAAAAGGGGAGAGAACAGGGTACAATATGGAGTTAGCGCTGGGGTGGCTACGGGTGACGCTTTTCACGCCAACAAAGACGACCCTCCCCGGGAGAGTAACTCGCACCGGGAGAGCGTTTCTGACTCCAGCCCACACCCCCACCCACCAACTGGGGCCCGTTCAGGGCTTGGCCGGGTTCCCTAATCTGGGCCCACAAGCCGCCGCATGCAGCCACCTGGCACGGTCTCCACAGTGACGAGAACCTTCAGGGCGGGTGAGTGGGGGGGTGTTGGGGGGGGGGGGATGGATTAAGTTCCTTGGAGAGGAGCGAGGAGCATGAGCTGTGCTGGTTGGCAGGCTTCAGCACGCTCCTGACAATCCGCTGACCCAGCAACAATGAGAAGAAAATGTACTGTATATTACTGGGAAGGGGGGGGGGGGCACGGTGGTCCGATCAGAGTCAGAGAGAAGTGGGAGCAGCCTGATACCCCACACTACCCGCAGGAGTCCTGTTCAGTCCTGTAGGGTCTCCCCAGCACCAACGGCAGCGCGGAGGCTTCCGGGCCGCGCTCCTTCCCGTTTGCTTTTACACGCAGCCGTGTTCCGTGTTGCACTTGTTCACGAGCGTCTGTGATCTTAGTCAAAGCGCGGGGTGGGGGATCCAAGGCGGGCGCGTCTCACCGAAGGTGCCTTGCGCCTTCCAGGTTGTTCCTGGTGATCGAATACGTCAACGGCGGCGACCTGATGTTCCACATGCAGCGACAACGGAAGCTTCCAGAAGAACATGCCCGGTGAGAAGCCCGACTGCGTACGGAACGGCCACCTCAGTTTGGGGCCGGCTAGTGCCCTTCATTTCTTTATTCATTTTGTTATTATGAGGGGAATTATGAGGCACAAATTAGAGCACACGTTTGTCCGCGCACGTCGCTCTTCAATGGCTCTTCCCCGCGAGCCGGCGGCGGCAAGCACACGCGGACCCCACCGCTCTCTGCCCTCATCCCCCGCTGCACGTATAATTGAAAAACGCCAGCAAGCGCAGAGATTTTTTCCCGAAATAGCCTCTCTGAAGATGCAGTAGCCCGCGAGCGGCCGGCTTTTTCGGGGGACGCGTTCAGGTTAAGTTGACATGAGCTGCGCAGTTCCCGATGAGCTGTAGGCTGCGTTTCGCCGGACGACATCCACGCAGCACGGCACGTGAGCACCCCTTTAAATCGGCTCTGTATTTTAGACGAGGAACAATTGTCCTGTCCCAAAGATTTTTAGCGAAATCTGTCCCAACTATCCCACACCCTTCAGATTGCTCATCGGCGATGCCGTTGCTACGGTAAAACTGGTTGCCGCGAGAGAACCGGTTGCCCCAATGGGTTCAGTGCCGTTTGCCGTTTTTAATCACAGTGTAATAAACCTGGATTAAGCCAAGGGTAATTGGTAGAGGCACGAGTGTCACAACAACCCGGTCTGCATTCAGGGAGTGGAGATCTCGTATGTGAAGCAGCGTGTTAATCACAGATAATGATCTCACATATTCATGAGCTGCTCGCCAAGGTCCCAGAATCCCTTTCAGGGAGTAACGGCTGGGGTGACACAGAGCAGACCTCACACAGCCACTGGCAGCCGTTCTCGCCGAATGGGTAACACTTTTAAACATGTTCAGAGGCAATTCAAAATGTCATTTGTGGTGAACAATGGTGAATGTTCGGCTTATGCAAATGAGGGACAGAACTTGTATTTCACAAGAAATGAATTCAAATCACAAGTCTGAATCCCGCTGGAATCCACATTCTAGACTTTGCACTCTGCAATGAAGGGTTTCAAACAAAGAATCCCCATCATGCATCAGATTAAATATTATATTGTTTGATGGAAAAGAATATGTGTTTTTACTTGGTATACTCAATTTGTTTCCGTAGATTTTATGCAGCTGAGATATGCATTGCTCTGAACTTTCTCCACGAGAGGGGCATAATCTACAGAGACCTTAAACTGGACAACGTTCTCTTGGACCATGAGGGACATATCAAACTGACAGACTATGGGATGTGCAAGGTGATATCCTCTCCGTTCCCTCATCTTTCCCGTGTACCTTGTATCAATTCTGCCTCCTGTGGTGGTATTACGCGATTTCAGGTGTGTGATTTAATTAGATCCATCTGCATGTCTCCTAGAGGTATGAACACTCTGTATGTGTCTTGTCCATTTCCTAGGAAGGAATCAGACCCGGAGACACTACCAGTACTTTCTGTGGAACGCCTAACTATATCGCCCCAGAGATCCTGCGTGGGGAAGACTACGGTGGGTGTGTAGGGAAGCCAGGAAGCATGGGGAGGGAATGGGGAAGGACGGGAGAACATCAAAGGAGCTTAGTAGGAACAGGAAGTGAACAGTAATGGAGCAGGAAGTTAGCAAGGCAGCCATGGGTGGAACTCTGGTGAAGGAGCAGTGGAGTAAATGGGGACTGTGACTGAAGCGGATTCTCCTGGGCCCACAGGGTTCAGCGTGGACTGGTGGGCGCTGGGGGTCCTCATGTTTGAGATGATGGCTGGGCGGTCCCCGTTTGACATCATCACAGACAATCCAGACATGAATACAGAGGAGTACCTGTTCCAAGGTGAGCCGCGCTGCGAGCAGGCCACTTGGCCCGTACGGTCCTGTTCTTTTCTACACCACTGGCGATTATGAGGTTTCCAGACTGGTAGTGGGTAGGACCAGGGCAAGCCAGAGTCTTGCTGACGATGGATATTCATTAGCGGCCTTCATCGGAGCTCTGCAGCTTTCTCAGTGTTCAGAGCAGCTCATGTCGTGTTTATCGCTGATGGGTAATTCCCCCGCACATCAGACACGAGCGCCACCCCTCCCCCCCCCCCCTTTTCAAACACAGCCCTCCCACAATCCTCAGCGGGTCGCAACCCCCAGCCCCCTCACCTCACAGGAGTCTGTGGGTAGCCACTTCACCAAATCTGGGCCTCGTCCAGCCCAACAGCAGCCGAGCCGATGAGCCGTCAGACTTGCGGCTATAACCGCAAGAGACAAATCCGGTTAAGTTTGCGTCGAGAGAGAGCGTAACAGATAGGCCTGCATTTCGGAAGCAGGTGAAACAAAAAACAACAGCTTTTAACCGGGAGCGTTGTAATCTTGACAGCGTTTTATCCTTAAACTCTGCCATTTGGTTGTAAAGAAATGCAAATGTAGAGTTGGGCCCGTTGCCTTATTTCTGATTACCTGAATTAGGCATTTACACCTCACCCCACCCCACATGCATTCTTCTAATGTGAAATGACCAATGGAAAATGATCATTATGGCTGTGAATTAATCGTATGTTTTTCTTAAGGATGCAGATATACATAATACATTAGTACCAGAACAGTAACACACAACCTAGTGAGGGATTGCTGGTGCTGAAGTACAAGCTTATTTTGTTGGTCCCTTGATGACTGACTCTCTTTTCTTGCCCCCCCTCTCTCTTTGACCCCCCCCCCCCCCCGCCCCCCAATACCCAGTTATTCTTGAAAAGCCCATTCGCATTCCCAGGTCTCTGTCGGTGAAGGCAGCTAGTGTTCTGAAGGGCTTCTTGAACAAGGTAAGAGTGCCGGCCCGATAGCTCCGCCTTCTCTTCAAGCCTCATCAGAGCCCGCCTAATCTCCCCGCTTTGAAATGGACTAAGGAGCTGGATTGTTCCTTCATGCAATTTATAGGACAGCAACAACTGCACAGCCATTGGTTTCCCCCACTGCCCCGCCCCCTCCCCATCTCACCCCACTGCTTTTTCTGTTTGGCTCAAAGCGAAAACAAAAATCCTCGCTGTGATGTTTTGAGGTGAAAGTAAACTGAAAGTAAGAACGTGCGTCACTCTTGATTGTCGTTAAATGCTTGGTTCTTGGCAGCATTGAACTCACCAGTAGGTTGTAGGCATAGTGTTTCACCACTAGAAGATGACGCATTAATTCATACATCTATCCATCTTAGTAACTGAGTATCTAGTACACTAGACCTGACCTAGTACACCATTGCCTGGAAGCAGACAGACATTAACAAAACCAGTTTCACTGTGATATATGGAGAGGAAATAAAGCAAACTAAAAAACGCTTTTGCATTTTCCTCTGTGATAACATAATATACCTTATAATGCAGATAAAATTAACATAAATTTTTAAACTGAATGATAAAAGCACCAGTAGTCCAGCTATATTGCAATTCCATGCATCTAATCAGCCAGTCTAGGGTTAATCTAACAAACTGTGTTCTGGCTAGAAACAGAAATATAAGAAGCTTATGAAAGATGCAAGGCAACGTCGCAGTGTGTCATAACAAACAAACCTTTATGTCACTGGCGCGTGAAAGCAGTCTGAGTCTTAACCGGCTGGAGAATGATAAGGCATAGTGATCCATGCAAGGCATTTATGGTAAACAAATTAGCAGCTAATGGTTTATATTAAGAGGCTCTGCAAAGAGTAGATGTCTGCTGTCAGTGATTAACTGGGGTTGCTGCATCTGAGCGTTGGAGTATGTGCAGTGATGCTGCCACATCACACTGGAATATGTGCAGTGCTGCTGCCACATTGCACTGCAGTATGTGCAGTGATGCTGCAGCCTTGCACTGGAGTATGTGCAGTGATGTGTTTTGGCTAGGACATGGCTAGTTTAATGAAATAAATGTGCTAGCCACTGTATCAGCGTAAGCCATGTGCTGTGCTCCTGAGTGAACTGGGGCTCTTCTGCACTACGCCTGAGCTCTCGTCAAGGCTGAATGGGTCTTGAGGAACAAAAACAGTTACATTAAAACGCCAGTTTCCCTTGTTGAAGGAAATAGAATATTCGATAGCACAATCCATCACAAGATCCGCTTTACTACAGACAAGACTACTAATTAACGCTAAAAAGCACTCAAACAAACTGTAAGAACCTGTGAGGCGGCCCGTTTAGAGCAGCTGACATATAATTTTGGGATATGAGTCGATGGATGTTGCTCTCTGCACGGCACCCCCTACTGCCTGCAGCCAGGTAAACTTGGCCCCCTCCCAAAACAACTAGGTTGGTCCCCAGGAGGCTTGCCGAACCCAGACCTGCAACAGGAACTCTCACATCTGCTGTCTCAGAGTAATGAAATCTACCTCATTCTGCGCTGACCTTAATTAATTTCATGGTAATTTCACAATAATTTCCACTAACGGGAAGTACAGACAGGACAACACGTGGCCTATATTAACCCCACCCCCCAAAACGCTGTCTGTTTCATGAATGGGAATGGTTTCCATTCACGGTTGCTGTGTTAGAGAGAGCATTGAGCACTGAGCAGTAACGGGCCCTTTGGCTCTCCTTCCTCGGGGTGACCGGCTGTGCCGTCCTGACAGGACCCCAAGGAGCGGCTCGGCTGCCAGGTCCAGACGGGCTTTGTGGACATCAAGTCGCACACATTTTTCCGCAGCATAGACTGGGACCAGGTAAGCCTCGAGCCGCCAGACACTCCACCTTCTACTTTGGCTTACGCACTTGATTTGTGATGCAAATGGTCAAGGTGCCTGACTATACCTTGTCAAGATGCAAGAGTTTGTCATACGGTAGACAGTTAGTTCCGCTATGCAGTAAAAATGTTACTCCGCCTGTCCTGCCAGCTGCCGATGAACACAAATCAAACACAAAGCACAGACCACAAACACAAAGGTGCTTACAGTAAGACCGTAACTGCAGTGACGATGATGACAATAAAGACGTGGATATGGTACACTGTAATTTACAGCACAGTGTAAACGTAATGCAGATAAATCACCTGTTCAAATCGCTGAGTGGGAATCCCGGACTGTTAGCATTAGCTACTAGTAAAATGTGTCACATGTAACCGAATAATAATAATAATAATAGTAATAATAAGAGTGGGAATTACATAAGCTTGGATCTAGTGTGATTTTTGACACCGGGCTTTTGTTGTACATGCAAGGCGTACCTTGGAAAGTCTGCTTTCCTGTGACTGATATGGGTACTACCCACGGAGATGCAGCTACATTACTAATGGGTTTCCTTTCACGTTTTGGGCCTGGGGAGTTTATTCGCCCGCTGGTGGTTACAGAGTTTCAAAGGAATTCATGCATCTAATGGCGGAGCTTTCCCTGAGAGTAACACACCCAGCACTCCTGTTCACGTATTCCTTCCCCTTTTTTGCAAAGCTTATTAAAAATAAAAATCCGCAGGCAGATGTTAGCGCATGGCTGTCGGTGCCACTGGTTAGTCTGGGATTAATTGTGTAGAAGAGCGGAGTTCTTGGGTTTGCTCCGTATGTCAGTCAGCAGAAGGATCTGAACCCAGCAGTAATTACCACGGTAGCAATTAGCACACCGACGTGAGTAAAATTTTTCCTATGATGAAGTTTTGTTTTTGTTTTTCCCCTATGCAAAAAGGTCACCGAAATGGGCAGTGTGCAGCTCGGCAGGTTAGGACTCTCTGAACGGAAGGTCAAAGTTCAGAGTCGGCAGAGGGATTTGACCACTGGGACCCCGAATGAGGTCCTTACCTTCTAATTGCTTCGGATAAAAGCATCTGCTAAATAAAAAAGTAACATATGCATGTAAAACATGGATGATGGACAGGCGAGGACTGCAGCGGAAGGGCAGAGCCTGACAATGAGAGGCTGTGCGATCGGCGTCAGCCGCGTCCCTCCCGCATGACGCGCTCTCTGCGGATTTCGTGGAAGGCCGTGGGCGGCGGGACAGAGGCCCCCGCACAGTGCCGCCGTATGAGCGAGCGAGCGTGCGCACGCATTCTTTCCGAGAACCATTCAGGGAGCCGCGTTGAAGCTCCCTCACGGGGTCTTTGGTTTCTATTATAACTGTAATCAAGCATTTCTGCTCATTCTCGCCTGCACCTCGGTGTGTCTAATGGGCCTCTGCTGTATTTGCCCTGCATCTCTGTTGCCATGGAGACCTGTGACTGCCAACGAACCTCGCGTGAAATTTTTGTTATATATTAGTCACACACCTTTTTTGGAATGCCACCATTGGTCTTGCATGTCAGTGGATCACCGGACCTCATCACTGGGCGGTACTTCTTTAATGCAGCTGTCACTTGAGCTAGAAAGCCCATTGGATGGTTTTTACTGCAAGCGGCTCACCTGTAGCTAAAATGAATTTGGCCACAGTACATTTAGCATAAATCAAGGCTCAGAAGATTTATCTTATATAAGACACAGAGGAATATCTTCGATGTTTAAGCTAGGATTTTTTTATTTAGGGATATTGCATTTGACAAAATGGGTACAATAGAACTAATAAAGATTGTTTACATTAAGGCAAAATGCAACAAAAGAGACTTTCTGTATCAAAATTAAAAATGAATCAAGCTCATATTCTAGACTGATTTGTAGAGCAAAGCAAAAAGACTAATCTAATGTGATCTGAGCCAGGCTGAGAGCCCTTCCAGCATGTCCTACCTTATCATCAGCGAGGACACGCCTCGCTTTTCCAGCTCAAAATAGACCGAAGAAGAGACCTCTTAATGCCATAAAAAACTCCAGCCCTCTTTTCCCCCTGCCTAGCACGCCATCACTGTTGAAGTGAATGATGCCCTTTCCTGTATCTGACATTTCCGGTGGCCACCTATAAATAGAGGTGTGAAGGGGGTTAATTTCACACAGTGTTTGACGCCAAGCAGGATCATTAGAAAGGTGGAAGAGTCTTTTCTTCAGGTGGTTGGAGGTAACGACGTTACGAGATTGCTCTTGGCAGTGTAGAAGTGGACCTGCCGGCCGGGTGGGGCGGATGGCACCCGTCACGGCCTGAAGCGTCAAACCCAGCTGTAGCTCTGACGCCTGGCTGGCACCCTTTATGTATGTCTCTCTCCTGCTTGTTAGCTTTTTTTTTTTTTTTTTTTTTTTACACTTGCCGGCTTCTCTTCCCAGGCTGTGCCTTCCAAAGCTTACCGCACGCCCAGTGTGGGACGGAGCTGCATGCTGGTCAGGAAGGCTCCTAACGGTTCCTTCTTGAAAAAACGAATTCAGTAATTAGAGCGGCGCGCGGGGGTATTCGGTTCCGCTTTCTTTTTTAGGGCCCTGAATTATTTATTTAAATGACTAGCGGGGTAATAATCGCGTTCCCTCTGAGCGGGCAGGCGGAGGTGGCTCTTTTGTGCGTGAGGATTTATGAAGCCTGTCAGCCGCGGCAGAGCCAACGCCTTCTAGGCGTGTACGTTCCTCGTTTGTACCCTTAATGAAATGTTCACTGGCAGTCGGGAGCCCGCAGCTGACTGGGGTTTACCCCTGTCTGCCTTTTAACGAGCTATTAATGAATTTAACATAGCTCCAACTGCATCAGCTCCTGCCAAGCAGAGGGGGTTAACACCTCGTATGCCGCGTCGAAAAGCCAGCAGGGTAAGTGTGCCGAGATGGAGGAGAAGGCACTATATGTATGAGGAGAGTCCCTTGAGCCCGGGATGGCCAAACCCAGCAGCACAGCTGACGTGTTTATAAATGATGCCTTTCTGTAGGTGGCTTTATTGACAGGGCACCCTGGCTGTGGGGGGGACCTGATTTGATCTGCTGGAGGAGCACTGATGACACCAGCAGGAGACCAAAGTAACACTCTGAGGCTTTGGTGGTCGGAGCATCAATGAAAGATGCTAAGTCCCTCTTTCGGACGGGAGCGAGGCCTCAAGTATGTCACCCCCGACATCAGAGCATCCCATAAGCAGCAATGGCTCCATAGCTTCACTTTGGATGAAGCCCTGTCATCATCGAGGGCATTAGACTCATTTTTGACCTAATGAGTAATGTTGTAGTTGAGGTAGCACTAAGGTTAGTAGATTTTTAGGAACAATTTCTGGAAAGGTACCCAAACTTATGGTAATGATATCAAAAAAAAAAATGGAATTAAGAAGGGCCATATTATAAACTCTTTCGTCTTATTAGTTCTGGCAACTCCATTGATAATGAGTAGTTATGTACATGACATTTTACATCGATGGGAACTTGATTTTGATAGATTTAATTCATAATGGTCCTCAATCCGACAGAAACACAATATTCATACAGGTTTTCAGCTGAAATATTTTTTCTATACTATCTAGGGACGTTTGCTTACATGTACAGGCCTGTGCTGTGTTTTAGTTTTAGCATATACAGCTGTACTGGATATTACAGGGTTAAAGTAGCCTAGCATTACAGTCTCCGTACCGAATCCGGAAGCTTGTGACTGGCAGGCTATGGTATTCCTGGGGGGGGCTCTCCATATCGGCTTATAACAGAGCTGCCCTGTGAGGAGCGAGCCCCTCCCTGACACGACAGAGCCCCAGAGTGCCAGTCGGCGACGGCAGCAGAGGAAATGATCTCATGACAGAGGCCGTTTCACGAGGCAAGGCCTGCTCATGGCTGCTGACTGCAGTTGAAATGGGCAGAATTAACCTGAGTATGTGAATGTGCCATATGCAGTTAATACAGTCCTGGCCTCTGAGTGCCCATTTCTTAGCACTTCACACACCAACACGCCTGCCTGTAGGGGGCCCCAGCTCTTCCCTCGCGCTCGAAGCACATAGGCCTGATGTGGACCTACTGCCAAGTCACCTGGGCAGGAAGAAGCAGGTCACTAGGGAGGAGTCTAAAGTGAGTACACTGTTAGCATACAGTTGCAGCTTGGCAGCTATGTTATAACTTATAGGCAAGCCCATGCTGGGTTCCTTGAGCTGAACACTGAAGTCTATAGCAAACTAGTCCTTGTCCCCAGGTACTATGGTTGTGGTGAGGGTTCAAGCCCTGGTCTGGACTTGAATGACATGACTCACTTATTAGGGGGCAGAACATCATTGTTCATCCCAGTGTATCCCGGTCCACATTTTAGCTGTCTCCCAATTCCCTGGCAAAATGTGGACCGTCTGAGCGTCCCAGAGGATTGAATTGAGAAACACTGGTGCAGCCTACAGATTAAAAACCTGCATTTGAATGGAAAAGTAGAAGTTTTCTGATTTACTGCCCTCCCATTGGATTTTGTTCACAGATCTTGCCCCCCTCCCATCGATGGGAAAGGTTAAATTATTAGAATAAAAAGTGCCAGTCAGTAAGGAATTCCGATACTTTTATAAGCCTTTGGGTCATGCTTCATCGTTTGAAACAATGCCGTCATCATGTCAATGCTGATCCACGCACATTTGAATAAGTGAACGTTGTGTAGAAATGTACATACTTAACGGTAAGTCCGCTAAGTTTACCGCTAATGAAGGCAGCCAGTAGAGGGCGGTAGATGCATTAGCGCTGGCATCACCTGTGCCAGGCTCTCCTGCTCTGGCAGGGGAGGGGGGCGGTTAACCGGTGAGGATGGGACGCTGGGGACAGGGGGGGCAAGTGCGCCGAGGCTGCACTGACACTGTCACCGTCACACTCCCTCGCCTCCGACACGCGGCTGTGGCCCGTAATTCGGTTCCGGTCCATTAGCCTACCTGGGGTGCCCTGTAGACAGCTCTGTGAGAAAGGAAGGAGAGGAACGGGGTGGGGGTGGGCAAGCTGGGACTAGAAAAGAGAAGCTTTTAATTGTCCGTAAAACAATTTGGTCAAACCATGTCTGCGACGCTTTTCTCCAAACAGAACTACAGAAAAATAAATCATAGCTTAAGACCAGTGAGTCACAATTGAATATTTATTAAATAATAACTGACGTGAATCATGTAAAGATGAAAGGTTGTTATTCAGAATGGCAATGAGGCTTGTGAGGCACTGACCCAGACACCTTGAACTGAGCGGCTTTCATATTTAAGGCCTCTCACAGGGATGATGGTTCTCATTAGCATGCCACGGCACTGAGGTAACCCCGTAAAATCCGCCCCGCCGCTCGGCAAGAGCCCAGCTCCAGGCGCCGTCCGCTGCCGCTCAGCAGTGTGAATATTAATCGTGTTTCCCTCGAGAGAATGGCTCGCCGCTAATGCGTTGGCGTGTCACTCGTCTCCGCGTTACGGCCCCTTAGAGGCTTCACGGGAGGCTGCGATTAGGAGTCACCTGACTGGAGTAATTTCAGCGTCACCTGACACAAGAGAACCAGGAGGAGAGACTAATCTGTTTTACTTCAGATGTCACCTTCGTTTAAGGTTCCCTTAAAACTAGAAAGCACCTCAAACTTGTTTGCACAAAGAGGCGCTTTTCTTCAATTAAATTTTTTAATTTTTTTTCTATCCCTTTGTACTGCAATTTTCTCTAAGCACTTAACATGGGGTCCGGAAGAAGCAGTATGTATTAATGCAGTGGAAAATGATATAACGCTATTTATCGACACACAAATGAAATCAGAACACGGACAAGAGGAAGAAACCAATCAGTCGTGATGTATCCAAAGGCTGCTGATTTTCCAGGATCCGTGGGATGGCTTGTATAATCCAAGCAGGAGGAATCGTGTAAGCAATATTCGGAAGCGGAAGATCCCGCCGTCGCCATAGCCGAGGTAGCTGAGGTCTTTGGAGCCGAGGTAGGTCGCGAGTCGAGGCTGAGTCAGCCGCAATGTGACCCGGGCTCTCATCTCCCGCCCCGCTGCTCGGGACGGGGTCCGCTATCCCTACCCCCGCGCTTTCTAACTCTGCTGGGTGAAGTTCCCATGGAGGGTGAGTCATAGGTCAGCTTCCTCCATCTTCCTTCCTGCAGCCTTTGATGGCGTGCCGTTGCAGGCAGTACCGATGTTTACTCACATACCCCTGGCTCTTCACCTGGCCGCTCCCGATTTTTCTAGTACTTAATCGTAGCTGATGGCGGACGGCGGCTGAGTGGCTAAGAGACGGCCCGCAGCATAAAGCTTGCCTGCGTCTGAAACCCGAACCTTCAAACATCTTGAATCCCCTTGGCAACTAAATATGCGGCACAGTGTAGAATGAAAATATAAGGATGGTTAATATAGGGATAGTCGGCTTTGACCACATTAGGGTGCTCCCTGAAAGTGTGACCTGCTAGTGTGAGAAGGGGTCTAGAGTGCCCCCCCCCCATCCCATCAAAGTGGTTCATCAGCAAATTTTGTTTCAACGGCACATTTTAATAGGTTGAGGATCTCAGGAGAAGGTGGTTTGAAGCAGCCTGGATCTCAGCTGCTGCCAGCTTCAGCACAGCAGTTCCCGGGGTCCGGATAGTGGGGTCACAGCGTTCCATTTTAATATCAGCTATCGCCGTAAGCCCCTTCGAGCATTAGTGTGGGCCAGGCAATAAAATGAGCAGAAATCTTTGTGAAGAAGGGGTACGTCGGGGGGCGGCTGGCCAGAATGCTGTTCACAGGGATGGGCTTTTGTGTCCATATTGGCATCTGCCCCTGGTCCTGAGCTGCTCAGTGACTCTCTGTCCCGTGGGGGGCGACACTTACCTTGTCAGCTGATCCAGCCCGGAGCCATAATTGGGTCTCCAGCCGGGGAGGCAGGTGCTGTCATGCCCTCCCTGCGTCACCCCCTCTCTTCCCGGGGCTTGGCCACCCTGGAGAGGCAGGTGCCGGTTGGCCACCGTGGGGGTGATTTATAATCATCTTCTGCTGCATTCAGCTCTTTGCCTTCCCAACACCCCCCCACTGCAACTCGCTCACCGCCCCCCCCCCCTCCCCCCCCCAGCCCCCGCCCCCAGGCATTCGTGTCAGAGCAGGGAAAAAGCCCGGAAAGGATGCAGATGTGCTGGTGGAAAGCTCAGGTTCCTCTTGTAGGCATCACACCTGCACCATCACGACGCATTTCTCTCCACAGCACCCAGTAGCCACGACCATCAGCCCCGTTAATAACTAGTTCTGTGAACACCAACAATGCTGATAAATACACACGTTCAGTCAAGCCGCAAGCTCATGTTAACATCATAATATCAGTTATGACAATATCGTCTCTCCTACCAGTTCAGGTAAAAATAAAATATCACCAGATGCCCCCCCAGTGTCACAAAAATTTACGGCAATCAGTGTGTAGCCATTTGTAGCAGTGGGAAATTCAGCGTCGCGAGAGTGAAAGGGCCCGTCGCAGCCAAATGTGGGCTCGGAGAACAGTTAGCAAAGTCCTAAAAAGTGCCATCTCCATGGCGACACGCAGACGCGGAGACTAACTAATCCCCAGCGACATCTGGATCATGGCGGGAAGCTCCCAGCACTCTCCAGCGCGGCACGCGATGGTATACGTGCGCTTTCATCACGCCGCGCCGCGCAGCGCGGAGGAAGCGAATTAGCAGTCTGGAGATGTCTGAAGTGGCCTTCTTCCCAGACGGTTTCAAAAGCCCCCCCCCCCCACCTCCATCCCCTCAGCCCCACCTGGGTGTTTATGAAGACGATTACGTGCTAATTTCAGCTCTGCTGAAGAAAATGAGCATGGGGAGAAGATGATCACGGGTGGCACCTGATCGCTGGAAACGCTTAACTCGCTGCGGCCGCGGCACGTGGCTCCTCCTCCCTCCGTGAGAGCTATGCACAGGTGTGCGAGGCGCATTCAGCCAGGAGATACTCAATTAGGATTACCCAGAATGCCATACTGGTGCCTGATGGAATCCGTGCATTAGACAGCTAATTCGTTTAAAACAGCCAACGCTCACGTTTGTAGCAGCTTTTAACGTCAGGTCACCATGTTATCAGGTTTAATATGCAATAAGCTTATTATAACCTATAATCCACCATTTTATCCTCTCTAGGATAGTGTTTGCTTGCCGTATGCAGAAAATGTCTTTGCTCTGTGTTTGCATCTTCATGTAACCTCACTGCTGTATGCAAAAAAACTCCCTCTAGGATCAATAAAGGGTATCATACCTTAAAAGGATAAATAGTAATACTTTAACATCTCAGTCACCAGAATAATAATATATATTACTGATATACAATTAGAAGTCACCTGAATTTTCATTCGTAAAGAAGTATGTTGATATGTCTCACCATGTGACCTTCAGATTGTACATGTGTAGTATAGATGGCAGCTATCCTTTTACTCCTTAGATGCTTCCCATTCATTCCTTTAATAAGGCTGGGGGGGGTTGTATCGCAGCAGAACACATATAAGCGCGATGGAGCCGCTTCTGCTGGCTGAGGTTAATAAACCAGTCTGTCTGCCTCTGTAAGTCTTTATGCGCTGCCGGGACTTTGCAGTTACCCGCCAGGACCCTGTAAGCAGTCAAACAGCAAAGGGGAGTCATGTGAGAGCGTGCTGAACAAACCCGGCGTGCCTCCTGGATCCCGGCCTCCTCTGAATTGAGGCAGTAATGAAAGTCCCCGCAGCGCCTCCTCTACTCCTCTCCCCACTTGTACCGCTTCCCTTTAAACAGCCAGTTTCTCTCTTTGCTTGACTTGTGCTCCTCACCATTGCTTCTGCTGTGCTCTTCCATCGTTCCATCCGTTTTCTTTATTCCTTTTTTTAACTTTCTTTGTATAGAGAAATAAAAATATAGAGAAATACGGTGAAATTCGCTCACCGCTTGGCCAAAGCGCAGAGCGCAGCTCCATTCTCTCGCCTCCGAATTCTGGGTTTCTGATTTGGATCTGAGCAGGCGTGAGTCAGTGTTGATGTTAAAGTGAACCTCTAAAATGCACACAGACACACTCACACACACAAAAACAAGGCCAGCGCTGTTCATCTTGTTTGCCGCCCGTGATCTCCCACCGCCTCGATGGGCCCGGCGAAGAATCACGGCTTAATCGCGTTCTTTAACAGGTGGCTGTAATTAATTTTTGGATTTTGAATGAAGGACAGCATGAGAGGCAATATTAATGACAAAATTAGTATGCAGTCCTGCCTCCTCGCTTTGCCTTTGTACATGTACAAAGGCATAGTGCTCTGCCTTATTAATAGTGAGGAGGAATTTCAGCCAGCACAATGTAGCGGTCGTCAAAGGAGAGAGCGAATGACGATATATCATCTCGTGAAGAGTCCAGCTGTTTGAGCGTAGAAACGTACGCGGTGGTGTGTCACACGCTTCAGCTCGGACAAAAGCATTCGATGCATCCCTCCTGTCATGCCTGTCTAAAGACACTTCATTTTCTCCCTCCTCCCCTCCCCCCCCCGTACCCCCCCAATCTCAGCTGGAGAAGAAACAGGTGACCCCTCCCTTCAAACCGCAGATCACGGACGACTACGGCCTAGATAACTTCGACACTCAGTTTACCAACGAACCGGTGCAGCTAACTCCCGACGATGAGTAAGTGTTTGCCGATGCCTCACCGATCTGCGGCTATGACTGCATCGCCCTCGTGACTAATCTGCGGCCGTCATCGAGACGCCCCCCAGTCGCCGTCCTGCCGGACTGCTTCTCGCACTGCGTCTGAATCCTTGTTGTTTAGCTTGGCAGGTACATACAAAATCTGCAATCCTCCCAACACAAAAACACAGCGTGCAAGATTTTTCCCTGGGTGTCACATCCAATTGGTCAATATACCCCAAAGCCTTTGCTGGCCAATTGTTGCTGTTTAAATGTAACATGTACCTCGTTACTGAAATGTCATTTGGCTGAACGGGCACCCAAACCAGAACTTCCAGAACACAGGCACACCCCGCCCCTCAAATTCTCTGAGGGGTTTCCTCATTCTTACTTAATTCCTATCCATGTTACGGCCTCGGTGACAACATGGAACCCTGTTACCGGGAGATGCTCTGTGGTGTAGCGCATTATGCCACATGTGACGCACTCCGTCATGCATGGCGCCGCGTGCCAGATGCGTGTGGCTTTTTTCAGACCGCCTTGCCGGGCGGCCTCCTCTCTCGAGCTCCGGCACGGAGTCATGTCGGTGAATCATCCGTCAGTGAAATCCCAGACCGCTTTTCCACGGCGAGGCCGGCCTCCTTCGGCGTCGCGAACGCCCGGCGCTACATCCCACACGTATAAACCTCAGTGGGGCTCTTTCAGTGACGCACAAAGGCTTGAATGTCGCTGACATGTATTTATACCGAGTAAACTTCTGTGAATGCCGGCCCGGCATTGTGCCGGGGACAGCATGCGAGCATGTGGGGGGGAACACTGCCTCTTTTACCGGGTGAAATCGCGGGGCCCGTTTGCATTTCTGCCGGAGGGAGATGGGGCCCAAACATGTACAGTCTGGGTGGTCCTGGGCCCATTGAGTGGCTCTATTCTGGCCCGCTCCTCAGACAGCCCATTGAAAAGGCAGAATACCCTTTGGAGCGAGGCGAGCCTACTGTACCCGGGCGTCCGTCGCTCGGTAATGGAGTGTGCGGAAAATGAAGATGGACGCGGCGCTTCCCTCAGCTGAATTCGGGGCCTGTTTGTGGGCCCTCTCCTTTCATCAGCCCCCCAAGGCTTTCATCGAATATTCCTCACTTTATTTAGAGAGTTTTTGCAGCTGGTCTTTTAAGTTTTGCCGCACAAAAGGGCTGCAGATAAAAAACAAAAAAAAGCGCGCGCGCACACAGAGGCTGGTTTGCTTCGATCCTTTCAGTGACTCAGTCATTCAGGCCCGGCCATTATTCCATCCTTGATCAATGTGGACGCGTTTTTTTTTTTTCTTATCCCGGGGATCTCACGCTAGCAAATTTCGTGAGATCGCATGTTCTAAATGAACTTGGAAAGAATAAGCTAATAGGTCTGGCAGAGCAACACAGATGGTGCTGCCCTTTCAGGTCTGGCCGTAACCGGAGTCAGAATGACTTCAAACCAGCCGAGATTTACACCCTGGCATTAGGAGACAAGCGTGGGGACGCGGCAGGGACGCGGCCAGAAACTGTCTTTGGGCTGCTGTCTGTCAATGCAAAGTCACAGTGACCCACATATATTACTCAGGCCCGCTGTAGAAGCTCGGGGGTGGGAGGGAGGCGCATTCAAAATACGGAGGTTAGTGGTCTATTGAAACATAGTACTGGCGATTAATGGGCAGCTTTCTATTTAATCTGACCTTGGCGATCTCGTTAATTCCAGAAATAACATTGATAATGGTTACTGACACAAATGCCATCGGCCATCTTATGGGAAGCCCAGGTCTTTAGGCGTGTTCTCTTACGAGACTACACGGTGTCAAACGGCAATTTACTACTGCACCCCCACCCAACGGCATGGTGGGTTTGAAGTTGGACGAGAGATTTCGAGCTGGCTTCAAAAGACGTGGCAGCCAAGCACTTCAAAGAGGCTCCTTGCTCTGGAAAAGGTTGCCGTCCCACACTTCTGAGAAATGGGTGAGCTGGGGTGGGGGGGTGATGTAAACCCGCTTTTGTTTGACAGATTTGGCGGGGGAAGAAAGAAAGGGGGTAAAAAGATGTGGGGGGGCGGCAGCTCTGGCTTATTAAAGATTTAGTCGTCCTCTGTATGCCGTGGCTGCGAGGTTATAGGTAGAAGGAGATGAAGTGCTTTCCTGGCACAGACGTGACCTCATAGGTCCGAGACGGCAAGCACCGATGTCCAGGGCCAGGAAAGTGTGGCGTGCCCTGCTCAGGACGTGCTGCAGGCACAGCTGTCCCACTGTCGCGCTAACGTCCCCGAGGCCGGGCCCACTGACGCCTACAAAGGTGCAATGTCAAAGCCACTGGCACCCCCTCCCACCGCGAGTGATGCCAGGATGATGGGGGGGGGGCCTCACTGGGGGTGGGTCTCAGTGCCAGCAGCCCCACACTGTGAGGCACTGGGCTGCTCTCTCCAGTGAAAACACATGTTGTAGAGGAGAAGGACAAACGGGGTCCCTCTGCCAGCTCACCTTACGCCTGTCGGTGAACCCAGGCGGCCCTCGAGGATGCGGGGAGTCTCTCCACCCTGCCCTCTGCCTTCCCACGGCCTCGCCACACCCAGCACGCCAAAACCCTGCCCCCTGGCTCCACACAACCCTCTGTATCTGCTAACACTTTTAACATGCAGGGAAAAAAAAAACATTTGTGCAACAGAGGGCCGTGTTTGTTTTGGTAGCATCACAAAGCGCAGCGCTGGTCCCCCGGCCTCCGCGCCGCGGCACCGTGTTCGTCGATCCGCTCCCTCGTCACGGCCTGATTTCCTCGCTTTTCCAAGCTCGCGTTCGGCCGTCCCTGTGTGTGTGTGTGTGGGGGGGGTTTCCTCCTCCCCTACCTTTTGTTTTCGCTCACGCTGGGCGCCGCGCGGCTCTGACAGGCACGTTTCGCGGTGCACACGTTCCTGACGGCGATAATTATCAAAGCGGCGTCTCCTGCATTGTTTGGCAGGGCGAGGTGGTGGGCGCGCTGACAGCGAGTGGGCGACAGCCGGGGGGAGAGCGTGCGCCCGTGTGTCTGAGCGCTGATGCACTGCCTATCCAGTGGTTGCAGGCGGAGTGGGGCGAGTTCGAGTGGCTCCCACGTCCCCGTAGCACGCCGTTCCCCTTAATGTGTTTCGCGCTTCCCTGATCGCCGTCTGTCCGTTTTGTGTCAGTGGGCTTCTGTCAGTGACC
>JAODKL010000107.1:4344376-4362683 GCA_026780765.1 Petrocephalus schoutedeni | reverse complement strand
TTCTGTCATTATTATTGTAGCATGGAGACTGCGTCATTATGGTTATTTGGGGGGGACATGTCCCCTCCGTCCCCCCCGGGATTTACGCCCATGCTTCTGAGTGGGCACCGGCTTAGCAAGGCGTGCAGTGAAGATTGCATAGGACACCACAAAGGTTTCGACCGGCACTGAGGTACACTCTACCTACTCACCGTGTTCTACAAGTTACAGTTTTATATATACATTTTAGCCTATATACAAACAGCAGCAGTAAATAATTGATATGTTCATTTCATAATTACACAGTCCACTTTAATCTTATATTTCCAGGACATGTTCTGAAGGTTTATAGACCTTTGTCTGAGATTATTGGTTATGGACTGGAAATCTTGCTCGTAAAAGCTGAACTTGGATAGTGAACTGGTTAAATGTCTCCACCTAATTCCCACCTGACAGCTCAACGGGTGCTGTGTGACTGCATAATGTGCAACAGATAAAAATGTTGTCTTCCTGGCTTCTGAATAGCCACTCATAGCCTTGATATTTGAAGGTGTTATGCAGGTCTTCGTCTTAGGAATGCCCTCCTGTCAAACTTATTACGAAAATATTTGGGCGTTTTCAGGAAGTCCACTGTCATTGGACATCACTCTAAATGACAACAAGTGATGTCACAGAAATCCACTGAACTACAAGCTCCAGATACTTCAGGTAAAGACTCAGTGTTACTTTGTGTTCCGATACTGAGTTTGTTAATGACACCGCAACAGATTAAGTCACTGGGGACTGAGAAGGTCTGGTCTTTAGTGGGCCGCACCTCCTACTATAACCTGCCATTTCTGAAACTTGAGTTCTACTCACACTAATGCCTTTGAGTTTTAACTGAAGTTCTTCCTTTCTCAACCAAATATGTTGTCCATTTATGGCAGAAGGTGCCACTCCAATTCAAGTGATTCCTTTAGGAGTCCCTGTACGGATTGTCACCCGGTTTATGTTCAGTCATGGTCAACGTATGCATGTGTTGAATAAGCGCTACGTGTTTCCTACTGTAGGGTGGAGCTTGCATACAGAAAAAAGACAAGTATGAGCTGGCAGTTTGACTGTGGTGTGTTTATCTGCATGTGACAGCTCAACATAACAATGCCTAATTCCTTCTACTGACTTGTTGATCTGTAAATGTTTCATCCAAGGCTTGGTTTTGACCATTGTTTAAAAATCAGGCCTTATGTGAAGTCTGGAAGTCTGAGGACTGTTTGGGAGAGCTGCATAGCTCAGAGGGGTTAGGATGCAGGGCCAGTGACCAGTTCATATCCCAAAAACGGCTGCTTGCTTTCACCGTCGAGCTACTGCACTGGGCTCCCAGCTGGCCCGGGGGCCCGAGCCCACATTTCGCTTTTGATAAAAGCGTCTGCTGAATAGAGAAACTGTAAACGTTTGTAAGCGAGCTTATGCGCATCCATGCACAAAGCTAAACGTAAGCTCCTGACACTTTGTTAATTACCCTAATTATGACAGCTGGCTTATCCTGAGGGCAGAGGTTGACAGCGTAAGCACCAGACCAGCCAAAACACATTCAGTAACATTCAAGATGACATAAAGGACACGTTGCATATGGAGCGTATGGTAAAAATGTGGGGGAAAAAGCAGTTAGGTGGCCATTCCGTATATGCTTGTTTAAGGCAATCAGTGGTTCAGCAGCAGGTAAGTAAGAATAGTGGAGAAAGGCATGCAGTCCCTGGATGGCGGTAAAGGGGTATTTCCCTCATTAATGCAAGAATCCTATTGCATTCTCAGGCTTTGCCATGACTGCTCTCAATTATATGCTGCAATTAGGTATAACCATCAAAATGTCATGGTGTAATTTATGTAATTTTGTACTGTAATATCTGCTGAAGGATTTAATTATTTGAAATTAATGGTTTCTATAATAATAGAAGTAACTTTTACATGCTCGCTATAAAAACATAAATGGGTTATTACCACATGGGCATATATCCACCTATTTCCTGCTCATCCTTGTGACGGTTGTGGCTTTTTTTAATATATATATATATCTCTTGTTGTTGTTGTTGTCAGCCAGTATTATTCTTTCCAAGTCGTGTGTTTTGGAATGTGAGAAAAGGCGTATTCTTTGGTCCATCACATTATTTTTATTCCCCCTCTCGCGCGGGGTGAATAGAGGCTTGGGTTACCAAGGATAAAGCTACTCTGTTACATATTGGGGGGGGCGCTGGGTGCGATGACCCCAGTCCAGACTCCTCTTCACTTACCCTTATGGAAAAACATATATCATTTCCAGCCCATCAAAGATACATGAAACTAGAAATGTTATACCTGACAGACACTGGCCATTTCTGGCGATGCCATCATCCGGGTAAAATCATGAAATGACGAGGAATTACTTAATCCTTCACATCTTGTTTAGGTGTAGATAATATTTTGATAATACAGTGACATTCATATAATAATGCATTTTTAAAAAATAATACCTATAAGTTTATATTTATTTTACCAGTAGCCTAAAACCATTCTCCGGTTCTGGGAATTAAAATCTGAATAAGTTATACTGAATGTATAGGTTTTTTCCAGAGATGACAGTGGAATCAGATCCCACATTATTAAGGGCAAAATTCATTATGGCTACAATCCATCCTCCTTCCAACCACTTTGACAGTTGTGGCTGTGGGCCCCTGGAGCCTGGCCCAGGCAGCATAGGGTACAGGGCTCAGATTCACCCTGGATAAGATGCTAATCCATTGCAGGGCATTGATATACCCATCCATCTTCCAGCCGCGTAGCCGGCACAGGCGCACGGCGGGCCTGGAGCCTGTCTCTGAGGGTGTGAGCTAACAGTGCTAACCAGTGAGCCACCGCAGCTCCCTGTTCTTCATTTCTTCTCAGTTTCTGGGGGCATTGTTAGCACACCTGGACAGCTTCTGGGGCTAGCTCCCACTTCTCTGGTCCCCAGCCACGCTGAAAAAACAGGCCCTCCAGGTGTCCCAGAAACTTGTAACCAGGGGCCAGCTTCCGGAACTTCGGCGTGACTCCCTGTCAGCTTCAGCTTGTGGTCTTGGTATGGACCTTGGGAATGTGATGTCACGCTGCAGTGCATTGTGGGGCAGATGGGTAGGAGGATTGGCTTCAGTTGCCATGACCCTGACGGAGACGATTTTGTTTTTGATTATTGCATTCTTATTTGCAATAAGGAAAGATAATTTGGACGTGTGAACCTTAATAGACAAGCAGCTTACATTCATCACTCCCAAACATCTGATTTGTTCCTTGGAAACTGATTAAAAATGTATATACTGGACCATTACTTTAAACAGAGAAAATTACTGACTTAAATGTTCAAAAAAAGAAATATAAAGAAACTAGAGATAGAGATGATATTAATAGAATACCAGCAGCTATAGGAAGATTTTTTTTTAAATATATTTAATGAAACAAGGAAAATAAAAGTCAATGTAATTCAGCAGTCAGACTGTTTTTCTTCCTCTTTCGGGCTTAACTACCACACCAGACTCGGCTCTTACTGCTCTTCCTTTCAACTTTAAGCCTCATAATGTCACAATAAAATATAAAGGGGGAAATGGAATGAATTTCGATGCTTAATGTAGGGCAGCCGTGCTCATGCTAACAGCCAGCGGCCAGTTAGCGTATCGGATAGCACGACTTCGCCCAGGATGCCCCAGTACGCCACAAAGTGAAAAACTGGTATAAATTACCTCTGTTAAGTAGCAAACAAAAAAAACCCCACATATTTATTGCAGTAACGGTGGGGTGTGTTTACTGGATAAATCGAGCTACCGATGGCTGACATGGAGGAAAGTAAAAGGTAATTAAATGTGACAGAAAAGGTGAATTAAAAGTTAGTAAAAGAAAAAGAAAATCAGTGTGGGGTGGAGTGAATGTGACGGATGCAGACGGCTGGGGATTGCACTGTCGCATGCAGGAGGAAGAGACAGGGAAATGCGTGAGAAAGTTTGGGTAAGTGATTCACCGGAGAAAGGAGTTAAAAGAGTCGTGATAAAGATGTGAGGGAACGGTGCACTTTCCGGCGAGCACTAAAGCGGCATTTCCCAAAAATAAACAGGAAGATGGCAGAGAGGCATAAGCCATTCAAAGGAGAGCCGACTAGCTGAGAAGACGGAATATGGAGTTGGGGAAAGCTGAGGATACCAGCACAAGCACAATCTGGACAAGGAGTTATGCAGAGCGCAAGAAAAAAAAATCCATGTGGGAATCGAAAGAGGAAAACAAATTTCAGTACGAGAGTATAGTCTGGAGGGAAAAAAACGGCGATTTGCATCAGGCCAGAGAAATGAAACAAACATTTACCAGGCTTCCTAAGTCACTAGGAGTTTAGCATAACAAATGTGAGGTGTTCCGTAAGCTGCTGTCACCTTCCATACGTTTAAATGAAGGTAGGGTAAACAAACTAGTAACAATAGTAATGCATTTGCAACGTGTGCAAGATTGTGATGCGCGGCTTGCAGAAAAGGTTACGGGGAGGCTAAGAAGACCTATAAACACACAAGCTGTTAATTCAGCAATTTGTGGGGTCAAGAAGAGCCGCCGTCTAACAAAAGCTATTCTGAAATCTGGAGGTTAGCAGCCTGAATGGATGGAAGTATTCACCAGAATGGAAATAAAAGGTACGAAAACAGGGAGAGATGGGTTGGGAACGGCAGAGGGTCCAGGATACCGAGCTCCGGTGGTGAGGCTGTGTTTTATGGCCCTAGAGTGAAGTGCAAACCTCAGAATCGCAGGGGGAACCAAGAGCAGTAAAAGTAGGAAGAATGAGGCATGAGTCAGTGTAGATTTGGAAAAGCTTGTGGGAGAAAGAGGCCTGTTAAAAACGACAGCAGAGAGCGTGAGTCATTTTAGCGGCTGAAGGAAAAGTCATCAGCAGGCAGCTTCGAAGATGGAGGAGATGGAACCATCGCCGGCCGACGAGGACGGCCAAGTGCGAGAGGGCTGCACCGCCGTCCGAGACGACAAGGAGAGTGAGTTTAATGAGCTGAAGGCTGTTTACCCCGCAGCAACGGTAAATCAGAGAGGCTGTGGGATGGGGATCGGCGGAGTTAGTCAGCAGACTCCTGACGGACCTCACCGACAGGGAGCGAAAACTGACAGGGAGTGAAAACCGAAGGGGAGCAAAGTAGAAGTGGCCCCAAAAGACTGAGAGCGAGATTTATAAAGCTTTTTTAGTGCTGGACAACATTTGTATCTTTTTAAAAGCTTAGTCGTTAGTGTACGTCTAATAAGAAATATATCCATCCATCCATCTTCCAACTAGTAATGGTAGACAGGGCTACAGGGGACCTGGAGCCTGTCCCAGACAGTGCAGAGAACAAGGCAGGGAACGGTCAGGATGGGATGCCAGTATGTTCTAATGTATTCACAGACCTGGTGCACACACACATATGCACGCATACGCGCACGCACACACACTGTGGCCGGTTTAGAGATGCCAGTTTACCTAACTGCATGCCTTTGGGCTGTACAGGAGACCAGAGTACCCGAAAGGAACCTACACATCAGTAGGAGAGCATGCAAGGTCCACACGCAGGATGGGGGCATGATTCACCCACTGCACTAGTATGCCATAATATACACATATTAGGATAAACTTCTTCCATCCATTTTCTATAGCGGCTTATCCATTGGTCAGTGACTGTAAGCCTGGAGGCTTTGGCAAGGGATTGACAGTATGGAATGTTACGCTATCCCAGGGCACATGATTACAATCACATTCAAACTCTATGGGCGGGAGCAAAAATGTGGACTGTCTGGCAGGGAGCTGGGAGGGAGCAAAAATGTGGACTGTCTGTGGGTCCCCCGAGGACCGGGTTGGGGAACACCAGTCCCTCTGAACTACATATTCTCACTATGAAAGAAACTACATTCTCTATTATACTTAGCATTCTGTTCCTGTCAGAAAAAAAAAAAACAATTTGCTAGATTTCATTAGAATTTAATAGCATATTAGAATGTTTATAAAACAATTTGGCTCGGGGTGGAGAAAAAGACGGCGTGATCACAAGGCGTTATTGATATGACACCAGATGAAGAATCAAAGCATGAATAATTTGTGGCTGGCTGTCCATACGTCAGGTAGGGAGCAAAAAAAAAATAAAAGCAGGAAAGGAAAATATTGATATGATGTGGGACAGCAAGGAAACATCAGCAGGGAAGCAAAGATGTCAATTCACCATGATATAGTAGGTTGACCTCATAATGGACCGAGAGCGTCTATGAGAACAGTACAAACTAACATGTGCTTCTTACAGCCTACGTGCTTTCAGCTGATGATTCATCACCATACCTTCATTTCTTTCCCAGAATAAATCATTACCTTCCAGACAGTTGATCGTAATTCATCCCACTAACCACCAGACTCCGCTACGTTTGTCACTGAAGTGCCATTGAAATGTAACCAAAAAATAATAAAAAATCAATTACAACCCCACCAAAGTGACCGAGCCCTTGCTCCATAGCCATTTCTCTTTGCTAATTTTCGCTAGAATCACAGCACGCTCACGTACAGCGCAGCAGATACTGTGACAGGCTGCATAATTCTCACAGTGCTAACATACTCCTGGCAGCCACATATTTTGCATATGTGTTTTATAGCTCTGTGTAAAAAAAAAAATCTTCGCACTGCTGTCTATGACAAGCCGGGGCTTGCACATCTCAGGAATGATCAGACCCTGGCAAACAGCGAGGCCTCTTTGGGGAGAAAACGGCAAACAGGAAAAAAAACAAAAGACACACCTTTGGAGAACAAACACAGCGTCGGCTAAGCTCAGCCGCGCTTCCTCCATTGATTGCCCCGTGCGTAGTCTCGTTGCCACGACTACGCTCGGGCCTGTCAGTCGTGCGGTGGGCGTCTCACTGCCAGGTGCACACCGCATTCGTGTTTACTGTTCTTTTTTTAAGCTGCAAGGCGTGAGACATACTCCGGTTGCCACGGCGAAAGGAACCGCATGACTCGGGAATGGGCAGGGAATGTTCTGCTGCAGGGGGTTCCTTCTGGGAACTGATGGGGACGGAGCAGAACAACGGGGTCAAGGCAGAACAAACTGTATGGGAAAAATAAAGACACTGTTATGAGGAGCATGACGACAAGGAAAGGAAACCGTGTGTCAGGGAGGCGGGTTCAGCTAAGCGCCAGCTCGCTGGAGCTCGTCGCCTAGGTGAGAAAAGAAAACCATTCATATAGTTATTACAGATCTGTGAACCAAAGATCCTCAAACCCATGTTCACCAGACTGACCGTCTAAAAAGAACCCCAAGCCCCACCCACGTATGCTGCCAGGCCAATGGCCTTGACCACCATTATCTAGAACTCTACGGTTGTAAATTTCATTTATTTATAACCATGAAATGCATGTGTTTTGAAATTAAACTGCAGCTTTATTACGCAAGAGAATAGAAATTATTTTTTAAACGCGCCGCCCATCAATCTTTGGCTTATATATCAGCTTATATATCTTCACATTTAAAAAAATTACCTATTAAAATGCTTCTTTTTTGTCATCATGAACTAAGATTCTGATTTATGTGTCAGTTCAACTATCATGTATGCAAATAAAGACTGAAGCAATTTAAAAGTAAAACAGAAAAAAATCAGTGTAAAAAACAACAGTTATATGAACAAAAACTAAAACACTGTGTTTGGAAAAAAATAGAAAAACATGCAACATTTAAACTAAAATACAGCATGCAAAACTGAATTAAAATAATATTTAAACCAATGAAAATAGTGATTGTTCCAGTTCAGAGTTTTTCTCTTTCTGGCACTGTAAAGGAAAGGGTCATGTTTGGGGAATGTTTGAATACAATAGTATTGTGCATAGTTACAGCTGCAAGCCACATGGGATGGATCCCACAATCTCCAAATATGAGGCTTCAAGCTTCCATCCCCGTCACCGCACATAAACTGCAGTGCTAAATGCACTTAATATTAAAACTATGTGAAACATGAATACAAAAACATCAAATGCTGATTTAAAAGACCAGACCTATTGTATAACCAATTAAAATTAACGGGAATTTAAATTTAAAAATCCATTTGTCCATCCACTCATCCAAGCATTGCCACTTAACCAGGGGCCTGTATTACAGAGCAAGATTTCCTGCTCGAATGACTTGCGCGGAATTACTTTAAACCTGACAAGTTATCTGCCTAAGCGAGAAATCCGGCTTCGTGGTAGAGGCCCCAGTAGAGGGTTGCGGAGATCCTGAGGCCTGTCTCAGGAAGGGGGGGTATGAGGCCGGGACCAGACCAGGCAGGACGCCAGTAAAAAAAAAAAAATGAATCTCAAAAACTGCCGCAGTTGTGGTATTATTCATGTCCATAGAGGCAGGGTGAGGATAATGTTGTAAGTTTTTTCTTTCCTGCCAAAAAAAACCATGTGACAATTAATGAGGTATCAGGTCAGTAAAGTTTCGGTAAAGGATAATAACAGGGCTACGCTAGTTATGACAGCAGGGAGAGATGTAGCTATGCGTTACCGTCCAGCAAAACCTCTCAGGCCACATGCATGCCTGCATCTCTTAAGACTATGTCTAATTATCATACATCCATCTTCCATAAATTCTTACCCTCCATATAATTGAGGTAAGCATGGAGTCTACATCAGTTAAAGTTCAGGTCTGACCAATCGCTTTTACTTTACGATGAGTAATGCCGTTGTTTTTCCTATTTCTTGGACTGCCTTGCTTGTTAAAACTCAGGCGATGTGTCAGTTGCAAAGTGTGACAAAGGTGACCCGGTTAGTACTGGACAATTCAGCATGACGACACTCTATGGCGTTACGGTTAATGTTAATGCGCGTTCAGCCTCCTTGTTTGCATAATTTTTTTACACGTTAGTTCATGTGTTTGTTTACTTTGCGGGGAGACGGGCAATTTTAAGTATTGCGGCTTCAAAAATAGCTGCCTTAATTTTTTTTTCCCAAGGCGAGTTGTTCCCATGGTGATGTAGAGGTTGGCATTTTTGCATTGAAAAACAAATCTACCCTCATGCTCCTCTCTGAAGGAGCACAGTGTGGTTGTATCAGTCATAATTCGCTCTGAACCTAGTTACAAATTGATGCTTTCACATTATTTTTAAAGGTACCTGGTCTTTTATCAGCAGGGTTCACATATACTTACCCATTTAGTTTTTTTCTGATATAACCACCTGTTCCCCCAGTGCAATAAATGAAAACTACACATACAAAGAAAGTTTGCATTCCTGTTTATGAAGGAAAAACAGCTTTTAGGTTTTATTTAAATGGGAAAAAATTAGCAGGACACAGACCATGTAAAGCATTTGGGAAAACAGGATAATCCATTGCAACTCTTCATGGCTATCAATATGGATGCAAGTCTCCATGGTGACCATTCTATACTGTAATATGCACAAAAATTGCATGTTACTTTCAATACAATCATCAGCTGAGCCTGTTAATGTGAATGTGTCTTTCTTGTCATTCAGAAAACAGCTCAGGTTGTAAGATGTGGTTCGTGTGATTTCCAAGAAACCTCTGCCCCATCCGTCACATCTTTCCCAAATTTCATTCAGGAGCTAAAACCTTTCTAAGCTTCACTGGGGCGGATGTCAACGCCGTTTTATTTTTGAAGTGAAGCTCTGGCAAACGCCAATCTGAATATGCGCTGCAGTCACGGAGATGACGGACAGCCCGGCATCCCGTAGGAAAACCTGCGATGAGCACAATGCGGCGTTGGACGTTTTTTTTTGTTGTTGTGCCGTTTCATTCTGCATTAGAGGGATATATAAGAGGTTTAAGCCAACTGCAGGCTCATAGGGGAGCTGCAAACTCTTGGACAGAGCTAAGGCTTAGCTTCGAGCTCTGCGCGAATGTGTAATGGAAAATACAGACGGAGCTGGAAATTAAGAAAGCAGCGGTGGGGGGTAGGGGGGGGGTTAGGAGGAATCGCAGAGCTAGAGAAAATGACACACTCAGGAACCCAGAGACTAAAATATAGGTGAGGTAAAATTTTGAAATGGCACTGCGGAAGATGACGATCCCAGAACGCCAGATGGCTGACACCAGCCAGTGTCAACGGGAGTGCAGTAGCAGATGAGGGAGTCGCGGGCGTCTGCCTCGGCGCTGGTAAGGATGACTGGAGGTCTCTGTCCAGGAAGGAAAGGTTATGTCATTAGGATTTGTGATGCAATGTTGTGAGACGTCGCCATGGATACAGAACATCGAACGGAGCAGCAGACACGGCCGAGCCAGCCCGGCACCGGATAGCCTCGGCTTCGCGGTCAGCACGAGGAGAGGCTGCGCCGTCCAAGTGGGCCCGTTCATCTCTCTCAAAATGAAGGGACATCTGCCCATCTTTCCAAGTCCGGGATTGCTGGGGAGGTGGGGGGTGGGCTGAAAAAAAAAGCCAGGACAGAGTCCAAGGCCTACGGGGGGCTCCACTTGCTCATATCTGTTTCCAGGCCTCCTCACCCCCACCACACCCCCCCTCCCCCACCAGGATACCAAGAGCAGCTCCCAGAACCCAGAAGAGCGGCTAGCTGCCAGACCTATCTGAGATCCAGAGAGCCGGACACATTATCTCCACGAGTTTGGTGACCCCGCGGTTCATTACGCCCGCTGCCGTTACTCTGCAGTGTCACTGAAAGGCAGAATTCATTTCTCAACACCGCTCGCTTTTATTTATGTAACTTTTAATGCAAAAATGTCAGATGGGCCTCCTGGCTCTCTCATCCATGCTGTGCGCTGCTGGTGCCTGAAAGTATGTTACCCCCTGGCTCTCCTGACGTGCAGCCTACTGCACGGAAAGGTGCTCCTGCTCACGCTGTGCGATAGCTCAGCTCTCAAAGCCACACACCTTCTGCAGTCCATAGTGCTCTTTGGTATCCTATACCAGTGTTTCCCAATCCAGTCCTCGGGGGCCCACAGCCGCTCCCTGTTTTTGCTCCTTCCGAGCTCCGTGTCAGACAGTCCACATTTTCGCTCCCCTTCACATATCAGCTCCTGGTAGCAAAAACTTGGAGTGCCCATGGGTCCCCAGGGACCGGACTGGGAAACAGTGTTGTATAGTATTATTATAGTATTCTACAGTATTCTATAGCATTATTTAGTATTCTTTCTTTGTCTCTGTGACTGTTTTTGGTTCCCTTTCTTTGATGTCTCCTCTTTCTCTTGAACACTAAGAATTGTTCATGTGCTTTTATGCTTTATTTATTTAGTATATGCTTTTTTCTAAAACAATGTATACTTAAAAAAGAACAAAAGCAGGGACAGTCGGTTCCCAGCACAATTGAGGGTTAGAGACCTTGGTCTTGGTCTAGGGCTTAACGATAAAATTGCTTAGATGATCTCAGGATTTGAGCCAGTAACCTTCCGATCACAGGTAAACAGTTCTAATCAGATGAGCCACACAGAAGTATAATATTTCTCCTTGTCTTTGTGTCCCCATTTAAAGTTTTCCTTTTGCTCACTGTGTTTCCAAGACTGGATGAATCAAAGCCCGACTGTGTGATTAATAGCCTATTTTAAATAGAAAAGCCGTGCCAGCGCATGCAGATTTAGAGATCACTATGTCTGCAAGCCGCAAGAGGAATGCAGGTGTGAACTCGGTGCGTGTGTGTGCTGGGATCACACCTGGACGCGTCAGTGGGCTCATTGTGGATCCTGCTCTAGACCGTTGCAAAATGATGGTGGACTTGGGGTGGCTTGGGATGCTGAGGCCTGTTGTCTTATGAGTATAATGGTCCTGGGCCTTGTGATCCCTTGGATTTTAGCTGCTTTGCCTTCATCGAGGGGCAAAAACATCCATACTTTATTATTTATGAGTTACCTTTGGACTTTAAACACTCACCAGTGGATACAGACAGTCTACGCACATTTTAAAATATCTGTTAAAAAACCCTGGAATTACCTTGGTTGACCGGTTTTTCATTTGAGGCGTGTCTTCTGCTGGTCACGATTTGAGAATTTTGTCTTAAATTAAGAAAGTCACCGCAAAGTGAACGAGCCACAGTTTCAACAAAGTAATAAAAATCGAAAAATCAAACTCAGTGCCATTGTTAAAAATAATCACACCTCTGTGTGACCTGAGTTATATGAATAACATGAATGGATGATTATTAGACTCAGAATAATAACCGAACAGAAAAGATTAAAATTCAGTGAAATTGCAGATTATAATGTAGCTGATACTGATGTTATTGTTACTTATTTCTCAAAAGACACATCAAACGGGGAATGTGGGTAAAATTGAGTGTAATTTAGAAGTTTATGGCCCATTTTGGCCTTTAATTAACATTTAATGATGCTTATTAGTCACCTCTTAATGGAATTTCTGCATTAATTTTATTGTGAATGGTTACAGATGACTGTTTCAGTCTTATTACCAACACATCTCTCAGCCATTACGTCCAACACAGACAAAGATGAAGAAACAATTTTAAAGAAATACAAAATGAAACTGGCTGCCTATTGATAAAAAAGACATAGAAACAAGTGCAAGAACTGTCTAAATATTTTCAAATTGTGGTTATGGTCAGTAATGGGCTGTTTAAATTTTAAGACCATGGAGATGTATTTTAAAATTAATCCCCGTGAACCTTTATTTTTTTTTTGCATATCTATCCTCCAAACAGTTGTCCTGGTCATGGGGTGGGGTGGGTCCTGGAGGCTTTCCCAGGCAGCATAAGGCACAAGGTAAGAGTGCTTCCTGGATGGGTTGCCAGTCTGTTGCAGGGCACACACAATAACACTCTATCTATAATTTATATATAGTAATTCACTCACTGGCATGGAAGCCCATGTGACGTAGGAGGATCGTGAGAAACCAGCGTTGACCACTGAGCCACCATTCAAAATCTTTAAGCAAAATCCTTGTGCCCTATGCTGTCTGGTCTGGGATAGGATCCAGGCTTCCTCTATGACCCTAAACAGGATAAGAACATGTACTGTTACATATTCGGGCTGTTCTAGGTTTTTCTCCGCATGACAGCGGTGAAATCCATCCCCAGACTGAAGTAGTTCACGACCCCCTTTCAAGTACTAACGATGTGAGTAGCCACGGGAATGCAGTTACGCTGCCATTCTGCTAGAGGGCGGTAGTGTGACAGCGAACACGCTCGCTGGCTGCCACTTCAGGCGGTCTTTAAACGTGACTAACTTCATATTTTCATCGCGACGAGGAACAGGGGAGGAACTCTGTTCACCCCCGAACATACGTGTTATGACCATCACACCTGCATGGATGTGTCAATTTCCCTGTTATTGGTTATCCTTGCCCAGGTCCTCGAAATGTTCAGTCTTTACCTTTGAAAACACGTCCCGGGGCCGCCAGAGCAGCTAGGAAACTTAACTTGAGCACGTGTATACGCCCTACTATGTGTTACTGCATTACATGGACTCGCCAAGTCGTCCACGGCGAAGTGATGTCCTTGCAGCAATTTGAGAATAACGCGGAAGGTAGACATTGACTCATATTGTGTTTATTCTTTAGGGTTGATAATAATAGACATGATATGATGGCACCCAAGTCGGAGCAAACTGTGAGGGTTAATGACTTAGCAGGTGTTAGTCAAACACATTCCTGCGAGTGGGTGGACCGATCGCAGAAAAGTACAAACACCCACCAGTCTCTTTCTCTGCTTCAGAAGTTGAATCTGCATGCCTCTCTTCTGCGGTTGGTCTTGCAAATGAAAAAATTCGAGGGAAAAAATAACAATACGGTTTGTATATTATATCACACTCGCAAATTTTATTTGTATCATATACAACAGTTAATCGCGGTGTGATAGCAGGCAAAGCATTTGCATACTTCTGCTGATAATAACGTGAACCACGACCTGGATTCCCCGGGCCACCACCTGGAGGAATACCCCAGGACCTTTTGCGATTTGCGTTTTGTAGTCGTGCCAAAATAACTATGTCTATTCTGTCACCTCTGCTTAGTCTAGGTCTCCTCCTGAGAGGCACATACCACCAAGAGGTGGTTACAGAGCAACGACCAAACAAAAGGAACACCTACCCATATTTAATGTGGCTCTGTTTTCGGAGAATATTAAAGCGTTTTATTTTACACTAATATCAACACGTCCGATTTTGGCACTCAGAATTGCACGTACATTGTAAAATATGCCCCATTTGTTGTCTGTGGCTAAAACGAAGCCTTTCGACTCCCTAGGTATTTATCGAACGCTAGTATCGAACGTATATTTCCCTCGCCCGTCACAACAGTATATAACTGCTGGCTGTACTAGGCTAAATTTGAAAGAACAAAACAGCAACAAAAGTTGAAACAGTCTTTATCTTCCAGTAAAAATGTAACTGCATGTATGAGTTTTAAAGCTGAATTTGATAAACATTTATTATAAAAAATAAACAAGGACTGTACAATTCCATATCTTGTTTGTTTCTTATTTAATAATTACTTAAAATGAATGTTATTTGCTAGATCCGTGCCGTAACTCTTATAAATATTGCCGAAATATAACTTCTATTTTTCACATTTTTTTTCCCTCTTTGGTGTTGCACAGTAGCAGACTGACGAAACAAACTTTAATAAATAAACCGCAGTCAGTCGCCCAATTTGCATTACCCCTGAAAGTCAAAATTAGACTGTCTGTTGCAAACTCCACCCTTCCTGTTTCGGCTGCAGCAGACCGTCCGCAACTGCGAGCCGAGTGATTCACTGTGGCCCGGACTTACTTTTGCTCTGCCTTTGCTGCAGCGGCAACGGCGGCGGCGGCGGCGGCAGAGACTAAGCGGAGGAGAAGGGGGAGTGACGAGCCGTTCCTGGAAGAGCCTGCCCGGGGAGTCAGTCACATTCTTGGCTGGGATTCAATGACTGAGCCAGACACACACAAACACTGAGAAAGGGGGGCTGCGAGGGAGGGAGGGAGGGAGGGAGAGAGAGACGGAGGGAGGGAGAGAGAGAGCGAGAGAGAGAGGGAGCGCAGGCTTGCTGGCTGGCTGGCGGACCGCGGCGCAGACACAGCGTACTGCAAGGGCAGACAGTGTGGATGCAGCGTCTACCACTGCAGAAAAAAGGCACGGAAAGTGCGTGCAGTGTCTATGGTCGCCGATACCCCCCCGAAAGGCGAAGCTCCCTCACGCATTTCGGTACTTTTCGCGGAACTTGGACGCGTATTTCCTGCGCTGCTGGGATCAGAAAGACGGCTTGGGTAGATATGGACAGTAGGGAATCTATTAATGCAGGGGAAGACGCGCCGCTGTTACTATATAACTAGTCGGGGGAATTGGAAACGCGCGGCGCCGGACTTTTTCCCCCCCTTGCTGGATGTTTGATGAAGCGCCTTCCCCGCTTTGCTAACTCTAGGAGACCCTGGATTTACAAGGAACCGGGACCTATCGGGAATATCGATTGCTTCAGTTTTCCTCGCCTCGAAACGGAACTTTCTCTTTTGAAGTAGCACGCAAAACATGGAGCCTCGACAAAGCTTCCAGCCACATCCAGGACTGCAACAAACTCTGAAACAGTTTCATCTGAGTTCTATGAGCTCCCTGGGAGGTCCGGCGGCTTTCTCTGCGAGGTGGCAACATGATCTGCTGTTCAAGAAGGATGTTAAAGAGCCGGAGCCTGTGCTTCATCTTCCCATGCAGCCGCCCCCAGTGATGCCGGGACCCCTGTTCATCCCATCGGACCGCTCGACCGAAAGGTGCGAGACGGTGCTGGAGAGTGAGACCATCTCCTGCTTCGTGGTCGGGGGCGAGAAGCGCCTCTGTCTGCCTCAGATCCTCAACACGGTGCTGCGGGATTTCTCACTCCAGCAGATCAACTCGGTGTGCGACGATCTCCACATCTACTGCTCCAGGTGCACCGCGGACCAGCTGGAGATCCTCAAAGTCATGGGGATCCTGCCGTTCTCGGCGCCGTCCTGCGGCCTCATCACCAAAACGGATGCGGAGCGCCTCTGCAATGCCCTGATTTACGGGGGCACCTACCCCCCGCACTGCAAAAAGGAGTTCGCCGGCTCCCTGGAGCTGGAGCTGACGGAGAAGAGCTTCAAGGTGTACCACGAGTGCTTCGGGAAGTGTAAGGGACTCTTCGTGCCGGAGTTGTACACCAGCCCCAACGCCGCCTGCATCCAGTGCATGGACTGCAGGCTCATGTACCCGACCCACAAGTTCGTGGTGCACAGTCACAAATCGCTGGAGAACAGGACTTGCCACTGGGGTTTCGACTCCGCCAACTGGAGGGCGTACGTCCTCCTCAGCCAGGATTACACGGGGAAGGAGGAGAAGAGGCGTTTGGAGCAGCTTTTAGACGAAATTAAAGAAAAATTCGACTTCGCCAACAAGTATAAGAGGAAAGCGTCCAAGGTGAGTGTCAAATTTACGTTTTTTATTTTTTTTGTTGTTTTTGCAAATAAATGCGTTTACGGTTTTCGGAAGACGGCAACTCTAATCCACAGAGTGGGTCAGGCTCGGCATTTCAAAGGTTTATTACTGTTAATGATACGTTAAGGCTTTGGTGATATGCTGTGTTTTTCTGATTGTGCGAAATGTGTGCACTCGCAATTTCCAGTGACTGTGGGTGGCTGTCCACTTAGTCAGATGTCATACTGCATATCCTCACCCCTCTCAGCCACTGCGGTACGAGTGCTCGTTGTCTTCGCGGTGTTTCGCAAAGTAGAAGCGTGTAACTGTGAATACGTCTAATAATAATAATAATAATACTAATACTACTACTACTACTAATAATAATGTGCATTGATTACTGCACCGAATTTTGCAGTCAGCTAAAGGAATAATCCAAAATTGGGGGTGGGGGGGATCAATCGAGGTTAAAATTACACTGATTTCACATAATTTGACGCGCTACTGTTACTAATTAGTCGCGATGAATAACAGGACGCCCGCCTCGCCATAAAACTATTACTCGTCCATTGCGCCTCTACAGGCTTTCGAAGGCACGAGGTTACTGTAAATCTGCACGCGCCGTCCCTGCATATAGTACTTACAGTAAATATTTTCCCTTTTAACAGTGGGATTATTTTCATTTGCCGGAAGTTTTTTTTAAGGGATCGGAAGGGAAACAACTCGCGGTGAAAATAAATAAATAAGCAAATTGTTACAAGTAGAGTATATAAACACTGGGCCAGCATCAGTGTGCCTCTCAGGTGCCCCTGGCCCGTCCGTCTCGTCCCGTCCTCATGCCGACGCCCCGCACGGGCCACCGCACCTCGCAGGTCTCCCGGTGTGCTGCAGGGATGCATAGATCGGGCTGCACTGTTATCTCACGTACTTGAAGGTGGATGTGTTTTTAATGATGTATCCATGCCTGACTAATGGCGTGCTACTTAGCAAGTTTGAACTCACAGAGGGTGGCCAACGACCGGGCTTTTCAGCGGGGGGAGAGACGGCAGATGTTGTGTCTGCGCTGAGAGGCCATTATAGCTCCGTTAGCTGCACTCAGCTTGGCGGATATACTGCCCGCTTTATGTAATTTCACTTAACGATTCAAACCCTCTCCATATATCAGCAGTTAACACAAATGCGCACTTTCATCATACCGACCTTTGAATTAAATAAATAGAGTGCACGAAATAGTTCTGTTGGTGGTGCATTTGTGTTGTTGGAAATGATTTTTGTCCTTTTGCATTCCATGCTTGCTTGTTTTTTATTCAGTGCCTGCTTGTGAGGTTTTAAACCGAACGTTTGCTGTTTGATTGGAAACGTTTCAATGTTCTTGAGCATTTTCTGGGGCTTTCTGATTAAGCTTTTGCCAAGCGAGCAGACAAAAGACGTTTGTATGAATTTACAAGAATAATACCAGTGCATAAGGGCATACCGTTTTACAGAATTGTTTGAGGTGACATCCTCTAGGCCCTTCCAGGATTTTGAGGTGGGTTCAGTAGACTTTTATTTACTGGTGGGGGGGTAATCTACCTTCTTTGATCTGGAATTTGCAGGAATTGTGGGGCCTTGCTACAGACCCTTGTCGTGAACACTGCACTTACATTCTGTGGGTTCTGCAGTGCTATATAACTTTGACTTTTACATTGAGAGCTGGGCTACCAGCTTGCAGACAGAAGCCTGATTGTGCCCCCTGGGTTAGAGGGGGATTAAGTCTTCATGCAAACGGGTGGTGGGGGGGGAAGAAGTGCCTCTCCTCCTCCCCGCAGTAAACTCGGTAAAAGACCCCTGCCCCCTTTAATGAAAGGCCAGCACATTCATTTGCATCGACTGTTACCCTTGAAAGGAGTTGATAAAGCAGGATAGGAGTATTGTGGTGGTAACATAATATGCCTCAACAATGGGCCGCATTCAGTGACACCCCCCCCCACCACCACACACACACTGCCTTCCCATCCC
>JAODKL010000107.1:4305999-4328040 GCA_026780765.1 Petrocephalus schoutedeni | reverse complement strand
GACCCCCCCCCCCCCCCCCGGAGCCACACCCATCTTCAGAGGCTCACCCCGAGAGCCGTTCCGTGGGATGCGTCAGCATCTGTGTGCAAACCCAGGGCTCTTTTTTTTAGATCCGTCGCCCCCCTCCTCCCGGTTCCTGCAACCCGATGCGCCGCAGGGAGACCTCGCTGCTCATGTCTTACTTTTCACCTGCCTCCCAGTGGCTTTCTCGCCTTTACGTCTGGCCGCAGCCCGACTTCTCAGGTGCGCTGGAGTGTGAAGGCTTCTTGTGGGATCCTGAGCGGGAGCGTACAATGGGCCGGCATCAAGGGCTCCAGCGGACCCCTCCTGCCGCCGGTCACAATGGCCTCACTGTACTTCTCACCCATAATGTGACTTTCGTGTCGGGCTGGCCGGGTCACCGCACCCCCGTCCCCCTCGAATACGCAAGAGAAAGACTCTGCAAGGCCTTGGTCAGGTGCCAGTTCCTAACATCCCCCCCCCAGACCCTGCCCCCCCACATCACCTAATTTGATCTGTATTTCCCCTTTGGAAATGATGGGATATCTTCTGAAAAGCCTTAATTTAATCGCACATCCTGCTCTCGCCGGGTTTTTTCAGTATGAGTGGGTTGGGACAGGGCGGTGGGGGTGAGTAAGCCTTGTCCTCTCAGGGAGGGGGTGTCACAGCCTCTGGGAGTGGACTCACACTAGGCGGTCCAAATCATGCCCAAGCACGTTTGACCCCCATAGTCCAGTTCGCTTCACTATTGTGATCGCTCCCTACCATGCCCATGTCCAGTACACTGCCTAGGCCCGCTTGGAGAGGTGAACACTTTACGAACTGGAAAATATGTTGTGATGCAATGACACATTGGGTAGTGACAAACATTTCACAAATATGGCGGCAAAGGGTCACTTTGGTCTAGGGCATAGGTGCAGTGTTTGCTGGAAATTGTGGGCTGACAAGAGTATTCAAGAACAATTGGATCCAACACACGAAAAATCACATATTTGGTACAATATGGGACTATCCTCTTATTCATGCAGCACGAATTTTAAAAAATCGCTGCGTTGCATACTCATCAGATCTATGTGTCACTGTGCCCAAAACGACTCCAAAGAAGGCACAAAATAAGCACATCTATCATGAAGTCCTTTCTCTCTTACTTTAGTGCTTTCCGTCCTACATAGGACCGTCGCACAGTGATGATGAAAGTGTGCTCAGGCCCAGATTTTTAAGAGTAATGTGAGCACAGGCCTGTGGAGGAATGGGGAGGGAGGACACTTGTGCCCGGGCGTGGTGCAAGGCACCTGGGCCAAGTGTGAGTACGCCCGGCCCAACATCCACGTCGTTTTGTCCTGCTGGGTAACAGGCAATGTTATGTGGTGACCTTTTATTAGGGCCTAAGAGCAGTGTATATTAGGGCCTATCAGTGCACCATTCAGACAGCCATTGCTGACACATCCCATAATTACACTCCTTCATAACTTTGCACGAGACACTGGCATGCATGATGTATTAAAGTACTTCTTGAAGGTCAGAGAAGTTTTGTGACTGTTTTTGTGTTTCCCTGGGAGTTGAAACAGGTGCTCTAAGCCAGCGAGTTCCACATTCGTGGACTGTTTAGCTTTCGACAACTAATTAAGGGGCTCTCATCATCATTAGGGCAGAGTGCACTGTGACACATTATGATAATGCATATGGTAATGGGTAATTAACTGCAGAGAAGGAAAAAGGCTTCACCCGAGTCGTTTCCCCACGGAGAGAGCCGTTTGGGTGGAGTGCAAAGTCAGAATCACATTCTACTACCATTACTGCTGGGAATGTGATTTGGTAAAATCTCCATATACAGTATTCATAGGTATTGTATATAATTTCAATGCAATAAATTGGAAGTATATGATAGGTCCAAGACACTGCAAAATATTACAATGCGACGTTTCGCATTTTGTGCCTCAGCGGGCTGGGATTCTGTGTTTGTTATTGGACATGTGAGTGGCATTTCTGTTAGGCCCTTAAGCTCCCGAAATGCTGCGTGATGATGCTGGGTGAAGAGCCCTCTGCTCAGACTCCAGGCTTCCCTCTCACCCGTATGTCTGTGTGTGGACGTGTCCCGAAGGAGGGCGCGATGAGTAATGTGAAAAGAAGCATCTCGATGTACTCGTGCAAATGGCAAACAGAGCGCCCTTTTATTCATTTCAATGCAAATGTCAAGATGTCCAGATCACAAGCAGCAAATATTTGTCTCAGGTCGTTCTCTCTGGGGAGTGCTGTACTGCTGACCCAGGTGTGCATGGACAGGTGTAACAATTTTCAATGAGGAGGCGAAGGGTTTTTTGCGGAGTTTTGCACAGACCTGAGCGTTTTCCCTTCCGAGGTGGTGTCCGCACACCGTGAAATGAGTCAGCCCAAAGATATCCCAACAGGAGCATCACATTGGACTCCAGCAACACCTTTGGCAAATGAAAGCTGCCCAGGATCCTTGTTTCTGACTGGTGGGCAGATTAGAAGGAACTTCTGTGTTCCTCTAGTCTCAAATGGATGCAATGAGCAGGCGGCCTTTGGTCGCGGCTGTTATTCACTAGCTTACCTGTTGCACCTGCCTATGTAAGACGGATACGGGACAGCAGAGGGGATAAAAGAACATTTAATTGTGAAAAGCTAGTTCTGTATACAGTACAGCCCAAATGTCATGTCAGAAGTGGAGACAACTGAAAACTTGGAGGATATAAAAAGTAGGATTTTTTAAAACTATCTTTGTGTCTCAGTTCTTGTCACAATATGTTTTAATGAATATGTAATTAAAAATATATAGAAGCTGGATTTTTTATTTATGGGTCATGGGTCCTGCCGTCACTGGAGACCTTTTCGCAGGTGCAAGTGCTGCTCAACAAAAACAATAATTAATAACCCACAGGACTCAGGCCCAGTAAAAATAATAGATGATGATTGATTCGGCTGAGTTGTAAATAGACTGAGGCGGTCACATAAATTACCGGGAACCTCGGCCGCTTTTACGAGCACCGGCTGCCCTGGTGGCTGGGCACATGTGAGGTGACTTACACCGCGGTATTCTTCTGTGTAACTTCTCTGTTTTGGCGGTGTCCCATTTCAAGACGGCAAAACAGGGTCCTTTCACTAGCTAAGCGTTTTTTTAAACCCCCACCCACCCACCCGACACAGAAGTGTCAGATCCCCTATCTAATGATGGATCAGGCCAGCGAGCTCTCTGGCCAGCGCGGACGGGACCACTCTGAGTGATGCCTCTACCGGAGGGGTCAGTGGGGGCCGTTACAGGAGCAGTAAAGCATGCGCACCGTCCCGTTAGAAAAGCTTCCCATCTGGCCGTCAGGAATTAGATATTGGCATCCTGGAACGGAGGAGGAGCCCGTTGCCTTTTCAAGTGGCGTTGGCTGTCGCGCCCTCACAACGGATTGATTTCTTTCGACTTAGGCAGTAAAAAGACCTCAGTAAGGCCTTTTCAGCTCGGCTGTAAAAATGCTTAATCAATAAAATCTTTGGAGACGAATTCGTTTAAGTACATTGACTGGGCTTCATATCCGGGCCCTAAATTAACTGCAAGATGCCGTCAAGCATTATGCGTCATATGTAATATTTTTCATATTTTAAAAATTTGCGAAGACTTTACCCACCTTGATTCCTGAGTGATATAATGTGCTTTTTATTTGTGCAGCCATTTGTGAGATATATGTATGGTGTAGATAAGAGCTTGAATTCCTCCATTCATTCTGGCACTTTGTACATCTCGCTGTTATGGCCCTTGCTGGTAAATATGTAACATGTTTTGGCCACTTCATATCCTGTCCAACTACAAAGTATCCCTTTTCCTTGAAGCATTACAGTAATTCCGGACTTTCCCCGCAATCCATAACAAATATCAAAGGAATTTAGAGACTTTTTTTTTATAAATTCCACACAGACCACGCTGCTTACACACGCCAGCTAAGTGTTAAAGGGGGTGTCAGTTCCATAGGCTGAATGCAGGTTCTCTTTACATGCGAGATCGACTCAAATTCTTCTAGCCTGGTTTCAACCTTAATTCTTGCATTGTCACAGGGCTGTAATTTAAGTCAATACGAAGTAAATCATTTTTGTGGCACTAATTAAAATTTCCCCTTAGCTGTAAAATGTCCCCAATATTATGTTCGTCGGCGGAGTCTGCGGGATAAATCCACACTGTCACTGGCGATTCACCACGCCACATTAAATTCTCTTAGATCAATTAGACTTCCCGGCTCAGTTTACAAGTCACCAGACTTAATGTCCTCTCCTGAATTTCCGAGCAGGAAACGCCCGTACAGGAAACTGTAGCTGCATTTAAATTTATTGACCCTGGGCCAAGTAAACAATAGAGTCTGCGAGGTATGATTTATTTGTCAGCCTTAACATTGCTTAAAAAAGAGGATACATACAATTTAACAAATTAAATAAAAAAAAAATGCTGATCTGAAAGTATTATAGTTAAGGTCCACCATAACTGTTGTAATATGTTCTTGAAAATATTTACATAACGTATTTTTGTTTATATATAACATATATACATAAAACAATTTAAATATTGTATATAATACATAGAAGAAATACATTTTTACCGACACTTGAAATAAGACTTCCCTGTGCCAGACTGTTTGGTCTTTCCGTGTTGCCGTCTTTTATTAAAGGAGCCTGGCTTTTCTGTAGGCCTGCTTAACAGCTGTACGGTTTGTAGCCATCACTTTACATGCTGAATGCTGAACCGCAAGATGTGTGCGGCAGGGAGGACGAGGTAAGATTCGGCACTCGGATGCTCCTGCGGAGGAAAACCGCGGCCGGCCGTGGACTGCTGCCGAAACGTGCATTCTTTCGGCACGCGGATGAGCCAGAAATGGGGGTGGGGGGGGGGGGGTGCCGGGTGGCCGGACTCCAGATTTAGCCGAGGGGGAAGCAGGTGTTTCGCGTGTGCGGCATGGAGAGAGACCGGCGCCAGAAACATCTGCTGCCTTCATCAAGGCCTCCGAGGGCCCCCGGCCAGTTAGTGTCTTGTCATTGGTACCTGTAAATAACACATTCATCAAAAAGTGTGACTGTGAGTCTCCTTTCCTCTCGTGCCAGAGCTGTGCGGAAATGCTCTGTGATGGGGGCTTGAATTAATAATAGCCGCCTCTCTCGGCGCATTCCAGCTTTTCAGTGGTGCAGCAGATAGCCAAAAAACATAATGCTCAAAGTGAGGTTGGAAATCCCTGTTCTGGAGTCGTCAGAGAATCAGGCGCTCCCCTAGTGGTGCAAGATGGTTTTGCAGCCTGTTTCTCATTGTTAATGAAGCTCGGGGACCTGAAGCCACAGAATAGCCTTGTTGGGTCGCCTGTGTTAGTTAGCCCTGTTGTTAGTCCTGTCTCTCTGAGGCTGTGACCTGCTACAGCTTTATGGGCGCTAGAAAAGCCCAGTGCTCTCCTCCAAAAACAACAGTATGTTGACTGCTGAAAGTCAGTTGGTTTAATCCATCCATCCATCCATCCATCTTCCAACCCGCTTATCCTGTCGCGGGGGGTCCGGAGCCCATCCCGGAAGCAATGGGCACGAGGCAGGGAACAACCCAGGACGGGGGGCCAGCCCATCGCAGAGTTGGTTTAATCTTGCAGCTTTATTCTAGTATTTGTAAAGACAATGTATAGTCATTTTTATAGTTTAGGTTAACCTGCCCTCCATCAAAAGTGTTAATTGTTGATTTTCTTTTTTTTTTTAGTAAATACATTTCATGATAACACTTAATGTTCACATTTTTTGTTAGGCTATATTTTATAATTTCCTTTCATTAACTATCATTAGTCTTCTAATAATGGAGTTCCGAGAATTGTTTATTATTATTATTTTATTATTAATAAAACACTAGTATTAGTACCTGAAAACAGGCCCACTTGACTGCTGTCTTTTAAACTACTGGGTGCCTAAGCTAATTGTTTTTGAAAACGTCCCTGGGGGCAAACAAACACTACAGACTGAATTCAGCGTGACTGAATACATACACTTTATGCCACCGGTGTGCTGTGAGAGTCTGTGATTTCACACGTTTTATGTAAAATTTACAGTCGCGGTGTTGAATGACGCGGCAGCGGGGAAACCCGAGCTCCGGGAGAACAAAGCGGGCGTGTTCAGTGAGCCCCCCGCACGCCGTCTCCCGCTCGCCCGCTCCTTTTATCGCCGTCCCCGCAGCTCCGAGGTGCGATCACGGCGCGGCGCTCAGCGTTATAACTGTTAAGCGGCCGCTATACTGTTATAACAACGCGGCGGTAATGAGGAAAACATGTAGGTGGCACCTCCTTACGACCAGGTGCTGCACCCCGCCACCACCCGATGCGGGCTCCCTGATGCCGGCCGGTGCAGTCAGACCGCAGGCGTCTGCGCCAGATTTGCACGCTTGTGTGTAAAGTATCTGCAGGCAGTAACTATTATTAGTGAAGCACAGTGAGGATTTTAACGGTTCTCCCGTAATCAAACGGGAGCTATTGACTGAGTAGAAGTGCCGTGGATCAGGGTGCGATCCCCATGACAGCTGCCGGGCGGTTATGGGCGCACGACCCAGCGCACGCTCCTCCTGCGTTTTCATAATGGCAGTTTTTGTGTAAAAACAATTATTTATTTGATTGGGTCATTTTTGAAGCCGCAAAAATTACATTATAATAAAATAATTAAATTAACTAAAACATGTAGGCTAATGCACGCAAAATATCACGTATGTTAACCTGGAACAGCTGATTAAAATTATTGCAAAAAAATATATAACCAAAGCAAAGCATATCGCTTACGCACACCTTTCCAGCTCTGATATCCCTTGATGTCATTTGAAGATACAAAAATAAGGCTCATTGCCATTTTTATTACCACACTTTCTGGTTTAAATGACTTTAAATTACTCGTCCAGCTTTTACAGACGGTAAATAAGTCGGTAGATCCGTCTGATTGGGGATTATGAATGTGCTGCATACCTGTATACCTGTAAAATGCTGGCAATATTTTAATAGTTATTATGCATAAGCGAATGGGTGCATTAAGTCACTGTTATTGTATGCTGCATTCTTGCTGAATGTTTTGGACAGCACAGCTTTGAGGAAAGGTCGCCGGCTTCTTAGAATTCATCTCGACACAGAAATACTTTGGGCTGTTGCCAGTTACGGAATCGAAAAGCAACTGCCGCCAAATGAGTTACCCGTGAAATTAGAAGGTATTCCGCTTGTGACGGGGGAGGGGGGGGGTTGACAGGACGGATCGGTATTGCCCTCATATCGATAACAGATTAAGGCGCTCTGGAAGTGCGAGGGCTGGCCTGAGGTGCCCGTGTGACTCGCAGGTAATGAAATAAGGCCCTAACCTCGGCTTTAGGCGGCGGCCGGCCGTGTAGCGGAGCGGCTCGTACAGCCCATTTCACTTTGGGCCGCTGAGCAGGGGCCCAGGCTTGGCACAGAAACAGACGCAGCCGCTTTATAGGCAGCTCCCCGGCTCTGTCCCACCAGCAGGCCCAGCATTAATGAAAGTACCTCTGGCTCCAAGAGGATGAGGTCAGTTTTTTGCTCAGGTCTGTTCTGGCTGAGGTGAGATTATTTGGCCCTGTGGGGGTTTATAGTTCTCTCCCCACCCCATTCCCCAACCACCCGCCCCCCTCCCAGCTCGATTAGCGTATAATCCTACACCACCCTGTGCTCATGTAGCCATCCTTACTGCCGTGAATTGCCTTATGCCGAAATGATTTATTAAAGTTAGTCAAGCGGTATCACTGAAATGGTGGTGGTGGGGGGGGGGAACGGTTTCACAAAAAGAAAGTTAAATGCACTGGACTGGTTTGTCATGGGGAGGGTGCAAGTGAGAGGGTGAAGGAGGGTGAGGGACAGAGGGTGCAGCATTGCATGCTGGGAAGTCTGTGAGAGGTAGCACGGGCCGTGACCTGAGACTGTTTTTTTTAATGCCGTGCTGCTACACAAACACCAAAACACGGAGTATACAGCAAAATATTGTGTGCTGAAGATAAAGCCCTGAACTCAGTGACCAGCACACAGTTGGCAGCCAGACGCTGATAAGTATCACTGATGAACACGCCTCTCTGCTTTACCCGTGTGCTCTGTTTATACATATGCAGGCATATAATTTCCCTGTTTTTTTTTTTTTACTTTGCAAGGGGCCAGGAAATAATTTTCAGCCTTTTTCCCTGAGTTGGCAGAGTGCAGGCCTTTCAGTCCTCTGGAAAGTCAGCTGTGGAGTCTGCTTTGTCAGCTCGCTTCGCTAAATAATATATTATTGATCGGTTGACTGTTTTTTTTTTCTGTGACGGCATCTTGTTCTCCAGGGCAGGCAGAAGATGGATGTTTTCAGCACCCTGGACAGGGAGTTTGAGAATGTATAGAGGACGCATGTACAATGGCTGATCATAATCTTTACATGCATGTATAATAAAAGGCATGATGCTGGTTATTAAATATGCTCCCCGGGGGTTTGATGAGAAAAGCATGTGAACCCTTTGGCTGAGCAGTGGGGTGTGTGTGTGTGTGTGAGGGGGGGGGGTTACTTCTGCTTGGCTTCACCTGAATCCTCCATGTGAAAAAAAACCAAATGCTGGGACGTGCTGCAGAATCTGGTGTGGTGCATCAGTACACTCTGCTGGATGTTATGCACACACATCACTTTTGGCTTCATCTAGGTGTGGTCTGGTGTGTTTGTGTGTGTGTGTGTGTGTGTGTGTGCGTGTGTGTGTGGTTGGGTGAGCTGAAGGAATCCCGATAACCAGACAGGCCTGTGTGACCTGGGGAATCACATCATACAAGAACAACAACAATAGTCATAGTAATAATATGGGTTGGCACCCCATCCTGGGTTACCCCCTCTTTGTGCCTGTGCCTTCTGGGATAGGCTCTGTGCCCCCTCCCTCGACCCTGTATAGGACGGGTATGGAAAACAGACAGATGGATATTAATAATAATAACAACAGCAACAATAATAATAATAATAATAATAATAATAATAATGGACTGGCATCCCGCCTTGGGCCTACCCCTGCCCACCCCTGTGCTATCTGAGACCCTTTGCACCATGATCAGCCAGAAGATCAGTGGGTTGTTCTTATTTTTCTTGCTATTTATATTGCACGCACCTTGCCTGCATTCCACTGCTTCATTTCACAGCTTTATACAGGGTCACATATCATCGTCTGTGTCTGAAAATCAGTACGGTGGCCCCAGTCTGCCGCCCGACTCCCAAACTGTTACGGGGACGCGCCGCGGGTTTGAAGTACGATGAGACGCGTGGCCAAGAGTCACAGTCCAAACAAATGTGACAATCTGAACACATTCGTTTATTCTGTTATGGGCGCCTCGGATCCTAATTCAGTGTGACAAAGAATGAATTACTACAAGCATTTATGTGTTTAGTTCACAGTGTTCAGCTTACTTTCTGTTTTCAGTACTTGGATTAAATTGTAAAGGTCTATTGGTCCACAGAAGCTATTTTCCCTATTTTCTACCTATTCTATTTACTGACTATACACAGTGCAATTCCCTGTGTTGTTCCTGACAATCACACGGCAGTAGACCAGTGAATGCCCCCCTATACTGCAGTCACATGAGTGATTTAACTCCTGGCCCGTTATTTTTATGTTTAAGTGTTTAGTTCTCTCAGGTATAACCAGAGAATGGCCCAGTCTGCATTCAGACCGCGATCGCGATCCTCTCACTGACTGGGCCGCTCTGGAGGACCCGATACCTTCTCTTATTTTATTTTACATTTCCCCTCTATAAACAGACTGGGAATGTAACAGAACAAAACTTTTGTACTGCATCTGGCCAAACTCAGGGTTTTTTTTTTTCTAAATAATCTTCCCAGTCGGCTAGCAAAGTTGCGGGAGGATTTTCAGTGATTACATATGTCCCTAAATTCCAAACAGCGACTCAGATTTGACACTATGTAAATATGCATATTACATCCCTTACTCCATGCAAACAAACAAAAGAAAACTTAATGTAATTTAAGCTGGAAATATTTTTGTCCTCGTCTTTTTACTGTTTTTTTCAAACCCTGCCATCACCTACGGATGGGATGTAAAGGCCGCGGCGGGGCGTGCCGCCATCCCTTGCCGCGTCCCGCGGCAGCGTTTCGAGGTTTTGCAGAGGAGCGGCGAGCAGATGGACAGAATGACGGTGTGCTGCTTCGGATCCAAACGCCCCTCCACACCCAAAAGCACCGTGTGTGTTTGCTTGCAGACCGGTATTTTGTTTGCAATCCCAAGCTCAACCACCGGCTGACGAACAAAGAGCGCGGCCCAGGCTGGCTGTCGGGGCACTGCTGGTGATGTCCCAAGCACCCAGATTTTGACCGCCCTTGAAAGGTGCCACTGGATTCTGCCGCTGAATGCCAGCAGAGCAGGCAGATTAATTCACCTCCGGTGTTCTTTATGAAGTGTTATCTTCAGGATGGGAGTTGGGATCCACAGAGGCGTGACTCCTGTCGAATTGCAGGTGTTGGCGGGGGGCGGGGGAGGCCGCTACCCTGATATGCGGCTCCATAGCCCCTGCAAAGTATGGACATATACTGGATCTCTCCGGATTGTGCCCTGTGCCAGCACTCGCACCATTTGGAGAGTCGTGTTAGTGTCCCTGCTCTGAGGGTTATTGCTGTTGTCATGGCTTTGGAACTCCTTCAGAACACCCCGGTGCACGTGAGTAAACAGGGACGTGTCATCGCACGTGTTTCCTTTGCTTATAACTAGGCAGATGCATCCATGTTTTATTAGCAAAGTGCAGCTCAGTATACTTATTCTTAACGCGGCCCTGCAGAGTCTGCATGTAGGATCGTCATGTCTGTCATCAGATTTGCATGTGGTTTTATTTATGTGGTAAATGACTCAAAGGGGGATTCTATTGCATGGGTACAGCAGTGTAGAGCTTGCTGTAAATCCTGCTATATTTACAACAAGCTCCTAATTAGTGGTGCTGGTGTTATTGGGTGGGGTCGGCGTTAAGAGCAAGAGCCCTCACTGTATTTCGGAACCATGTCACATGCTCCAATAGGGGCGGGTCTGTCCCAAGTCTCCCCTTGGTCCACTAATGGCAGACCAATACTAAGTTCCTGTCAAGGTCAAGATCCTAGCCAGGGATGGTAGCATGCACCAAATTCATCCCACAGTCACCAGCACAAGACTAGTCAGTGAAAGGTATGTTCAAAATGGAAACACCATAGCAGTTTTCAATATAAGGCTTGTTAACAAAGGTAAATCAGAAAACATTTTTTTTTTCAGATGAAATGAGAGAAGACAAACTCATAAGCAGGGATTGGAAATGAATTCTTCACCTCAGAAAAGGGCACAGTGAAACATCATTAGCAGACAGTCAGCAGCCAATTTTAACACTTAATTTGAGTTGTAAATGTCTTCAGTTGGGCATGTCTACAGGAGAAGTGCGCGTACAGGAGAGAGGAAAATGGCTCGTTTGCAAAAAGTATTTAATCAGTGATTTTTGGCACCATTGTAAGTTATATTGTGACGCAATAAGAGTTTTTTTTTAAGAGAATGGAAATGAATTTTCGCTTGCGCATGCTGAAGTAATTTAAAACTGCTTGTCTGGGAAGGAGGCCACATGTTTAAAGCTGTTTTGATGCGAGCGACATCACACAGACAGATACTCATCTGAGTCAACAACAGTCGCTTTGCCCGAAATGCAGTTAACTGTAATTTGCAACAGATAAAAAAACAAGATGCATTTCCTTGTTCTGTGGGAATGTAATACTAAGAATGACAATTTATCACTGGGAAAGGCTGCATCTTGACATATCGATAGTAAAAACAGCAGGCCGCCTGTGGTTTCGATCTAGAACTGCATAGGCCTGGCCCTCCCTAACTGGGGGCTTATCTTAAACCCCTAATAACTTTATGGAAGACACTGCTTGAATGGTAAGTCATCCCTTCTACCCTTCTGGCTGTCAGTCAGGTGCTAATTAAATTGCACCCCAAAGAGCTGCAGAAGCTTGGCCCTCTTGGAGCAGGGCTGGACACCTCTGAAACTGATGAATGAACTGGCCCATTGTGCTGTCGCCCTTTCTGGTCAAGGGTTAGGCCCTAATGGCCGCTTGAGGAGAGGGCCCGGCCTGTCGGCTGTTCTCACATTTGAGTAAACACTGCACACTCACAGATCATCACACAGCACCTCCCCCCCCCCCCAACTTTGGCCAGGATCCCTCATGGCTGAACTGGCCCGGCCACCCAAACAGTGAGAGGGGCCCAGGCGAGCTGCGGGCCCTACACTTCAGCAGACCCTGGGTTTCCGCCGGGCAGAGAGGGGAGAGAGAGTTCGGTGGAGCCGCGCCAGTTGAGAAACAAACCTGATTTACTATCACCAAAAAATCAGCTACAGATGTCAGCTTGCAGCCCTCCTCTGCTGCCAATTAGAGACACTCACGCAAAGAGGGCTTCTCTTTTTTTTTTTTTTTTACAACCTTCTTTTTCCTCCCCTCCTACTTCGGAGAGCCAGGCGCTGCTGTTGATGACTTCATAATCGCACGCTGGCCCCAAGGCGGACCCTGTGCAGGGCATCTCAGCGGACCTTGCAGCACCTCTCTCAGCACTTCACACAACAAGGGACAGGAAGCTCTCCCGGTACAAACAGCAGCAGGGAGACTATGACATTCTCTTCTGCTTTTTCTTAAGAAAAAAAGAAACTGATGTTCGAATGGCAATTACAAATCTTTAGGAGAGCATTAGCGTATAGGAATCTCTTTGTATGCTTTTATAAGCTAGTTTGAATTGTTTAAGCCCAGATTCATCCCAGCAACATTATTGCTCAACCTGCTATGAATACGAATTGCATTAGTCACTTTAAATTGTTTCTGCAGGTTAGAATAGCATCAAACTATAGACTCTTTCAACTCATTCAGACTGTTATGTTATTGGTAAATGTGACTAATTGTAGAATTTTATCTTACATTTTATTCTAATAAATTACGTTTTATTCATTGACATGATGTTTCTTTTTACTTAATGTCCTTGAAGTATTTTCACGTGTACCTATCTGAAACTATTGGAAGCAGTTTAACAAGGATACACTTACAGATAGTGGCGAAGAACCATTTCATAACACTTTACATTAACTGCACCTTCATAATGCCTTTATAATGCATTAGTAGAGCATTCATTGCATCTCCATAATGCATGTATAGAATATTGAAAAGCAGCATGTAGGTATACTTTAGCATTCTAACATACCTTAATCTTTAATATACATTAATAACAAATATGATATGATCACAAACATTAGGATCATATAATGTTTGTTATTCATGTATATTATAGATGGTAAGGTATGTTATGATGTTATGGTATACCTATATGCTGCTTATGAATGCATTATAAATGCATTATGAAGGTGCACTGAATGTTCTAAGCATGCACAATGTATGCATTATGAAGGTGCAGTTGATGTAAAGTGTTACCAAACATTTAGATCCTTTCCAACCTGTACACATATTTGAGAGTCACTGACCTGTGTAGAAGAAACATTAACACATTATTGATGCATTATCGTTTCTCCCTACTTTAGGTTTCTAGGTATATGTTTTGTTGCTAAGAAAATTCAATACACTTTCTTCCTTAAAAGGGATAAGAAGTCCAGTTGATGTGTTTGATTTGTTTAGTCTGAAACCCAGATTGTGTCCCTCACCCATATTGAGTGTTTTATCGCAGCCCACTCTGGAAATACGCTATCGGAAAGCTGTTATTCTACGCCACAGTCGAACGCGTTTAGAGGTTAGTAGGTTACAGATGTCGGAACTGCATTTATAATGCCGCTCGTGTAATAACTTGTAGCCAAATACATAAGTAATGTTTTCAGCTGTTCACATGGGGGTTTTTAGAATTTCAACAAACAATTTCCAGCTTAACATTATAGGGTTTAACGTATCCAGCACTTAGACCATTCCAAGTTTAAAAGGCAAGCTTCTTAAAAGAGCGTGCAAGAGATTTAAGGAAGGCAGTGGAGAACACTTTCAAAACCGCTGGACTTCCTCTTCAGTAAATGTTTGCAGGTGAACGACGCTGTCGTGTTTAAATACGATGTTTGCGACTGTAAATAAATGACTTGTAAACAAATGTAATATGAATGCAATGATTTATATAATAGACGTTTAGCCCATTCATATTCAGTCTCAGATATTTTTATGACATCATATAGAGGGCTGCCCAGGCAGAGACCAGCTTTTGCACCAAAGCAACCAGAGGTTAATTTTTAGTTTATGGTATCTAATGGTCCATGAGCTAAATAATAATAAAGCTAGTAGTTGTGGGTTAATTAAATGTTTATGAAGGGACCTTAATTTGACATATTGCTGATCTATATTTAATGCTGCTAGCATCGTTTGGTGTAATATAAATACATGACAGAGGTACGGGTCTGTTTCCAATAGGAGCCTTTGTAATAACATTTATGGGATTAAGTGGGAAAGGGGAAAATAGTTACCTGATTTATTACTTTGGGTTTCTGCTTAGTGCAGCAGTTTTTTTTAAACAAGTGTTTTCCTTTTTCTCCCTCATTTGAGCCGTGTGAATAAATGCTAGCTTGTGTTCCTGCCTACCCTGAGGGGGTGATCGCCGACCTATCGGCCACCAGCTCCCCACCTCGGCCTTTGAACAGGAAGCTGAATCCGGGCTCACCGGGGAAGCGGGAGTAGGCGAGAGGCACCGGGCGTCGGACAGCTGAGACCTGACGCAGAAGAAGCCCCCTGTGTCATTCCTCTCCCCACACGTTTCAGTGCCAGCGCCCCCCGTCCGAGAAGAAAACGCTTGCGATGTCCGCCGCTTCTCAGGTGTAATGTTAACCGTAACGATTAAGAAACACCGAAGTACACCAAGATGTGGATCAGAAAATTGTGCAGTCTCGTATCATACCTATTTCCCCGCTGTGCTCTGAAGATGGGTGCAAAACGTGAATTGCTTCAGCAAAGAAAAAAAAACATTAAGCTGTACAGATGTTAAAAAGAATGTACATTTTTGAGAGTGGCTTTAAATAAAATCTCATCCAAAGCAAATCTCTGTCAGCTGTGGCTTCTGCCGCTTTAACGCCGTGGAGCACGTATTCATATTGATTTTGTCCCGTTGTGGTAAGAAAATGGTTTGCTCATTCAAAGCTGTTGCCTTCTAAGGAGAAAATTACAGCGCTGAATGAAGTGTCAATTATAATCAAAGAACACCTCAAAAGTGGCAAGATGTATTATACATTAATTACCCTATTTTAATGTCAGGTTATTTTGATTGGTCATTAGAATGAACGACTTGTTCCGAGTCTAGATTATGATACCATTCAAACCACACCTCACACCCATTAGATTGTTTGACCTCTTGGTGGGGACCCTCATTCCCTCCCCCAGGTGGCTGATTGGGGAATTGCAGGCATAAAATGCCATCAGCGTACATTGAAGCCGGGCAGGTAATGCGGCTAGCGCTTAGGAATGCTTGTCTGGGATCACGGAGCTCATCTTGTCCCCGGGCAAATGTGTTAATCTCCAATAAATTTCCCGAAAACTGGAAGGAAGGGTTGACTGGAAAGAGAGCGACATGTTTACACAATAAAGCCCGTTCTGGGAGGATGGATATGGTTACTGAAGTGCATTACTAGTTATTTAAGCAGTCTTTCAAAATGCTGTAGATACATACAATTTTTAATTAAATTAATATAATGCACTATTAAATGACTGGCAGTTTCGTCGTCTCCCTGTGTCTGCGTGCGTATCTGTATCAAATAAACAAATGTCCAGTAGCACGTAACGTCCTGGTTCAGGATAGACTCGGGGCGCGGCGGTGGCACTGCTGTTCTGCTCTGGAGCAGACATTCTCACTAAAATATATAGATAAAAATATGTGCGACCCTCTTATACCGAAAGGAAATACTAAGCAAACAAATAAGTGAGGAACTAGGCTGGGAATGTTTTTATTTTGACAATAGTTCTACATAATAAACAATTTCGTATTTTCCTAGGTGCGATAATTAGTAATGCTGGATTAACGCGGAGAACTAAACGGCAATTTATGCACAGGTAATGTAATAACGAAGTTTCAAAAAAATTTAAAAGTGTAGAACACTTTGGAAATAGCTTTTTCTGTTTTGGTGGTCTCGGAAAACCTTGAGTGGGCTGGATGGAAATATTGTTGCGATATCTTTTCGAAAGTCGAAAGACTGGAGTGATACGATTGATTAATCACGAACACATATGCTATGTTTGGTCCCGTAAAGTCCTTATAAGGGGGTACATGTTTCTTAGGGTCCTTGGGGGGCTTAATGACCAAAACATTACAGGCATGACACCCAGCCCCTTTCTGTTGCAACTACTTTAAACAACGAAGATACCCATACATTTATTTTTTTGAAGGAAAGCACATTTGTAACCGTGAGTAGGTAATACTGAAATGTAGCACGCATTTCCTGTTTAAGAAACGCAAAGCCAATTCATAGACTAATTGTCGCCTTAATAATGTTTGAATATACTCGGTAGGTCTAATCCGTCTGCGCGCATGGATGTCCCTGGGTTAGGCAAAGCGTGTATTAATTGTGTTGCGGTATTTATGTTGAAATGTTTGATCACTTCCGTCTAATTAGATATGCATCGATTCTCCATTTTTGACCTTCTAATGTGCCTGATTTTGTAACGCCAAATTAGCTCGTTTTCATATAGACGACTGGAGCATTTGCGTATGCCATTAATTGACAAAAAAAACGTGTGATAATCGGTGTTGCATGTTTACTTTTACGCTGCGCCCCAAGAAGTTTACAGTCTAAATTAATGCAGTAATTAGGGCTGACTATTTATTTGTTGTTTCATTGTTTCTGGGTGTGAGACCTTAAATAATACATGTACTGCACGTGGGCCCACCGCATGTTGCACTCAATTGCTCTTTTGCATTTTCGTACTAAATCTTCCTGCGAATGTTTGGGTATGTTTATTGTTAGAGCCAAAGTGCTTCATCTCAGGGTAGTCTCACAAATCAGCGGCTGCCTTAAAGAACAGTTTAGTAGATTTATTAAACAATATTTTATGGGTGATTGAGATATGTGTCTGGTTCCGAAACGATCAAGTAAATTAATTTGGAATCTTAAGAGGCACGCTCTCCAAAATGGCCGCCAAATCCTGTTAACCCACCAAAAATATCCGTCGAATTATGAATATATATTGAATATTCCCTTATCTGAAAATATAGCGTATTTTTATGTTTTCTGTATCAAAAGACAAAATATTTTTTCATGCATATCGCGCAAAACGCTTAACCCAGTTGTCTCCGCTACGCTTATGTATCGATGCCATATTTTAAAACCTGGGCAACGTTTAGGAAATACCAAATGTTAAGGTTTTACTTTTATGACGTCTCGTTATTAATATTGTATTATTAATTTTTCATATGTAGGCCTATTCGCTTAGTTAATATTAATTACCTTTCACATTTACGGATATTTAAATGTTTATGAGGGGTTGTAAATTTTTTTAAAATCACATTTTAAATTCAGAGTTACAGTTGTACAAACGAAAGACATATTGACTCGTCTTCATAGATATTAGAGGGCTTTTCCTTACTATAAATTAATAGGTGAATTAGTGCTGTGTTGATTTGTACACACCGTCCATCATGTTTCTTTAATTATTTTCATTCTCCTAAAGAATCCAAGAAGAGGTAGCGTATTGGGATGATATAACGCTATGAATGAAGCGTGTTTGCGCGAGTTTCGGAATGGACGCGACGCGCGGTGCAGCGCGCATTGTCGCGGAGGCGCGCGTCGTGACGGTGGCGCGCGTTGTCGCGCTTTCGCAGACGCGGATACACGCGGTGTGTCTGTCCAAATGCAGAGCACCTCCTCGGACCAAAACTAGCGAGATGAGGACTGGGACTAATCAAAAGCCGAGCGTGTTGACGACTGGGGCCTGTTTTTCCTGCGTGTCTGTGCAGTTGCATCAAGGGCTCCTTTTTTGCAGACTCCTAATAAAACCCTAACGAGCCCCCTCGCCTGCGCTCGCCTGTGTGCGCAGCGGACGCCCGCCTGCGCAGCCGCCCGCTAAGCCGTGCCCGCCTCACACCCAGGACCCGCCCGCCCCAGGCTGCTCGCCACGGCCAATAACTAAAAACGTCGTAATACTTTCTGTACCACAAACAGTTATGTTTTATTTTCGTTTGACGAGGGCGGTCCTACGTTTAGGAGAGCGTAGCATGCTCTGTGATATCTTAAGTCTTGTTCTAAAAATACAGTTTGTCCAATTACTGACACATTAACTGGTTCTCATCTGACACAGCGGTGGAATGCGCGCCGGGGCCGTGTTTGGGAATGCCTTTTATGGGCAGGCGAGGCTGGGGCCGCGCGTTTCTGCGAGCGCCGCGCATCCCCGGGGGACTTAATTAGCCGGCTGCCGAGCCACCCGCCCGCCCGCTCTGCCCGCCTCGGAAATACTCCGAGCGCGTTCACACTCTGTAAATCTCCCATTTCCATGTCATTTCGCACAGGTCTCTTACGACCGAGGACCTGGACGTTGGGGCAGGAGATTAGGAGAACCAGACCTAACCTCCCGAGGCATGATCGCCTGGCTTCAGCCAGCAGTGACGGCTTTATGGTTTTGCTTCTGAACAGCCCGGTGCTGATGTTTGCTCTTGTCTGGGGTTTACGCTGCAGCACAGCTGGACAAAACAAAAAAACATAAAAAATAAAACTCGACGAAATATTATAATATATGTTATACATTACTGTATCTAGTTGAATTAAAATTTCCTTGGCTCACCAAAACAGTTCTGTAATCTCTTTTCGTATTGTGCAGGTCTTTATTTCATTTGCTTACCTGTTCGACAGTACACCTAAATTACACCATTTTAATTACTCCTTTAATGAGCTAACACCGGGTACTGGTAACGAATGAGCATTGTAGATGGTGACAACTCACAGTATCTGAGATTAAATAAAGGAGCAACATACTCTAAAAAAAATGTCAATGAGTCACATGGCGGGAATGGGAAGCCAAATCAGGTTTGCTGGCCAGATGCAGTTTTGCCGTAATGTATGAATTTTTTAGCCCGGGAACAGCATTGGCCGCAACACTGTGATGAATGACTGTTGTCCTATAATGAGTCTTGGGAAATCAAAACGCACATGTGGGGAGAAAATTTGGGCAGCGCGTATTACTTTCAACCAGCCATTGCAAATAAAGAAGTCTGTGCATTCCTCATCTGATCTGACCCTTCACCTCGGAGAGAGAGAGGGAGGAAGCGAAAGATAAGGCTAGCATTGCAAATGGAAATGAGGGCCGTGCATCACGTAGCGAAAAGCAAAACAGTATGAAAAAGAAAGAACACCGTAGGTCCTGACCTCGGGCTGGCCGGACTTGTCATATTGCTGGTACAGTTTGTCGTTGTGCCAGCAGCCGGTCGCTGCTATTCCAGTGTTTTTATCCAATGTCGTCTGGCCTCTGCTGTGATTATCTCACTCTTGGAACGGGCTCGGCCCAGGAGTGGTGAATGACATGGGCACAAGGCGAGCCGGCCGCCCGCCCTCCGCGCTCTCCCAAACTCTGCCAGATATGTTTTCCTGTTTCATTGTACTTAGTAAGGGGGCTGGAAAAGTCTGTCCAGGAACCAACTGACACTGTGGCAGAGTGTCCAGTCACTCGCCTGTCGGGGAGAATGTCAAATCTGCCCTCATAATGAATTCATAATTGTATACATAAATAATCATATAATTACTGTAAAATACCGATCCACCTTTCGTTATTTCTATTGGCTACACCATACACTGTAAACTTGTTTGAGAGCTACCCTGTCATCTTAATTTGTCGGCGAGATTCTTTCAGTTAATGGATCGCGTTAAATTCCTTCCTTATTTCAAAGTATTCACATGCTATTTTGGAAACACAGATCACTTCTTTTTATTGTAAGTGGAGACCAAGCAACAAAAAGAGCAGAAACTGAATGGAACCTAATTGCTTTTATGAGTTTATTTGCCTTAATGTATCTGGAGAGCTAGATGCTCAGATGCAGGTTTGGATAATGATGTACGTTGTGGAATTGCAGACTGGGCAGCTTTGTAGTGGATGTCAGAAAGCGTTTGGCTTCTCTGCAGCCTTGGTCTCCATGGATGATCGTTTCTAAACTGCAGTCTCAGTTGATAGCCATTGTTCTGGGCCACATTATTCTCAGAATGTCTATGCTGTTTTTCCTTTTTTTCGTCTTGTTTCCACTGAGAGCATATATGATGGGGTGTTATGGATTCTATTTGGCGCTAAGCAACTGAGTAAAATATCCTGCTCAATTGAGAGAGTCTGTCAGTGGTGTTCGGTTCAATTTGGAGTGCAGTTTAACTAGGGGGCTGAATATTCAGACGTGCAATTTTCACCCCATTAGCCACCGTTTCATGTTTGGCTGAAGTTTCTACAGTATGGTATATTTTAGAATAAACACACACGTACACACACAATGATGTTCCTCCATGTTTGTGTTGTAGCTTGAAATGTAGTTTCATTTTTCAGGGCCTTCATCTAATTGCTATGGAAACTATTTCAAACACTCATGAAAATTGGAGATGACCGAGCTGAGTTTCCAAAGCTTTGCTCTGCAAATAGTGTGTCGCACAGTTGAATGAGAAATGTTTAGATTTTTCCTTTCCCAGAAAATTGTTGCCAAACACGATAAATATAGTCAGAATTGGAGAGCCTGTTTAGTGGATAATGATGGAAAGAGCATCATAAAGCAGAACGTCTACATGACTCAGCCATTAGGTGGCATAGCAGTTAAGGACATAAACTGGTAATTCTCAGTCCGAGGGAGGGGTGTGGTTCTAGCCTTCACAGGTACTATGAATTCCTTCTGTGACACATTCTACTGGTATATTCTAGGAAAATCATTGAACGTGATCAGTGTTGTCACAAAATGCATTGTCTTTCAAGAGCTGTTCATGCAAAGAAGCTGTCAGCCCCACACATGGTCCTTCTGCCACTGGAAGCCAAGCGTAGCGAGTCTGTAAAATTTACTCAAAGTTTCCTGCTCCTGCAAGGTTTTGAATCTTGTTTGTGCCATTTTCTATCAGGCATGATCGACCCTATTTGTGCGTTAAATGGCTGATGACTGAGACAGAGCAACAGGTTAAAGAACTTTCATAGCGAAGTTTGGGGGATGGAGGGTTGTTGGGGGGTCAGTGTGTGGCACTTTGGTCTGTAAACGCCCCACATGCTTAACCACAGATAATTGAGTCACACTGTAGATTTTGTGTTCCATTATTATGGTATTATTTACAATTTTGTGCTTGTATTTATACAAGGCATAAATGCATTTATCTCTGTGTGAATGCATGTGTTTGTGATGCATTTTTTGGTTTGCGATGAGTTTTCGCTTTAATTGTGACGTGTGCATGTATAATGCTTCTGCATCCATGACGTGCGCTGGCGTCTGCGGCGCGCTGCCGTGCTCTTGACATGTCCTTGGTTTTCGCGACGCCTTTCTGATGGTCGTGTCTGTCAGGGGGCGTGAAATGGGACACTTCTGGGATGGGCCTAACCTCCTCTCCATTTTTTAAAGGTCCGCATTCAAAAATCGTAAGCACTGGAAACCCCACAAAGACGAGGGTGTGAGGTGGTGGACGTGGGCCTCCATTAAAAAGAATAAGAAGAGGCAAAGAAAATAAAAAATTAATGAAATACATAGACCCCCCCCACCCCCCGCCCCCCGCAGTGCACAATGCCCAGAGCTAGGGTTAAGTGCTAGGATTTCAGGATGGGATTTGGGGTCCCGCATTTAAGCCTTTCCCCATCGCTGGGGCCCACCCCCAGTCATCTGCCATTATCAGAACGATGATATACAGGCCCATTAAAAGAGCCAGTCGCTGACATGCCAAACAATGGCCCCTCACAGCATGGCCAGGAAGCCAGCCCATCCAGGTGCACTCGCAAGCCCCTCGTAACCAGAGCGAATTCTTAGTCTCCCTCCAGCTGTTATTGTGTGTCCAGGGGAGTCTATTGAGACTTTAAGGTTGGCGGGGGCAAGAATAAGGGCCAGTGGGGGACCTCAGGGTAGTTATG
>JAODKL010000107.1:4279054-4305951 GCA_026780765.1 Petrocephalus schoutedeni | reverse complement strand
GGGGGGTGGGGGGGGGGTTCCTTCAGGTGTATTAGAAGGAGACATCTGAGGAGGCTTGGAGGATCACCAGGGCAGAGGCAGCGGTGATGACAAAGTCGTCTTTCCGGGCCCTCCCACATCCATACCTACCGCAGCTCATCAGGTACAACGTGAGGACGACTCTGACGCGGGGCGAGAGATCAGGACGATATCATCCTCTCAGAGATAACCCCCCCCCCCCCCCCCCCCCCACCGGCGGTCACGAGGAGACGATCACACGACCACGAGCGGGAATCGGGGAGCTGTCCGTCAGCAGCTGATTTAAACACAAAGCCGGGTCAGCAGCTTGTGGGGGGGGGGCGGCATGGGGACACAGGCCAGGCCCTGTCCCTGGTCAGTGAGACGTTCACCGGGGGGCGGCTACTTGCTCTGGCTAGCAGAAAGAGCCGAGCTCAAGAGGATATCACTCTAGGCTTCGCTGCACAAATCCGTGCAGTAATACGGGGGAGAACGACGGCTCCCTGTGTGTGGTCCTTCCGAAAAAAAAGCGGACTCCTCATAAATTAAAGAAAAAACGCCTATCACGGACGGCACCTATCTACGGCCGTCGCCCGTGCGCCGAACAAGACGTCCACAGTCACATCATCAGTTTCTCCGAAGTCCCCCGGCCCGCTCCCTTCAGGTCCAGACGATAGCTCCCTCGAAACGTAGAGCTTCACTCCTCCGGGTCGTGTCCAGATTCACACCTCTCGCTGAAAACTGGACGCTTCCCAGGCGTTGATGGAAAATTTAGGAAAGTTTGGAGAAGAAGTCGAGAAAGGTGGTGAGAATTTTAATGAAGAGCTTTATGCCCCGGCGTTCCCGGAGCCTTCGGCTGAATCGCTTTGTTCTGCTACAAAACACCCAAACAACCTGATAGCTTGGCCACCAACAGCCAGTTAGAGAACTCGGAAGAATAAACGGAAAAAGCCAGCGATCAGCATGGCTCCCTTTAAAAGAAAGCCCACTCTAATTGAAGAAAAGTGCTACTTTATCCAGGAAAACTCCTGACCAAATAAATGCATTTTGTTTATGTCTTGTTTTCTACTCCTCTCTTCAGCGTAAAAAGTCCACCTTAATACTCGAGAGCCACTGGTCAGCTGACCACAATCCCCCAGTGTGGAGGACGTCCATCGCATATCAGCTCGTCAGATTTGCATCTGGGAATAATATATCCATGTGCCATTATTATTATGGTCACTGTTATGAGTAAGACGCCACTTGGGGTCTTCGTACCTGTGGGCCAGGCTCAGCCATATCAGCGCTGGCTATCCTCGGACTGGGAATTCCTCATTTCTCGCTGTGTTTGATAGCCACGCTGCTTTCTGGTTCATATCACGGCATGACAGGACACGGGGAGACGCAAATTAATTTGTATCTCGCACGAGCCTCCATCCCTGCCCCCACCTGCCCCCAGACACCGCACGTATGTGCCTCAGATTCCGTGAACCGGGGGTCGATGGAAGAAACGTTTCGCTTTTTTGGAACCTTGAGCGATTTCTACTTAACCATAGAAACAGACAAACGTGAGGTAAAGAAACAGATTTCTACGCCATTTCCTCTGCATCCGAGCACTGACTCCATGTCCGGCTGTGTTGTATGTAGGAAATTATCACCTTACGCCTGTCAGTGGCTCACCATGCCTACACCTTGTCTTTTCCCTTTATTGAGTGAGAGAACTGTTGTGCAGGCATCAGATGTGGCCACAAGACCCGTCTTACTTCTGTTCTGCGATGCTTACCAGCTGAGTTGAGTGAGGCCCCAGTAGAAGGTGCCAAACCTATGAATGTTTGACCCCTGACCCTTGACCTTGTCAGCCACTGTTGTAGCAGTAGAGAAGTGAGGAGTGTGACCAGGAAATCCATCATATATGTATTGTGGTCGTATGTACTAGCGTGCAATGTTATCAGGTCTCGAGTGCTTCCGGCCGACTACGGCTCTCGCTTGCCAGTCAGGTCAGCGATTCGGCCACAAAATGCTAATCACCGGCTCTTAGCTGGATGATGCTGCATAACATGAATTGTGCTGAATGCCTAGTGGTTATAATGAGGATGAATTATTCATCGACAGATGAAGTTAACATTACACATTAACTGTTTCTCCCAAATCTACTCAAAAAGCATGCCATAAGGGCCTTTGCCCTGTGAGGTATGATAGTCATTCTGGTAACTGAAGAACATTTTAAGGGCACTTTGAAATAAATGGTTGCAGAACGATACTCCGTAACTTCTTTAAAATCCAGGGGATCTTAAAAAAAAAACACAGGAATTGTGTCCTTTATAACAACACCCTTCCCCCTTGACCACTGTGTTGAAAAATATATGATGAAATAACGTGTGTGGTGTTTTTAAAATATCTGCAGTTGTATTGTGATAATACAGTTTAGTTAAACTTTTACTGTCTCTCAGTGTCAAGAAGTTTGATTTTGTCAGTATCATTAATCTGTATTACAAATTAAATACACTTATATCCATGTTATATCCATGTTTTATCCATGGATATAAGTGTAGTTAATTTGTAATACAGATAAAAGAGACTGACAAAATAAAACTTCTTGACAATATATATATATATATATATATATATATATATATATAATCCCTTAATTACTATAGGAATTATATAGGAACTATCAGTTTCAGATATATGTCAATGAAGTTCTATTATGTGGCTCTATAAAATGATCATTAATTATTTTCAATAGGCAATTTCTTGATCTTGCTGTCTATCCTGCTGCCGGCTAAAGTTTATAACATTTAATTTCGATATTATCTTCAACAGTTACGATGGTATTACTTGTAGATTATACCGAGCTTTCCTTTCCCACTGCTCTTGAATGAAACGTTTTAAAATATTTATTTGGAAGTGATAAAACACTCCGAAAAAAAAACACTTGAACAGCGTGCATGTAATAACGCTATTTATTAAACGCGCGGGCAAACAGACAGACCTCCGAAAAAAAGGTCTTTGTTTCAGCAAATTATAAAAGCTTTAAAATGCATGCCCCCAGCTACGCGGCGCTGGTAGAGAATGGGTTTATTATTCTGCACTGCGCAGTGAAGAAGAAGAAGAGGGCCAAGTGGTAACAATTTTAAGCGTATGTCAATAAACTCCTAATACGGCGGCTTCAAAGGATACCGTGGGTGTTCCGCGCGGTAATGGAATTGTTAAGCATGCCCGGGGATTTTGTGTGCGCTCCCTGGAAAGCGAAGGATGACAACCTGTTAATATCCAGAGCGGCGTATATGGCATTTCATTAAACTAACCCTCAATCACAGATGCCATTGTTCCGCTGCGCTCTGCCCCGCGCGTCTTCCGCTCCATCTGGACCCGCAGATCACAGCTCGGCCTCTCAGCCTGGGGGCCCCGGGAACGAGAAACACGGAGGCACCTCCCTAATCTCCGGTGGCTGTGGTGCAGGATCATGGTGCGCGATTAACACAGGAGGGCAGTCTTTAGACACCCTGGAGTCGAGATCGGTGCCCTCCATGCTGCATAAGCACGGAAACAAGGTGGTATCGCCGCGTAGATTTACGCAGGTATCACACCCCAGGAGTCAGATATCAGCGTCGCCAAAACGAGCGTGTGTACTATACCTACCTTGTCACCTCTGTGTCTGTACATATTGTACATTATTAGAAATACAACTACAAATCTGAGAATATCAGACACTGAATCTATTATTGTCTCACGATTCTGTACAAGAAATATGGTTTAACAAGATTTTTTTTAATCAGCAGATGTTAAAATCTGAAACGGAGACTTACAAAGATCTAAGGAGGACGTGATTATTATTGTTTTTAATTTCCCATACTTTTATATTGAAAACGTTGCTTTATTGTGTACTGTGTTCCAGTTGCTCTGTGATAAAATAAAGTAAGTTACAAGTTAATCATGCCGGTCTATTATACTGGTATTGTAATAATAAGTGGTGGCACTGGCTTACTGGTTGGCCCACGCGTGTTACCTGACCTTGTGCATTAGTGCGCTCGCAGTGAAGCACGTGCTCCTGCACGCGCCCCTAACATATGCTCAGCAGACCGCGCAGCGTCCGCGCTACGTGTTGAGATGCAGAAATCGATGTTTTGAGTTTCTCTATTACACGGGCTTCCTACTGTATTCCAGACGTGGTTTCACAAGGAAGAGGTTTTTTTTATAGCGCACGAATGCCTATAAGACACAGATCTGCGTTTTTTTAGCTGCAGACGTGCTGGGAAATCATTATTACATAGAAGCATGTTTTAGGTGCTCTCAAAGAACGATCGTGTCAAGCATTCATATTTTCGCGTGTGCACGATGCATGAATAAAGTTATAAGGCCTATTTTAAATGAACAAAGAAGCAAACTAATACATGAAGAAATATAAATTTAGGGAACAGTAAAATATTGATTAATTAATTCTGAATCATTAAAATGATGTAAATAGCTAAACTTATGTAAACAATAACAATAACGTAAACTTCTTATCTGGAAAATAATCTGGAATTGTAATTTGTATTTCATTAGTGCTCTACAGTTAAGGAAATTTGAAGCCAGAATTACCTTGATACCAAGTTACTTTTATTTTCTTTGTATTCAGTGTCTGCCATCACCACTCATATCATATCAGACACTCTTTTGGCATAAATTAGAATTAATTAGTACGTTTTTTATGGTAACCCTCATATAATCTGCAGCTGTTTTGCAGTTTTTTGTTGTATTCAGTAAGCTTGTTATGGTAATGGTTCTGCCACAAAAAGGGAATTACTAAGAGTGAGGCTTGCTAATGTACAAGCTGAATCTGTGGCCAGCCTTTCAAAGAAGTGCTTTCCGGCCTGTGACTGTTCCCTTTGATGCGTTGGTGAGGCTAAAAACACGCAAGTTGGCTTGACAGAGAGCCGTATTAATCATTCTGTCAAAAGGCGGCATTGCAGGTGGACAGGAAAATGACAGAAATGAAAAAGCTAATGAATTAATAAACAACACAATGGACACATATATGTATGTATGTATGCATGTGTGTGTACCTGAGGAATCTTGGTAACTGTTAGCTGCAGAATATATCTCACTGGTGAGGTAACAGCAAATCTCAACTTTAGGGAAACCCCATTAAAAGTCCAAAGAAATGGTTACATCTTTTACAGGTTCCAAAAAAAGAAAACTCAGGTGCGACACAGTCAGTCCTTATGGTTTTTATTGTGCGCTGTCAAATAAACCCAAACGTCACCTGATAAGCTTCACAGTACCCAATGCATTGAAATTATTATTTTTTGTTTCTGTTTCTTTTACAAAGAAAGATGATTTGATTTAAATATTGTGGCATAAATCTGCAGGCACATTTTGTGGTATTTTAAAAGTTGCCTAGAACAATAGTGATAGTAATAGTAGTAAAAATACCACTAATAGTGTAATGTTAATTAAATCTCAGTAAGCATATAGTATAGTATAGTATAGTAAAGTATAGTATGGTATGGTATAGTACCACTCACTTCAGCCATCATACTGTCATCACAGATAGCTTCACATGCACCTCTTTAGGTCCATTTACCTGGCCAGGAATCAGATTAGGCTGGAGCTGCAGACGCAGTTTGTGCCCCCCAAAGGCAAGCGGGAGAAAGGCATCATGGAAGAAAGCGTCACCGTTGTTGCTTCATAGATGTCACACTCCTGGATTCCACTGGTAGGCTGAAAGTGTAAACTCGCTCTCTGAGTGGACAGCCTTGTTTTCATTCAAGAGTGAGACCGCTCCCCATTGGTTCTTACCCTGCTTCCTGTGTCACTACCATGTGATACTGCTGCCCATCCTTCATGGGAGTGTACCTGATGAGAGTGTAGTCTAAGAAAGGATGAGTATGCTAAAAGCTAATAGATTATTTGACGTGCTGTCTGATGTCAGCAGTGTTACAGTAAAGCTGTTTGTCAAGCTAAAATTCCAAAAAGACAGCTTTTATGTAGGTTTGGAGACAGCAGGTTCTCTTGTGAGACCTTACACCTTCTCTAACCTCTCATTCACACCAGTGTTTCCTGTGTTTCTGGGAGCTGGGAGGGAGCAAAAATGTGGACAGTCTGTGGGTTCCCAAGGACTATGGTTGGGAAACATAACTTTACAAGATAGCCTGTCCAACCCAGCTCTTAAAAATAGCAGTTAGAAATTTGTTTCCTTTTGGAATATTGGCTACATCTACAGGAATGTTCATTCATTTTTAGTAAATACACCTTAAATTGATCGCCAAACTTGGCTACTTTACATGGACATGGTATACAATGTAAATTTAATTTATACTGATGAATAGAACTTCAAGCACTGTGTCATGCAGCATTTCTCTTAAATTCCATGTTTAAATGTTGCTGTCACATGAAACATAAATATAATGTTAGACCGACATCATTTTAAATAGCAGTGTTTGTTTTTTCTGCTGCAGTGCAGAAAATCTCAAAAATCTGCAGGAACTGGCTGCGCACTGGGCCGGCACTGCAAAACGGCATTGCTGCCTAAAATGTTTTCATTGCAAATATTATTTAGCCTACTATTTAGTAATTAAGGATGCCCCATGTCCCCTTTGGAGGTCATTTAATCCACCCGCAAAGCACACTTAAAGGTTTGGACCAGAACCAGCCAAATGTCTTGGTGAAACTCAGTTCCAAGAGCGTTACACACATTAAGGTCTCAATATATGGCACAGATAAGTTTATGCTATGTCTGGCTGTGAAGAACAGTCTACCATTGAAAGGCCAATATGTCCACTTTTTATTTATTACATCACAATAGGTCATGTGATATCATATGGTGGCAAAGCGTTCATTTATGTATATTAGTGGATATTGTTTACTATATACCATTTAGTGACCTTGGGGTTCCACAAGCACGATGTATTAAAATGTTCTTTTGCGGAGTATCTTGTACTGACATATGTCTCGCAATTTCATTGAGGGATTTCCAGATTTTTGGTTATATGATATTAATGTATACTCTGTTGTTTCTTTTGCTGGGAATTCGAAGGTTTGAGTCATAGCGATGTGTCTGGAAAAGGTTGTTGACCTCCTGTTTCCGATGTTATAAACTGGCAGGACAGCGACAACAGTTACAATAGTCACTGCTAACTTGTATGTGAAATCGACTAAATTAATGTAACTCTTAATTTGTATGGCATGAAATAATGTATCCAGGTATCTAAGTATCACCAGTTAAGTTAAATGTATTCTCTGTTTTATAACAATTACATGGATTTTGTGTGTTAAATGCCTTGGGCTTTACAAAATGATTGTGTTGCTACTCAGACTTTCTATTATGAAAATGATATTGTCGTTAATCTGCTTAAATATGAGCTTCCTTTGCGTTTATGTTAGAAATGCTGGAAAACTCATACAGACAGAAGTCAATAGTTCACGAAGCTTGTTTTGAAACCTGTGACGGTTGAATTACATAAAATGTTGCGGCAGTCATTGGAATTTGCATTATTTTTGTTGTGCGCGTTGTTATTGAATTATTCACATAATCTGAATTAAAGGATGATCCTGCCCCAGTAGCTTAATAGAGGCAGCGAGTTCTTTGGCCTCGCTTTGTCAAGATTGATTTCACAACCTTCTAACCTGGAGCTACGCGTGGTATTTACTTTAAGCTTTCGCTAGAAATTACACGTAGGCCTCGATAAAGTGATCGGTAACGTTGGCTTGCTCATTGCGATTCCGGTTTGTAAGTGCGGGGGGGTGGACAGGTGAGTATCTCTGTGGGGGCGAGGGAGGCGGTTCCCTTTTTTCATTTGACGTGCCCTTCCAGTCCTCCTCGCAAAATATGAACTTAATCAAATAGTATTGATTTTTTCCGGTAACTTACAATTGAGACAACACATAGGAAAAAAAACACATTCGGGCGCAGAACGAGTCGTATTGATGTTCTCAATACAACGCCGAAGGGAGAAAACGCTTTCTGAAATTCCCATTATCTCGCAATTAGTCGCCTGCATCCGAGCAATGCGAAGTGATGCCGTGGTTTGCAGCGTGTTTGTGTATAGACTCGCAGTCAGAGAGAAACGTTTGCGCAATATATTCTAGGCGTGTGAACACGGTGACTGAAAAGCCCTTGCCATTAGTTATCGGAATCTAGAGGTACATACTATCAACGTTTCCCATAATGCCTTCCCTTGTTAAATCGTATTTTACGCCCGTTTCTGAAAAAATATTTTCAATGTTAGCGTATTAATGATAAGAAATTGTAAAGCGGACGGTGTTTATACACTTTACAACGATTAAAAATGGGGAAACTGTCAGTCATAATGCTGTCTTACAGCATGTTACCTTTCTGCTTCGTTCCCAAACATTAAACCTTAAGTTTCTTGTGCGTGCGCTTTGATTGGACACCTGTACCACATGACACATTAATGCGGGCTATGACTAATGGTATAGGCGGTGATACCCCACTGCCCCCCCTTACTGACCCCTACTTAAGAATTGATAAAAAAAGAGCTATAGCCTACTCAGCTTGGAATTACTCAGTTTTCCCCTTTCCTCGTTTTCAGATGCCTACCTACTAAATATTGAACCGAGAAAAGCACAGTGTTTTGCACACTGTATAAATGTATTATCAGTCCATAAACCCGAGTCTGCTGCAGTATTTTTTTCCTTATGGATGATGATTATGCTGATAATGATCTTGATGTTAGAAGCCTAACAACAACGTGATGAAATCATCAAATGAGATATTTTCAGCCTTTTTTAAACCGATTCATAAAAAAACACGTATCCGTTGTCCTTGTTGTCTGAAAGATTAAGATTATGATTCCCGGTGTCCCAAAAGACAGTATGATTGATTACATCATATTAAGGTCATTACTACTTTGGGGTAATTTTCTTTCCTTGCCCGAGGCCCTCTTCAGTTGTGCATTTTTATGGCGGGTTCTGTAAAGGCTCCACTGTTGTTTTCATGCGCAATCAAATTAACGATTTCGTGGCCATTTCAAAGAGCTATGGCGACCGTAGCGGGACCGAAGTGAGGTCCTTCATGAATAATAATAATAATAATAATAATAATAATAATAACAAGGATTATGGTGATGATTTCGTTTGCAAATATTGAAATTTCGAAAAATTAATTTACATTTCCATTAAATGGGCGACCGTATATACTATTTAACTGCTTATTCCGATTCTGACATTTTTCGATTGTCGTCTTCGAAGGTATCAAAGCTTCAGAGGAGTACGTGAAACATTTTAATGGGAATATAAATAACGTGAATTTAATTCATTAAAGCTGATCAAACACGTGTTTTTTCAATGCACAATTTAATGAGTGGCGTTGAAACAACACAAATAAACGACGGATTAAAAATGGATTTCTCAAAATAGTGAAAATGATTGTTCATATTTATACATGAATATGGCCTTCAGTTTCATATATTTTCAATGTATTTCCAAGGTTTCAAATGAATAAGCTTACGGAAATCAGTTTTACTCCTCACCAGTTTTAACAGACATGTACAACGTCTAGAAATTCACTGAAAATTACGTAGTGTCCTATTTTAAAAGTAACATATTTGCATAAATATTTTTTTAAACGATAGCCAGATTTCGCAGGAAACTATTGCCTTTTGTGAAAGAATTGAAATGAACTTCTGTGGATCGTGTTGACAAAAATACGATTGTTGGAAATGTTTTGTTATTGTAGTTATATTACAGTCATTGCTGGAGACACAGACATCAGTATAATGTCAGAATGGTTTAGACACACGCCTGCCAGACGGCGACAATTTCAGAAGAAATAGAACAGATATGTTTAAGTAGATAAGCTTTTATTGATTTCGGACGACCGAAATAGTCTGACACTGATACAGGCCCAGCCCGTTTAAACCCTCACATCAAAAGCATGACATACCGAGAGGAAAATTCATGATATAGAAATTTTTTGCTAAAGTTATTGTCCCTTCACACACTGCCTAGCAGCCTACATCTACGTGAAAAACGTCGCTGTATGGACGCAGCTCTGTCACGGCGCGCCCGTCATTGTTGACACGCGTTTGGGGAATATTGTGCGCGTCGGATAAGGTCGGCAGTTCTGTCTGCCGCTTCGTCTCGGCGGCGAGTTAACAGAGAAAAACGGAGGGAAAGTGACTGGGATTAGCGGTCAGATTCACCATTTCCCATAGACGCCCAAGGTCTCGAACCCAATTAATGGCTAATAATTACCAAGCCAACCTCACCGCGGACGCTTCTGTGCCTTCATTAACCAGTTGAGAAGAAAGGTACCTTAGAGCTGCAGGGGGACTGTACTACTCAGGCCTGAAAGGACGTGCCCGGAGACTCTTTCTTCACAAAATCGAACAATAATTTAAGAAAATAAAATAATTTATTTCAATACGGTTCCAATTATATCGTATTTGTTTTTCTTGAGGATAGTGAAGTTTTTATTTCCGAAACAAATTGCTTTGGGTGAAATTCAAATAATTTCATAAATTTACAATTTTGGATACTTATATACGGCGCTCATTAACCCCTGACATTTAATCTACTTTCGGCCGCAGTTTCGACCGCTTGTTCTCCCATAGCGCCACCATAACCGATGAAGGTCAATGTTCTCCAGGCGAACTTACTTCATTTAATTTAAAAGGAGCATCACTTTTTTGTTGCTCACATGATATAATGACAACAGCGATAACCATCCATCCACCTCCTGGACAAGGTCACGTAGCGTCCTGGATCCGGTCCCGGGCAACGCAAAGTGGAGGTACACCTTGGGCGAGATGCCAGTCCATCGTAGGGCACATACACGCACACACTACGGACAATTTAAAGACGACAATTAGCCTAATTACATGTCTTTGGACTATGGGAAGAAATCGGAGTAGCCGGTGGAAACACAGGGAGAAGCCGCACACGACTTACTCGGAGGGGAGCGGGATTCGAACCCCACACCTTTTAAGTGTAAGGTGATAGTTTAGCCACCATGACTAGAGGGTAACGCGGCTGAAATTGCCAATAGTATACGGAACATTTTTTCGCTGTCAAATCAGAAGTAAGTAGGAGGGAAAAATCTCAAACGTGTTTATAATGAAATTATTATTATTATTATTCGCAACTCTCTGTCCTGATGTACCGCATATTCGGTGCACAATCCAGGTCCTTCGAATTAAATGGCGGCTTCTGTTCTGATGTTTGTCCTGACCGCTCTTCGCCACACTGGAGTAGCTTGTTTACGTTACTGTTACACGGGCCGAATTACAGTTCATATAATTCACATCACAGGTCAGTAATCCTGATAAGTATTCTGACTATTCTTTACAATCTCCCAACGGAAGGGTTTTATTTCAGATGTCTAATGTACTAAGATGTTATCTCGTAGTAGTTTATAATTCTAAATCTATTTTCCCTGCCGTGGATATAGCTTCAGTTTCACCGCGCAAGGATCAGACCTTCTACTCTGGAAACCACTTTTTTGTGCATCGTGTTTCATATTTCTATCTTAGTTTTCTCTGTGGTATTATTCTGCTGTGCAAAACACCGTAATGACTTGAATCAGTCTAGATGCTACGGCATTGAATGGGATTTTATTGTCCTGCGAACGAATGCATGGCCTACCCCTTATGGCCCGTATGGAAACGCTCAGACTTAATGTGCAATGTTTACTTCAACGCGTTGCTGAGGTAGTTTTCAGTCATTTATCATTACTGTGTTTATTTAGCCTATTTAACTTCGAACACGCCTAATTTGCAACATGTTATATTTCAGCCACACAACAACAGTTGTCTTACTGTATAATCGTATAACAATAATTACTATTATAGGATTAACTATTATTAGTAGTATTATTAATGTTCTGTTGTCTTATATTATAATAGCAGATGAACATTTCGCTGTTGTGGCTGTACCATTATAAGAAGAAATCCGCGGAGACAGAGCAGCGGCTGGGGTCCACTGCTAAAACCGCATACATTTTATTGCCATTGTAAAATGTTTCTAATCGATTGTTTAAATATGCGTAAATATTTTACAAGACACAGCCAAATCTTTCTACAATATGTGAAAGACTGTGGGTAAGAATTCGGGAGAAGAACGGATCAAATGGGAATTTAAACGGTCATAGGGGGAGACGTAAAAAAATTAAACTAATTTGATTACATCACGCTTTATAATTAATTTAGACCCAAAATACTAAAAGAGAAAAGCATAGACGTGAGACCACGTAGCGTATCCGTATCCACGTCTTAATTGCGTACACACGCACGTTTCGATTGGCTAACACCTCTAGCAGCCGTTTGATTGGGGTTTTCCATCACACCCGCCTGATTAATTCATTAAAAAAACCAAATTAGTTGATGAAACCAGTGCAACCAACACTTATATTACTATGGCCTGGACTGCAGAACACCGCTCTTCCGGGGACTGGGCTAGCATCTCTCCCTTCCTGTGTTCAGACCACAGGAAGGTGGCAAAAATCTGGAAAGAAAACTCTCCAAACACTAGGCTACAGAACCGTCACGTTTCCAGGAGCTTGTAAAAGGCGCACGTTTAAATGACGCAGAAAACTATTCCCCAATGAGCGAATGTTGAAGAGCAACACTTTTCTTTACAAGCATAATTGCAGTTAATTGCTCTTTTAAAAAGGTGTTGCTGCGTATGAAATCATTTGTTCGAATCAGTGTGAGAAAAATGCTTTTCACGTATTTTAATTGTTTTGGAAAGCTATTGAAAATATGAAACAGACATTGTCTTGAAATGGGTTTCTTTTTGCTATTTAACTGTGTTTAGTGTTTCAGTATTGCTTTACGAAGAAAATATAAAATAAATGAACAGAAATAAATATCCTACCTAAAAGGTGGTTTAACAGCTGCACTGGAGAACAATGTCAGATTGTCAGGTTATTTGAACGTCATATGATATATGGACGCATGTATGTATGCATATGTTCATAAATATATGTATGGATGTTTGTGTGTATGTGTGCATGTATATATACATGCATGTATGTATGCATGTTACTGAAAGTATATCTTCTGTCATTTCCCATCAAAATACACGTCAAACGCTCCAAAACATGCTGTTCTATACACACATATATAATAAAAAAACATTCATACGAAATTTCAGCCAAGTCGTATTTCAGCCGAACCAGAAAAATCATTGCCTGAAGATAAAAAAAAATATGTTAACATTATGTACATTTAGATACGCTTACAGGAGCTAACACGTTTATAGGAGGCAGTTTATATACTGTGACGCATTTGCAGGATTTGCCCTCTTACCATTTGTACATTGCAGAATGTTTTAACCAAATCTGTTTTCTACCTCAATCGAACTAAACAAACTTTATTTTATTAATAGCAGACCGATATATAAAACAGTAAGTTAAGTGTTTCTTCTATTATAATGTTTCAAATCAATGGTTTGGGGGATAATAACAACAGCTGAGTGCAACCCATGTTATTATTATTGTTATTATTGTTGTTGTTGTAGAAAGCATCAATATGATATCATACAAATATGACGAAAAGCGTGTTTGCCCAGTGGGCCTATGTTAATATGAAGGCTAATAATAAACTTTTAATTTGGATGTTGTTCGCTGCAGTGACTCGGCCCGCATGTCATACCTGAATTGTACAGCACTGTCAGTGTCAGAAGTATTTTTTCTTGTATCCTGGCATACGCGAAGGTCGATTATCATCGTTTGCTATCAGGCGTTGCTCCCCGCGGCTGCCAATGGTAATTAATCGATTAACGAAATTAGATTCAATAATTTACAAGGACTTTCTATGTCCTGACGCATGACTTTTCAAATCTGCTTAAATAATTTACGTAACCCAAAGAATACACACGTGCATGCTTACTGACCAGAGATGCCGATATAGGAATGCAATAAAAACATTAATATATTTGGAAATATATGTTTTATATTCCATTGAGTATAGCTGAATTCGGTCTGTTCAACGGCAGCGGAAAGTGTCCGTGTGTTTAGTTACAGACTGATTTATCTTACAGGACTTGGGAGGTGCTTGAGTATACGAGTGTCTGACTTTAAACTTATTCTTTTTTTCAAAGCGCTACGGCTGCTTTGAAAAAAAAATGAGTATACTGGAAACCTGATGGTTATATAATTTTTTTGTACATATAATTTGCTTAAAGTTTTGACTTACACGGGAGTAAAAATACCCCGAGCATTTTCATCCGAACTCTTTTTATGAGCCGAGTACAACGTTAAACTACAAAAATAGATGCACATCTGTAAACGTTGTACAGGAGAGCATTCCTAGCTGCTATGTTAACGCCCCAGTATTGTCTGGCTCATTTACATTGATCGTTTGATAAAGTTTTGATTCGTGACAGTTCAAGACAAGCTATCAGAAATTTTCATTACAACATGACTTTCAATAATTTAAAGAATAATGATCATTAGGTTTAATTTCATTGCAAAATAAAATATCAATAAATAATATAATTATAAAAAACACGAATATTTACATTACTCTTTTAAACACATACTTTTTAATTTTAGTTAGGCCTATATAAAATATATAACACAATATCGGTATAAGCTGTTAAATACATTTCAAATTATTTCCGTATTCATACAATGACTATTTGTGACTATTTTTAAATACTGCTTGTGATTTTTATACATGTATTTCAGGCGGTGCAAGTATATATGAAGACATATCACAGAAGTCAACGTTTATTTGACATTGAAAACCGGTCCGGTTCCTACTGACGCGTCGTTTGCCACATGAAGAGCATGTTGCACATACACTCACACCCACGCGACATACACACGCGCGCACACACGCATATTTACACTCGCTTTCCGTTTCTCTCCCACTCTCCCATGCAATCACACATGTATTAAACAGTATATATCGCGTAATGTATAGATATGTGTATATATCTAGTCTGCATGATCATGCACTCATAGAACAGGTGCGAGTGAAATTCATACTTACCACATGAGATGTTCTTTACATTCGGCTACCTGGACGGCTCTCGATTATAACAGTGATGCTGTTTATTGTTTATGCTATCGTTCGTTGGTCTCCTGTGCAATTAGGTTTACAGAAACACAAAGTCGCGATTTTGTTTGCTACACTAACATCTTTATCCGAGAAAATAAGATCCTGAACCGAAACCGCAGGCTGGGATCCGGCACCTCCGTCGCCTTGTCAGCTGAGTGTAGAAAACGCTCGGAGGGCGGCTGCAACGTGCGACGCCGGGCAGCGCGTGGAGCGCCGTTACCGTACGCACTGACTTCTAATTCGCGTCCTCGAACGCCATACAGCGCTCGTCTGACCTTATACCTACTGAAGGGTCTCAATTAATGGGAAAAGGGGGACATCGTTTGAAATAAAATCTTGAAAGAATGAACATGTGATAAACACTTTATGCGTGATCGACAGTGTTTAATCGCCTGGTTTACAGAAAATAATTTAACGCATAAAAAGAATCAGAATCAGAGCTGACTTCATAGCAATAACAAAGATTGCAATAACAATGATAATAATTATTAATAATACATATATTATTATTATTACTGTAATAATATTTATATATACAGATGTTTATACTATACCTTCAATCCACTGTACGTTGTAACAGCTCCATTCTTTTTTAATTATAATTTGCTGTTGGTATTTTATATGAAAACAGTCACCTTGCAATGCAGGGATGCGACCTTGACCCTACATCCCGTGCAGTGTCCAGCGCGAGACCGGATCCCGCAGGTTGGCGAAAAATAAGAGTTATAACTCTTAAAGGAGCAGACGGGGGACGGGTAGGGGGTGGGGGGGGAATGAACGAGTCTGAGATGGTGCGGAGAGAAGGGGGAGGAGGGCAAGAGATAAGTGATCTAAAGGGGAGACGATAGGACAAAAAGTGATGATGATGAATACATTGGAAAGTTTTTGGCCCTGACGAGGGTGTCAGATTGAATGGCCTGTGCGCATGTGCGAAGGTGTCCAAACTGACAATGCTTGTGAGATGAAGATAGTGTTGTTGCTGCTTCTGGGCTCAAGGAGGACGAGAGGAATCTACAAGCCGACAAGATGAGATCCAAGGCAAGGGCGAGAAAACTGGCCAAAAGTAGGTGTTTTTTCACTTCTTGCAGTTTCAGCCGGCAGCTCGAAACTCCGAACTCTCGCTCTGGTCACAAATGTGTCCTTTAGAAATAACAGTTCCTGTATGTGTCGCTTCATCGTCCTCGATGAATATTTTTTTGTCTTCAAAGCAACCTAAAAGCGTAAATGCATCATAGCTTGTATGCCCACCCTTTTCGCTGTAGCTGGCTCGGTTTGCTTGTTCTCAGCGTCAGAAGTTTCTTATGTGATGAAACAACGGTGCTGTTTGTTATTTAAATGACAAGGGGAAAAATCTTATTGTAATTCCACGGTAATTCGGCGTTGTGGTCCCACCGATTCCTGCGCTCTTGTAGTTGAAACGGCAAAAATGTTAAAGGAAAGTTAGCTAAAGTTGTCGAAAGCGATAGTAACTTTTTATTGAGTCGTTCCAAGTCTTGTGAAATAATATTCCTGGTTTTTGTAATAGTGGGCGCTGTAGCACCGCTCATGGCAATGGGGCGTCCGGCATCCAAAGTGGAAAGCGCTCAGAAACGCGTACTTTGGAAAGAGGCGCGTTATGTAGGGGAGCGAATTTGAAAGAAAATGGCTATGTTTTCAAGAAGAGTTTTCCCAGTTCTTTTATTATTTTTCCATCACAAGAAATGGCATCACCGGAGCCTTTTTTTCCTGGGCCGTTGTGTTTCAGTTCTGTTTTGGTTCTCCTTCTGGGAATGACAATCAATAATGTTTGTGGTGCAAGAAAATAGATTTCTCCGGACTTTTGCTAACTTGGTGGTATTTCACATGGGAAACGCGTTAATTCTTTTTAACTGTTGAGCACGCATTTTTTTGTGGCTAAAGGTAGTTTGCTTTCATTTTTCTTTTTATAACATGAGTTTGTTTGGGATGCAGTAGTTCTGCGGATGTCGTGTTAAGGAGGTCTGGCGAAAAATGACATTCTCACTTTCACCGTATTCTTTTAAAGAATGTGTATCATTTGGTATAAATATGCTTAAACGTCAGTTCTCAATGCAATTAGCCTACGAATGCAACAATTTATGCGACCAATTGCATCTGAATGTTTCAGCGCTACTTCGGCTGCTATTAACTTTCGAAGTTTTTGTAACGATGTATGTGCTAAGATTAGATTTTGTCAAGCGATCTATTTTTTAAAAATTAGTCCTAAATTTCTATTGCACTAATACAAATTTATACACAATTTAGGACACGATTTTAATGACCATACATCGTTCGATAGTTTGTTCATTTACCCCAAAGCTCGAAAAACAAACAAACATTATAGTTTTAGCTCTTTGCACTTATAAAAATCAAATCAGATTCCGAAATTACAGTACTCTTTATTATTTAGATGCTTTAAAAAGTTTTTTGTTTCATGGTGTATAGGTATCACTTTGTCTACGTTGACGTTGAATTTATGTTACATAACTGAGGTATGTAACAACTGCAAAAATGTAATTCTGTGTATGTAAAGAAGTCTAACAGGGATTTTATGCATTTGACATGATTTGTATGCATCTGTTACATTAAATTCATTTTGTATGTTTTATTTTCTGCATTTCTGTATTGAAACGTTTTGAATATGACTGTTTAACTAAATAACAAAACAGAAGTTGATATTAAAAAGGCATGCGAATGTGTTAGGCGATTCGTGCAAAAAATACAATATACATGTATTGTATAATATATTTATATAACCTGTCGAAAATTTCTATACATTTTAATTTTCAACAGTCTTAAAATTTATTCAAATAGTTATTTGCTCGTGCTAAGTTGATTTTCGTTAAATTCATCCCGACTTTGACGAAATACCTTTCTGCTTTTTGTTAGGGCTAAGGAAATTAGAAAGCCAAATTTGCGTTACTTTTGGCGTTTACATAATGCCACGGGTTTATTAATGTAGGGTTCAAGTCGTTTTAATCTGACCTTTTAGTTTTTGAAGTCACTCAGTGCACCTCACTGAGTCTGGAAGGCCTTCTGCGTGCTATATACGAACGTACAGATTCCACAGCAGAGCAGTGTGTTTATATGCAGGGATGAGATAAAGAAAATACTATAGATGGTATCAACATTTTACAAATGTAATCGTGTTTTGCGAATGATAATATAATTGCTTGTGTTATTGCAGTACAACTTTCTCGGACGGAGGCTTTCTGCACGCCGTAGTGTTTACATAATCAGAAAATATTCGGGAAAGATTCCCGGCTTTATATGAATTAAGAATTTTGATTGAGACGGCCGATTAGGCAGCATCAGTTAAAAAACAAATCGCAGGGATTCCCAGTCGCTGTACTGCTCGTGTTCGTCCCTAATTACTGTCAAAAAGGATAAACTCCTACCGGTCAATTACAGCCGTTAGGAGGATACCTCGCTAGGCTGCGCGTGATGAGCTGTGGCAGTATTAAAGTATCTCGCTAACTTGTCGCGCATATCTAAAATCTCAGAAAACTCGTCTTGGGACTACTCTGTGCAGTAACTGCATAATATTTTTTTGCAAATGTCAATTAAAGTTATGTTGCTCTAATTTAATCTTTCGAATAGTTGAAAAACTTTGTCAACTTCGGATAAGAGTTCAAATTTCTCAGCTTTTATCAATAACTACAAAATATTGGCAACATATTTTTATGTCTGTTTTACTGCTAATACTGTGCAACTGAGTTCTTTGACAAGTCTATGTTATTTTTTTATTTATTTATTTTGGTCAGAGAACCGATATGACGCAAAGTTAAGTTTAACTTTGGCGTGCATGCTCGAAGACCGCTCTGATAATCGCAATACCAGTTCTCATGTAGTGATGGCCGTCCCAGCTTTGTAATAATTGTTTACACTTTCATACTCGTTTAAATATTGCGACCATATTAGACGCGAGACAAGTTAAGTAATGCAACAGCGCCGGAATAATTATACAGTTTAAGCCCGCAGTCAGAAAGATGACGGTGAAACAGACCCAAGGTCTCATTTTGTAATGTTCTTATATGAATTATATAGGACCTTTCTGAGAAACTACTTCTGTGGCACTAATATGGAGAAGAAAATTTTTAAATTGACAGTACATATATAAGTGAGAAGAGGCTGGAGACCTCAGATCAAATTAACAGGGAAATCGAGGGAAAATGTGAACATGCATGTAGACTAGAAAAGCAAGAGAGATGTTCTGCAGTTGCAGCAGAGCGTTTTATTGTGCCAGCTACTTGTTTACATGAAATCCGGAGGAAACCGCCCGGGAATTTTCGAGTTCGTAGCGACTATTTCGCTATTTTTATTTTTTTATGGATATGATTACATCAATGAGAGCGATGGTGAAAGACACTGGCTCGATTGTTCGCATGCAGTGCGTGCTTCTTGAAAGCTCTTCTGCCAGTTTACCTCTTGCCCTATTCTGATGAAACAGGTAATATTAGAAGATTCTGTACCCTGGAACTTTTACTGTAATATTGCTCTCAGAAGACAATGCTCAGGTATACAGGAGTTATATCCGTTACGTTGAATGGCCATTTATATACAATATATATATATATATGCATATATAAGTATATGTAAAACAATTTGGTGTTATGTTGATTATATGTCCTCAAAGTTTAACAACAGAAATTTGTTTTGCGTTGGGTCATTTTGCATTTCCGTTCATAAATTTTATTATTTTTTATTGCAGGCGTGTTACGATGTACCGATGCGAAGTACGACCATTACATCCCGCATAAGCATGTCTTAATTCAAATACAGACATACACAGACATATACACAGACATATATACTACACATATTCACACTACATACAGTATGTAGTGCGTGTGCATGTCTGTGTATGTCTGCATGTGAATACATATGGCCCACAAACACATCGCACAACTGCATTTCATGTGCATGGTGTTACACGCATGTAATCATTATGCTATCAAAATAAAGTTCGTGGATTCAATTTGATTTAATTGTAATATAAAGGCTGTACGTTGTGGTCACGTGTATAGGCTACGTATTACTTTGTAGGTTGTAGGTTTAATATTTGTCACAACTTTCCCGTTTTGAAATAACGCTGTATGTTTCAAAAAGCGCTGTAACTAAATACAAACAAGGCACCTGTGAACACAGGTATAATTCACAATACATCTGAATGGCCTTCGAGAGGGCTAATATTGTTGCCTCTATAACACTGGGTTATATAGGCCTACATATACATCTTGCGTACAACACGAGACAGTTTCAGCGGGCACTTCATTTATTCACTTTCCGGTCCTTGAAAGCAAAACGGTCTGGTGCTTTATTTTATTTTACGACATAAAATATCAAAAATGACCTTGTGCTAATATCAAATGGCGGTCCATACATACGAAATTATTTGATGAAGTAGGCCTATCCACATCCAACAAATTAGTTCGTATTATGAAAATGAAAGTGAATATACTGACTGTTATATATAAGTACTTATACAGGCCTTCATATAATCGTTTCCTCATATACATAAATATATACACACTCACTGTGGCATAGGCCTATCTTCGTGGTCACATAAGATAGCAGTTTGAAATTATTAATACACCACAATCAAAGGTCGTAGAGCTAGGGGTACGCACTGTTTTATCTTACTTAAGTAAACGGGGCTTAGCCTTGCTATTACTGCGGCTTTACAAGAAAAAAAGGCTATTAAGTTGCCTAAATATATCGTCTGGACACTTATCACCAACTATCAAAAACTCCCTCTCATAGAAAGAGTCTTTATTAAGCGGGAGTCGCGAGGTCTTACGAAAAGTTGAAGCTTTATTGTGATTCCTGACCCTCTGAGAGAATACTGTTTATTCGCGGAAGCATTTACTGAATGAAAGGAAACTGCTGCATACTAGAAAATAAAAAGGCCCTTTTTTTTTTTTGCAAATACCCCTAATTCATTTTCTTACCCCCCCCCCCCCTCCCCTCGCCTCGCCTGCCGTCTTTCCCTTCCTCTCCTTCAGCCGGTGATTCCCAGTTCACCTGCCCAGGCGGACAGCCTGTCAGCCCAAGCAAGTGGCAGGCTTCGCGATCTCACTGCGTGTTTGCACGCTCCTTACACGCTCGGATCCTCATGTCAGAGCGACCTTCTCCGAAGCGTCCTGAGAGGCTTTATGTGTTGAGAACAGCCCGTAACGTTTAGGGAAGCCTCCGTAACGAGTCACTGACAGCGCAAACGAGCAGCCGGAGCTGTTTTAGAGCCTCACCGACAGAAGTAGACACATTTCTCTAGAAACAAGTTTTGCACAACTAAAATGGTTGACTGTGCAGTTTTCACCCCTCGTATAATTCGCTAACGCTAATGTTTCTTATAACTATACTATTCGAATGGAAGGGGAGGATCGTCGAGTCATTTTGCACAGGTAGACGTTATTATTCACCTGGGAGTCAGGGTGATAAGAAGATTTTGTCAATGGAAAACTTCTCAAGTGACCCTGCCAATACCCGGAGCGTGCATCTGGAGAAGCAAAGCCCCACAGTGGGCGTCTCTGCAGATAGGACAACGGGGTCCCTCCCACACAGGTGTGGCCTTCTTTACGCTGGTTTGCGCGCTACCTGAAAATAAAGGTACATACACACGCCATTTGTAATTTTTTTACTTTGGACTGGAATGGATTGGTGTTAGTCTCCATTAAGATGGGGGGGGGGGGTTCTCTTTGACAGTCCATCCCCTCATTATTTTTAGTTCTAGTTATTTTCCCCAAAAGTTGTTGGGGGCTGGCTCGACCTTGGCTGTACCATGTCTTGTCGCTTGTGACTCATTATGCAACGCCCGCGTGGCGTTTGCCCCTATGTGTGCGGGGGGGTGGGGTGGGTTCCTGGTCCTGTTTTACTGGCTCCCTGCACTGAACCTGGGAAGAATAGCCACACCAGTCCACCCAAAGCAACATCTTCGCCTCTTTAGCAGATGCTCTGAGACGTCATCTGTTTCAGTATGCTTTATTAGTAGTAAAGTACATCTGGGGGTGTGTGCTATGGTCCACAGATTTGTCTGGTAGAAAGTGGATCAGTATGACCACCTTGAAATAAAATTGTCACTGTGTATTCTATGCCAGCCTCTCATGTTCACCTTCTAAGATTAGGCTATTAGATCTCCTTTAGAAATCTATCAGACTGTTTCTGGTAATGAGCAGTGAATCTGTGTATTGCAGAAATGCAGTACTTGTCCCTCCGTCCAGTGTCATGTGAACTTAGCACATGTCTGATTCTGGCTTGAAGATCCTCGCTATCACAGTGGGTTAATATGTGTCCAGGCAGCTCTGGTTTTAAAGGAGGGCCTTCCCCGAAACCCAGGACCAAAAACACGGACAGAGAGAAAACCAGGGCCGCGGTCTGATCGAGTGACATCGAACAACCACAAATTAGGGTCAGAAGCAGCGCAATTCACACTGAATAAAATACTCAGTGTTGTTAATTGGAGCCTGTAAAACAACACAACGTGTAGCTTATAAAACACCTGTGAAGTCAAACCTGCGCACTTCTCATTCTGCATTCAGCAGGAAAGACGCGTAGGAAAAAGTCATTACAACAAACCTGGCAAAAAGAATTGTAGCCTTTTGTTCTGCTGAAGTTGTAACTGAAAAGGAAACATCATAATTTACCATTCAAATGATAAAAATTCAGAAAAATTCAAAATCCAGAATCTGTTTTTGAAAAAATGAAAATGATTCCCTTAACCAGTGAAGGATATGTTAAGCAACTGATCCGAAGGTGACTTATTCTAACCCTAAACACCCCACTGTAGTGCCCTTGAGGAAAGTACTTAACCAGGTAAATATTTATAAGGCGTTCTGAACTGTGAGGCTCGTGAGTCACTTTAGATAAAAGAGTAATAGCTTAAAAAAAACGACAGTAGCTGATATTGTATAACGCTGCTCACCCTCTACTGAGCAAAATGATTTTTGGATGAGGAATTTTCTGAGGATCAGTCTTAATCTCATGCTCCCTCCACCCCATACTAATAAGAGCAAACGCGTGTGTGTGTGTGGCGTGTGTCACAAGCTTGTGGCCATGCTGGCTGACCTTTAAATGGAGGCTGGAGGTGTTTTGGGGAGGTGAAATTAAACCACGGAGAAATGTGGAGTGTCTCCCCTATCTGGCCAAGTAGTACCATCCGCTGTCTGAAGTCCTCCCTAACGATTTCAGACCTCGATGTTCCATCCTGTAGAGATAAGGAGACAAATGTGTTCCCCAGTGCATTCTCTTTCTGAGTGTGTGGTGGGCTGGGGTGTGGCGGAGGTCTGCGTGGGCTTTCATGTCGCCGATCGGCTGAACTTTCAAAGCTTTGGCCCCCACCATTTATCTAATGGACTCATCCGGTGTCCTCTGCGTCTTACCATCAGCACGGGATGTTAGCGTCTCGTTAGCCTGGATTACGGGGGCGCTGCAGGACAGGCGGGCGGTGGCGCGGAGCCCTGCACTTCTGCCATCAGGGTCTTTGATTCTGGAATGATGAAAGAATACTTTTAAGTCTTTGGGACTTAAACGATTACACTGTCATCCTATCAGTGTCTCTGACGAATCTGCTGTGGGTGATCTCGAGATTCACTATAATTGAACCATCATTATCACCAGGCTTCATGGGCCTGTCAGACCAAGCCATATATTTGTATAATGCTTAACTTTCTTTGAAATTATGAGATGTTTTGGGGGGGGGGTCGTTCCCAGATGAACGCTCTGCTTATTTTACTGCCTATTTGGACTATTTCTGTCCATGAAAATTGGCTTAATTATATCAATGGCATGTTTCTCTTTTTTCACTTCACAACACAGCTAGCCGCTCTACGGCTGCAATTTATTTTCATAAAAATTTAAACTGGTGGCAATGCTGATTTTTATGTTCCCAACGGAGGGAAGGCTATTGGTGTATTTAATTAAATTAACTACAGTGCGGCCTACTGGAAAAATATATAAAAACTGTAACCAGCCTTCATTTTCTCAAACCACTTTAGCGCCAACATCCTAAACAGATCATTAGTGCATTAGGTCTCACTCTTTCCAATTTCGGGATCTCGAGCTGCTTTTACAGCCGTCGATTAAAGACACGGCCAGAGTGTCCAGGTCAATATTCAACCCAGAGTTTATTTCCTGTGATATACTGATTGCGTTTTTTTGTCGTCTGTGCCATGACATCAATGCGCGCTTTTTAAAAACACTGATGAAGACGAGTGAATATACCTGATTGATCTCAAGCTATAATCTCGAGATCCTGTCTTATTCAACTCTACGATGTTGTTGAAAAAATAAAAACCCTCCTAAAATACAAGCTTTAGATTTCATTTTGAGTAGTGCCTTTCAGACAGCTCAGTCCTAAGATATTCTTATGGCTAGGCATTTACGCGACCCATTATCCTGTTTTTATGCTTATCTGACTTTAAACGTAGGTTAATATTGTTTGCATTTCATCACAGGGCTTCTGATGCGGATTCTCTATATATTTTTTGACAACAGAATAAAAACAGTGCAAAGAAATGTGCCCTTTCCTTTATTGTTGTTTTTTTGTTTTGTGTTTGGATGTCATTAGTTATTATGGAAGCTGTGGTTTTAGTTAAGTCTAGGAAACTGATAGCTCTGAACGCTGTAACCATCTAATGCTGGGACGGCGTTCAGGAGGCCGCCTGTGTGTGGCTTCATGTGTGCGTGTGTGTGTGTGTGGACAGGGATTGTTTCAGTCTTTACTAAAATATTTCAAGATGGGCTATTAACTCCCATCCCGTTCTGTGAGTTTTGTGCTCCTGAAAGCTGTAGTTGCATCCAGCCAGCGCCGGGCTCCCCGGTAAGGACAAGGCTGCGTGTGAAAATATTGAATTGCAAAAACATCCCAGGCAAGAGGCAGCGTGAATGGGCCTTTCAGCATCGCGGTGGTGCACACCCAGCCGCTACTGAGTGATGGACAACAAATGGCATTCTGTGCTCCCGGGGCTCAGCACGGGCCACCTTCGGGCCGGGCCGTCGTGTCCGCTGACAGTGCCCCCTTCCTGTGCGCTCGGGCCGTGGGGCGCCTGCTTTGCTCTTGAGCTTGGGGTAGCCGGGAGAACAAGCCATGCAAAAATGAGCCTTTAATTGGCAGAACCGAGTCTCGGGCCTGGGAGCGCTGGATGGACGGACTTCCCTGCGAGGAACACGTGTCACGCTCTTGCTGGAGTGTCACATGGTACGGAAAAACAAACTGTCCCCTCACAGTCAGAATGAGAATTAGAATCCTTATTGCCACACGACCCAGGCCGGTGGACATTTTTGTTGGCACAGCTTGCTACTTTGGAAATGCCATGACAATAGACAAAAAACAATTACAGTTAATAAATACAAGACACAAGATACACAATACACTCCAGTATTGTTTAATAATTGAAACAGGAAACATGTTCTGACCCATTTTTAGAAAATACCAGAGCTTTTACACGTCCAGCGATGCTTTCTGCTTTGCATTGACTCTTTATTGCTTTTGTTTGCTTGCCTTTTTTTGTTTTTAATAACAGGCACAGAGCAACTTTCTAATTTCAAACAGAAATTTTACAAGCGAAACTGTACCACGTGCCCACGTGCGCAAAGTCTGTGCAGGTTTGTGGCTCGCGCTGTCCGAGTCTGTGGATGTAAAGACCCAACCCGCTAGTGACATGCTAAATGTGATCATTCTGTTTTGCTCTTCATTTTAATAAGAAAATAGGTTAATGCGAAATGTACATACTGAAGCATTCCTCGCAGCACTTAGCAGCCATGAAGCTGAAACACCAGGACCTCAGAATTTGATATTTTATTCTGCCGTAACGCTTTATTGGCTCAGCTCCCGGGCCACTTTTGGAAAGCAAGTATATATTTTAGTCCACACTTGACCTTTGTCATTTTTAAACTTTGAAAAGCAAAAAAAAAAGAAGCCTGTTTTACCGACGTTTCGAGGCTGCGTCCAGCTGCCGTGTAATTATCTTATTTATTGTGGTGGGGATTCCAACACAACTTTATGCCCCTGTTTAAAATGAACCCAGGGGTGTGTGGCGCTTGTTTCACCCTGTTAGTGTGTGTGTGCAGCTCTGGATCACGAGCTGTCTGCAGTGGTTCTTCCGGGTCACGGATTTGAGTCCTGACTTGGCTCGTGACTCGTAGGACAGGATCCAAAGGCAGTCCTTGTCCTCTGTAAGACAGAGGACATTCCCACAGTGGAATCTCGGACATGCCCGTTTAAACCACATGATAACAACTCGGCTCCATTAATATACCAATTATTTTTATATTATATTGTATTATATAGGCCAATTATTAAGGCTCTAGGACAGATATTTACACTCCTTTGAATTTTTTTGAATTAATTATTGGATTTGTGTAAATTTGAGATTAAGGAGTAAGGGCTGAGAGCAAAGACGAGGCACGGACTATCTTACAGCGCCCAGGGTGTCAGGGTTCTGTCTGGAACGGGACATGCTGGGTCAGACGCAGGACACAGGTCATCTTTTTATGGGTCGAGTGATGAGGGAATATGAAACACACATGTAGACACACACGCATGTGGGAAGACACACGCCATCTTGGCCCACGCACCGCACGCCGCCGTGCGCCTCTCCACCGGCGTCCTCGTTTTCTGGAAAGTTCCGCTCCTGCCTTTGGAAGGAGGCGGCGGCTTTGTCCTGTCCGATAAAGGATGCCATAGTTTCCCTTTTCCTCGCCTTTGTGGCCTTGCTGGCGGCTTCCGCAGAAGTGCAAATTGTACCCTCAGAGGGGCCATCCTGGGCCGTGCAGGGCCCCGGGTACGGCCCGCTAATTACGCGGAGGATTCCATCCTGGAAGGGCTCTGATTCCCACAGCCACCTGGCCTTCTTTTCTTGTCAGCTTTGATGGCAGACACCCCACCGCCCCTCTGCCCCCCCCCCCACCCCCCCT
>JAODKL010000107.1:4240270-4251724 GCA_026780765.1 Petrocephalus schoutedeni | reverse complement strand
GGCAAACCATTGGGGAGTCATTCGTATTCCTGAAGGGTGTGTGTCAGGACCCTCTAACGGGGGCCATTTTTCATCTTTCCGTCACGTCACTGGGGGTGTGAGGTGGAGCAGGAGGGCAACTCATCCCCCCCCTCCTTGAAAGAAGCATAAAAAACATGAGGTCAGTGGGTGACACGGGGACCCAGGGAGAGCCAGGTTCGCCCCGAACAGCAGGGAGGGCCACCACGGATGGGCAGCACTGCGTAGCATGTGTCCTCCCATGGAAGGTGACCACCAGATATCCGTCCAATCAGACGCTACGATTCCGTCCCCCGTGTGGCCCAGAGGAAGGCAGAACCCAAAAACCAGGAAGTACGGGCCCCTTCACTCGCTCCCCCGTCACCTTCGTCTCCGCCTGCCCTTGTACCTCAATTCCTGTTTAATATCTAGACTGATGAGCCCAATTTGAGGGCATTTTCCACAAGCTGCATGATTAATGGTGCTGTGCGGTGGCATCAGCGTGGCGTCCTCCGCTGGCTCGTCGCCGTGGCGACACTCCTTCCTCGGCCGGCTGTAATTGATGGCAGAAGCCCACAATTTGCAAATCAAATAGCGGGAAGGCTACATGGCGCTCAGACACCTTTGCCTTTCACTTTCATCTCTTTTGTCATTATTTCACTTATTTATTAAGTGTCCCCCCTCCTCATTTTTTTATGCAAATGTGTGCCGGGCTCCGGTGGCTCCAAAGCATGATAAATATTTTATCAGGCATAATGGAAATTGTCAAACCCATCTAATTGTAGCACACATTATCAGCCGTGCGGTATCAAAGTCAGACAGCCTTTGATCTCTCTCCCTCTCTCTTTCTCTCTCTCTCTTTCTCTCATCCGTCGTTCTTTCTCCCACTTTGTTGTCCTCTTTCTGTCATCCTCTCCCTGTCGTATCCTCAGTCTCATCCCTTTCTCCTCCTCTTATTCTTCTCTTTCTCTCACGTTCCTTCTCCCTTATTTATATCTTTCTCTCATCCCTCGCTCGCCGTCCATTTCCTGGTCTCCACTCCTCTTTCTCTGCCTCTCATCCCTTTTTTTCAGACTCCCTCGGTTTCCATGCCTCTTTCTGTGACTTAATTTCATTCTCTCTCTCCTCTTTATGCCTTTTTTTCTCTCTCTCCATCCTTTCCCACCCTGCTTTCTGTTTCTACCTTCCTCTCCTTCTCTATCTCTGTTCATCCATCTTTTTCCCTCTCCCTGTCCCTAGTCCGCTCACCCTCTCTTTATCCCTACCCTCCTCTCTTCTATCCCGTCCCTCCTTCTTCTGTTTGTCTCGCATACCTGAGTTGTTCATCTTTCCTGACCAGTCAGGGGAAGGTTCCCTTGCCCATGTAATGATTAGCACAGGCCAGGAGAAGCACTCAGTCCCTAAGTTTCTCCATCACAGCATAATAACTTCACTCCTAAGTACCATGGCAGAACTCACAATTGACTCACAGACAACCACGTGATACCAGACATTTACATTTCCCCTGGCCTGGTGGTTTGACTAGGCATGGTCTGGTACTGGCCCAGATGAACGTGAATGTCAGAAAGCCGTCTGGAGCTGCATGAGGCACCTCCAAGACGCTCAGGAAAACGCTAATTGAGTTTTCTTGACGTTTGGTGAGTTGGATGCAGACAGCGGCGGAGATTATGTACCTAGCAGTGGGGCCTGCAGCTCGCTGTGTGTGAGGTAATTAGTTATGGTGGGCACTTTTTTTAAATCCTCTGTTGGGCTCAAACATCTGTGGGGGGTGAGGGGGGGTTTCTGTGATTTTTTACTTGCCCAAAAGGTCCCGGATATGTAATCTGGGCCTACGGAGAAAGAGCGGGAAAGGCCTACTTTCTAAAAGCTTTCAGCGGGGAAGACGTGCTCAGAATCACTCTGAGACCCGTGGATGATGCCGGTGGTGTCTGGGTTATTTTGGAAGGCTCCGCCGGACACGTTTGCTCACGGTCCTGGGACGGGCGACCTGGGCTTCCCGTCTCCCTCCTAGGGGAAGGAATGAGCATGTTTTCTCCAAACGCTTCGGCTGAGGTCCATTGTTAGATAACCAAAAAAGGCCATTTTTTAGCTCACTTCACGCTTGCTCTTTGTCATTATTTCCTTTGAGACCAAAATAACCATGTACTCTCAGTACCTTACAGATGTATTTGGGCATCCCTCACATTGGGGGGGGGGCAGAGGTATTATTGACACAGTGGCTGCTTTAGTGCAGAAATCACCAGCAACATCCAATTCTTCTCTCTCTCTCTCTCTCTGTCATGAAGTAAGGGAGATATCTTGGAAGTATTGCCTCATTTTCTTGTTATAAGATAGCGTCTGGACATTTTTTGACGAGGCTGCAATTGCTAAGTTTAGCGTTGCTGCGTACCACCCCCGCCCCCCCCAGCCATCCCAGATAAGGCCGTGTCCCGTGATATGGGGCCTCAGTGGTGGCGCTTTATTGTCCTGCGTAATGACGGCAGCGCCCCTCTGTCTTTTGTCGCTGTTACGATAAGAGCGCTGGGTGCATCCTCAGTCGCCGCCACGTCTCTGCCAGGCTCTGCTGACGGACACGCCACAAGCTCATTTCATCTTGCCGGCCCGTTCCGTTTTAATGAAGACAAAACAGCCTAATTAGACTTATCAATGGAAATCAGTTTTCGAATCAAAGCTGTGGCCAAACACAGATCAGCAGGAAGCCAAACAAGCCGACTGACGAATAGAAAACCAGCTTTTTTTTTTCGCCTGGCCCTGGACGAGTGACCCCCCCCCCCCACCACATTATGCAGAATGACTAAACTCCCCCGCAGAGGCCCCCACTCTTCTGCATGAACCAGTTTTTCACACATCTCGCACTTCTTAGTATGGACACAAGGTGGCATGGTGATTAAAGAGACACATCAAATCAATCATGATCAGGTGGCGTCGTAAGTTTGGACAAAGTGACTCTTCATTGTCATTAACTCTGAAATGTGCGCATGGAGGCTTTGGCGAATTAGTTGCTTGGTAATGAGTAATTAACACGGTTGTCAGAGTGAATGTTCAAAGCTGGCTGTTGCTCCCCTTTCATTTGACTGTTGAAGCTGTTTTAGCTGAATTACACCACTGTGATCTGAGGAATAACAGTTGTTGCAGGGTAATTTCACTCCTACAGGACGTATTAATCACGATAGGGAAGAATTTACAACATTCATTTTCATAATTATTATTCTTTCCAGTAAGAGTAAAAGCCGAGAGCTTTTTAACTCATAAATGGTGCAAAGATGTTGGATCTTCAGATAGTGCTGCAGCTGAAGATGACGTGATCATTCATCTCCAGCTGGGCTCGGCACTGATGGCGGGTTTTCCCCGCTCTGGGCCTGTGCTACTTTCCTCCGTCTTTGCTTCCCGTTGTCTCTCTCCTGGGGGGGGGGATGCATTTAGCACTACTCCCTCCTGACACCCCCCCCCAAGAAAAACACACACCATACACAGGATCGTCTCCCTGTAGCAGAACTGTCCTAGTGCTGACTAATAAAGCTGTTCCACTGTGGTCCCTGGGGGGGGGGGGGGGGGGTACTTATTTGGGACGTCACACAGCGAGCGTTGTCACAGATAACAGAGACAAAGCTGGGGGGTTTGCTCACATTACACAGGCCGCCACCTGAACTGAAGCGAGCCGTTTGTTCCCGGGTCGACCTGACGACCCCCTAATTACCACCCAATTATCTGGAATTCACTGCAATTCTCCTGGTTTAAACACGAAAATTGCTTTTCGCTCTATCTTCCTCCGCCCGCCTCGCCTTCCCTCGATTCCTTACCGCCTCCCAACCGCTGTCAGTGGTACTGCGAAACGGCACCGTGGTCCCACTTTAAAGAGGCTGTGAGAATCTCTCCTCAACTAGCTTATTTTTAAAATTTAAACCGATAATTTGTGACCTAATCATTCAGTGTCATATGATTTGGGACAGACTTGTTATCCAGGGTAATGTTTTAAATATGGTATTAGAATCATATCCTAATGTGCTTCCTACATATGTGAATGAATTTGTAATATAAAATTGAAGTCAACAGATTGTGACCAGTTATATATAGCGCCGCCCCGGTGGTTCAGCTATGTCACTGCAACCTGCTGTCTGGTCGTAAAGCAGCCCACCGAGCTAGGTCAGAACAACCCCCCCCCCCCCCCCCCAAAAAAAAAAAAACCTGCAGCGCCTCCGGAGGCCCGTGGATGCGGGGCCCTGCCTCGTTCCCAGGATTCTTCAAGCGAGCCCCCATTGTTGGGCCGTCCTGCCCCATGTGGTACGGCGGCGGGGTGAGCTAGCCGATTGTGCCCTGGCCTGTTCTCAGCGCCCGCTCTGCCACTACCACCAGGGGAAGCGACCTGCCACATTGTTCCAAATACACTTGTTACCAATTCCCAGGCTGGTCCATCTGTTTCCCTGCTTCCTTCCCCCCCCCAAGCCCCAACCCCCACCCTGGCCTCCCTACTTCTGCTGAAGCAGAGAGGGGAAAAAAACTGGAACCTTCTCAAAAAGATCTTTTTTTTTAATGTTGTGCCTGCAGCAACCATTCAGCCTCCACTGAACTGAAACTGAGTGACGAGGACTTCTGTCCCGTCTTCCTGGTAATCTTCCTCCTGTTGGCTGGCTCTGCCGTCCCCGAGCGCCACCTTCCATGACACCCAGCGCAGGAACGGTCCCTAAAACTAGCTGCAGCACGGGGCAGAAGTGGAATAGGCCGCCCATTGTTCCCCACACGGGTCATTCTTGGATAATTTTGTGTAATTCTGTTGTAACTACATCTACTCGCCCGCTTACACATCCAGGAAGGAGGCCAGATCAGCTGCTTATTAACCAGATTCCTCTAGGTGTCTGAGTGAGTCTCAGAGTCAGGATACTGAAGTGCACAGCAGGCCCCACAACCCAGGCACGTCTTCTGGGCGGTGATACCCAGCTGAGGCAGGTGACACGTCCATGCTGCGGTCTTAGCTGTTACGAGGCATTCCGGAGGTGTCGGGAGCGGGGATTGGCCGGTGCCCCCTGTCTCGGCCAGCACCGCCCCCCCCGGGGAAAGCCACGGCTGAAGCTAAGTAGCTGTGATCATAAGTGGATTAGGAGCTTGGCGACGGAAACTTTATAAATGTGCTGATTATTTATTTATTTATAAATATTTAAAAAAAAAAATTTTACGATCTAATCTAGTGTGATGTCGGATTAATTTGGTCGACCTTCAGCTTTAGACGCTTGTTTTCCATGGCATGTGAAGAAAAGTTAAGCGGCAGTGTGAGTGAACCCAAACGGAACGGTCCAACCGCGGGCGGCGGGGGGGGATTTATTCCGCCGCGCGCTCTGTCATTCTGCTGGGCGCCTCTTGTGAATAAAGTTACATACAGATGGGATCAGAGGCGGGGCGAAATCCGTCTTTCGCCCATCCGGGTCAGCTGTGTGTGCCGGGGACGCGATGGTGAGCCGCGGCGGTTGACCACTTAGCAAACGCGACCGCCCCCCATCCCCTCCACGCGGGTGCCGTCCCGGCCGCACTGCTCTCTTACCGCCTTTGGGCCTTCTAGTCACAGTTCAGACGGCGGCACACATGATCTAGGTCAGTGTTTCTCAAACCAGTCTTCAGACAGAAATAGGTGGGCAGCCCCATTCTTGATGTTTCTGGATTATTCTGGATTATGGGGCGCCGTCCCAGTCAGGGCTCCTCCAGCTGTAGCCTGCTCTGGCTTTGAGGGTCCAGCTGCCATAGGACCCAGTTATGACTGTAACCCCCACGTGGTCCCCTGACCGGACCCCCCAGCCCAGGTCGATGAGGCGTTACGGCTCGTTATCGGGCGACTCCGGCTGATCCGTTCGACCTGCTGACCTGAGTGGTGGCCTTCGGCGCCTGTGTGACAACACAGGGCCGCTGAGATGCAGTGACAGCTGTATGGACCCAAACCCACATTTTCATATGCTTAGGAGACGAGGTCCGAACTCTTTCCAAAACTTTCATTTTTTTCTCTCCCCCTAATACTGATGCTTTATAGACTCTGACTTTTTAAAGCACATTCTTAAAGCACACTTTGGCCCCGATTTACACCCCAGCAGAACCAAGCCGGAGCCCCCGATTCCCGGCTGATATTTACAGAGCATAAGCCCCCTGATTGGTCGCCGTGTTAAACTGCAGCCTCGGGGCTTTGAGATGATCTCATTGGTTGTCTACTCACACGCCTCCACTGTGGACACTTTAATGACAGATACTTCAGGTTTAGCATAACTAACCCTACGTGCGCCTATATATCACCAGGCACAGTTTTTCATTCTAATGGCCTTCCATTGACGTCCTGCATCCCTGTTCCCTCAGCAGCAGCTCCCTTTCAGTCTGTCAGTCTCTCCTCCTCCCATTCTTCTGCACTTTCGTCCCTCCCGTGCCTCCCGCCCTCCGCTCCCCATTCCTGCGCCAATCTCCCTCTTCCTTCCGCAGGCCTCCTCTTCCTCCTCTCCTGCTCCCGTTCTCTGTCGGGCCGTCCCCTGGTGCCCAGGCGGGTCAGCGGTGGTGCTAACACTTTTGTCAGTGTGATTAATGGCAGCGTGGATTGCCGTTAATTCAGTGGCTAATGACTGAGACCGGGGCCAGTCTGGGAGTAATCAGGTGATGTATGTGTGGAGAGTACACCCCATGGCAGAGGTGAAAATCATTTCCACGAGTCAGATATTGTTGCAGGGAGCGAAGCGCTCTCTCTGTGTTAATAAAAATTAATGCATTTTTTTCCCCTCCTCTCCTGCACACCTTTTCCCCGATTCCCAGCAGGCCGCTAAATGAAGTCGCGCGGCGCACGAGCGGCTGGCCCCGTCCCACTATCCGCGGCACGTGACCCACTGCAGCCAGCACCGTAACCTGCTAATAGAGGCACCTTGTGCCCGTTAAGCGCGATTCCGTCGTTTACGGGAGATGCCGTGGAAATGTAGACGCGGTGCTTTATTTGCCGCCGTGCCACAGCAGCGATGGAACCGGGACTGAAGTGGTCACACTCACACAAAAAAGCAGGCGATGGGGGGGGCATTTTCTGTATTGAGCACCGTGATTGGCTGGAGCCTGAAAAGCCGACGCCCAGGCCTGGGGGAAACAGAGAGGGACCGAGGGGAAAACGGGGGAAAACGAAGAGAACGTGGTAAATAGAGAGGGGTGGGGGCAAACGGAAAGGCCTGACTGGGGCAGTAAGGTGGAGTGAGAGCCGTTTGAAGGGACCAAGGTGGGCTTTCTCATTGCGGTCAGGTTTTGGTGAAAATGTCGGCGAAGTCCCAGCATGCCCTGGACGGCAGCTACGGGTATGGCCAGCTGTCATGTGACCTCAGCACCGGGTCCACTTATAGAGCGAGTCAGCTGGCTGATAATACCCGCAAACTGCAGACATTAATAGCCGAGCTTAATCCGTGACAAAACGCCTTTAGCTAACCTACACATACTTGCTACCATAACATGTGTCTTACTCCTTCATGCCAGTCTTATGTATACAATTAGAATTATGCTGCAAAGTGCTTTTCGTTGTCAAATATGTGTATGTAAAAGTGCATTGGGACGACTCTGTTGTGAAAGGTGCCATATAAAAATTAATTGAATTTATGTGAATTGAATTGAATTGAATTGAATGATTGTGCAGAGAATCTGTGGCCTGGTGTGTTTGCAGTAATAATAATAGCAGAGGCAGCCAGCATCCCCACATGCTGTCCCGTATCCGTTTAATCTGGGGGTGGGGGATGTGCTTGTTACTGCAAGCTAGGCTTATTCCTGCTGTGGGGAGCCAAGGGGGTCTCACCCCCCCCCCATATCTCTGTCTCTTGGGTGATGTTTGTAACTCAATTTAGCAAATGTAAGTTACTATTGATTATTATTAATATTTATCATGTTTGCGAAAATGTCTTTTCCCCGGTGCTATTAATCTGCCGTGTTAATAAATGTCTGCATGGGCCAGGCGAGTACCCCCAGGGCCTCAGGGGAAGGGGGGTAGCGGCAGCACAGATGTGACTGCTCCAGGGCGGAGGAGGAGGGGTAGCTAACACCCCCTTCCAATGCAGCACCTTTTTTGTTATGAGAGATCAGAATTTGACACTGACACTATGATTTTTCACGCAGAGTTTCTCCTTTGTCATACGAGATAAGAGCCTTTCGGGCCTCGATACCATAATGGATGCACTTGTAGCCTAAAGGCTGCTGGTTCAAGTCCCAGATGGGGCTCTGCTATTGTGTTCCAGAGCGAAGCACTTAACCTGAAAGCTCGCCAGAGAAACGTGCTGTCAGACGGGTGTGAGGATCTTCAAGTTGCAGAGGACAAAAGCATCAGCTTAGCAATTAGCTGATGATTAGGGTTTAGGGCTCTTTACAGTTCAAGAGGGCTGGCATTAATCACGAATAGGAAGCAAGTAAATGAATATAACCTCACTATCTCACTTCATACTGGAACCGGGGAGCTGGTGGCACAGTGGTAAGGGGTGTAAACCCCTCACCTGCAGGGTGCTCATGTGGCCCTCTTGAGGCTTGGTGCCTTCAGCTAAATACAATGTCCCCATATTTTATTAATGGGTAAAATCTTAGCCTGCTTTGGGGAGAAAATGAGCCCCTTACCAGCTGTGAAATATCAAATACTTCCATGGCTTCATTGCTGTATTTGATCAAAGAATGGAGAATGCTGCATTAATTTTCAAATAAAGAGCCTCTCTCTGGAGAGAAGGACATCTTATGGGACTCAACCCTACAACCATATGGTTGCGAGTCCAATTCTTTAACCATATCACCTCCTGCTGTCCAGTTGCCAGTGAGGTGATCCCCTCTGAAAGAGCTGGGCAGCAGAATCTTAACCGACACGGAGGAAGGGGTAGAGAAAGAGGGGATGAGAAAGAGGGAGAGAGGGAGGGCAGTACAGCAGGAGAGAGGGGGAGAGAAAGAGGGAGAGAGGGAAGGAGGTATAGCAAGAATGAGGGGGAGAGAAAGGGGATGAGAAAGAGGGAGAGAGGATAAGAAAGAGAAGGAGCAGGAGACATGATGGGGACTAGAGTGGTGAGGATGAGAAAAGTGGGACATTATTTACATTATTTTTTGGGTGGTGGCTCAGCTGTGTCTGTAATCAGAAGGTTGCTGGTTCAAATCCCAGGTTCTGAGAAAGGCCGTTAGCCCCGGTTGCTCCAGGGATGGTCTGACACAGCCTTCTCAAAAAAAGGACGTGGCTTTGGATAAAAGCGTGTAAAAGAAAGTGCTAAATTAAATGTAATGAAAGATGGAGAGAAGGAGGAATGCATCAGAGAGAGGGAGAGCGTAGGAGAAGAATGAGGGCCAGAGAGGGAGGGAGGGAGGGAGGGGGCCTTCGAGCGCGCACCGGGCCCCGCAGCCGGCGGGGAGACACAGGCACGGCTGCTTTAATAGCAGTGAGTTAGTGGAAGGTTCTTTTACACGCACAGGAGTGACCCGCCCGGGCGTGAGCTGGAAAGGCCCCCCGCTGCTTTTACTGGGGGAAACTGTGTGTGTTTCTGGAAAGCTCGCCCAGCATTGTAGTCGCCCATACTGAGACCCCCCCGCTGGCCTCCTTACGTCAGCGCTAACAATCCACCGTGATGGAAAAGTGGACACGGCTGTCCACCCACCTCCCCCCCCCCCACACCACCCCGTCTTATTCATGTTCTTTTGATTTTAGCTTCAGTTTCCAGTCTCTTTCTTATAAATTGACCCAGATCTGTGCCATAGTTAAGATAAAAATCATCAAAGGCTTGATTAAAGAGTAACAGGTAAGCCTTTCCCCCTGTGCCTCTAATGATGCCAATAATTCCCTAAGTGGCACCACATTGAGGGCTTATTGGAGGCGTGGCCACCACCACTGCAGCCTGCACCATGCCCCTGCACCGGGCCTCTGCACGGGGCCACTGCACCGGGCCCCTGCACCAGGCCTCTGTACCAGGCTCCTGCATTGGGTGCCTGCATGCTCTCCTTGGTCCCACATCAAATGTTCTGAAGTCCTTGCGCAATCTCCCGCTCATTTTTCATATCTGTCACCCCCCACCAACAGTCACTCTCCCCCTTATTTGGATGAGGGAATATTGCATTTCTTTCTGGTGCGTCTCCCTGGATACATGCTTTTTACCACAAAGCACCCGGACAGGGATGGGGGGGGGGAGGTGCTAGGTGATTGGTTGTGTTTGTCCCCTTAATTCCATACATTCCTCTTCCGCTTTCATCCCTCTGCTCAGGTGTGGGGGGGGGGGGGGTATTTGTATCATTTGTCAGAGATAGTGAAGTCAGGGGTTCAAAAGCAGGTCCTTGGGGGGGGGGCAGAATTCAGCGGCGACCGTCCCAGTCCGGCATGTGGTACGGCTCAGGAGGTTTGGGTGATGTGTCTGTAATTGGAAGGTTGCTGGTTCAAATCAGAGAGATGCCGCCACTGGGTTTGGAGCAAGGCCCTTAACCACAGCTGCTCCAGGGACTGTCTCTGCTTTCTGGAAAAAAATTTGTTTGGATAAAATAAGCCTAAAAACAAAGAGTCGGGAGCCAAGTACCACATGTATCTTTGCTTCTTTATTGAACTACAAGCTACATGGTCTGTATCTCATGTATCAGAATCACGACATTTGTTGACTAATCAGTCAAAATGCTCTGCTGTGTTTTTGATTAAACTGGCAGTGTAAGGGTTAAATGAAACTGGACTTATCGGTTTAGGTTTAAAGTTTCTGTTGTACCCAAGAGAAAGATACTTAACCTCACAGGTTCAGTAAAAATCCAGCTGTATAAACTGATAAAATATTTTAAAAATGTCTTCAGCCAAAAAAAAAACACATAAACACAGAAAAATAATATTGTAGATGATAATATTGATAACCGGCCGACTGCCTGGGGCAGCCAGCGGAGGATGTGTTTTTTAAAAGACCCTTAAGTGACACAGAAGTAAGAGTCCTGACGGGGGAAGGAGGGGGCATTGTGGGTGAAAAGGAAGCTGAGGCAACTTTTAACCTCTGACCTAGCATGGAGGGCAGAGGGAATGACACCTTAGAGAAGGACGGGGAGGAATGGAGACGAGGAGAGGCACTGCATGCAGACGGGGGCCTTCCTTTGTTGCCCTCCGCAGTCTGCAATAACAGAGGCCCCCATTTGAATCGCAAGTTTACAATTTATCCAGCGGATCTGACGGTGCGGCGTCGTGGCGACAGCCCCGGCTGCACGGTAGTTTCCAGAGGAATAACAAACGTGAACAAGCGACTCATTGTCAATGGAGGGATCTTTCTGTGAGGGGGGGGGCACAGACCCCCGAGGTGCGAATTAATGATTGACCCCTGATGTAATCAGGATAAATAGTTCCCTGTGAAGGAGAGAAAAAAAACATCTTCCTGGAGAGGAAGTGACTATCTGTCAGTTTGCTAAGGTCTGGGGGGGCAACACCAACATGACTCTCATCCACAGCCGGCTACCCCCCCCCCAACCCCCCCTAGTCAAACATCGTTTGTTTAAAAA
>JAODKL010000107.1:4208786-4221291 GCA_026780765.1 Petrocephalus schoutedeni | reverse complement strand
AACTCTACTTTCTCTCCTGCCCCCCCGTGCCCCCCCCCCCTCAACAACCCCCTTTTCTTTCTGCCTTTAATACTCTCTCCTCCTATGGGGGTCACTCACTGGAGCCCCCCCTTTTTCATTCCTCTGCACTTTCAGGCTCACATAAAGACATCAAGTGAAGGGAGAAAGCCTAAATTGGCAGAAAGAGATATTAGCCATGGCTGTCAGTCGCTCCCTTTGCTACTTTTATCCAGAGAGTCGAGGAAATAAATAAATAAACATCACTCCTGAAAGGCCAGAGCCGCCGATCACTGTTTTTTTTGGGGTTTTTTTTGCCATATCGGGGAAAAAAATTGAACAACTTTTTCACTGCCGCCAATAGAGCAGAGAAAAGCCATTGGGGCGTTTTGGTGTCCCGTTGTTGAAGTAACACTAAGATATTCATTGCGTTCTAATGTGCCGGTCGGGGGTGCCATGCCTTCGGTTGCCTGGTGGGGGGGCTGGAGGTCGGGGGTGCAGAGGGGTGAGCGTCACGGTGCCGGCTCAGGGGGAATCTGGAAGCTGCCCTTTTGACTCGTGTATAAAACAGGTGGGGTCCGCAGTTATACGCCCGCCTCTCCGTGGTGACCGCGGAAGCGGCCTCCCCCCTCACGTGACGTCCCCGCCCCTGACAGGAGTCAGCCTTCGGAACCCGGGCTTCAGCCAGGCCCCTGGATTCTCCCCTAGAGCCAGAGCGTCAGCCTACCGGGGTTTTACGTTGTCGGTGGTGGTCGGAAAATATGAAGTCAGTCAGCGTCGTGCAGAACTAGGGCTGTGAACCCAGACAGACATAGTTCCTTTGAAGGGTCTGAGCGTGACACCAACTCGACTGAGGACACGTTCACAACGCGGCAGCAGTCGTGTCGCCTTCTGTGCAGGCCAAGTGCCTCATTTCATCTCATTCATCTTATGCTTGCAACTGCTACTTCTCTGTGAACTTTAATCATTATTTGAAGGACATACATGCAGCTGTATTTGAATCAAATTATTATTATTGGTATGTATTGCACCAGGAAAGAGACAGTATTTTACTTGTCATTATTCTCTAATATTTAGTCTTAAATTATTTACACGCCGCCATCGTGATTCATGTAGTCGTCATGTTTGTTTCGATGCCGTTTCCCTACACAAGTGTTTGGACTCAGACTCGGAGAAGCCCCGAGTGGCCACAGTGGACACCAGCCCGTCTGTGTCTCGCCCTTAGTCCGTCAAATAAGCTCCTCCTAAACAGGAAAAAGAGACCAGGCAGAAAGAAAGTTATAAATTACTTAAAGTACTGCTCAGCCCTGGAACACCCCCCCCCCCCCAGTGAAAACCCTCCCCCTGCATAACATTTAGATTCTAATTAGACCGACTGGAGTGGCCGACTCACCACGGCCAGTCAGCGGAGCGGCGGCGCTGCGAGGGGGAGCGTTTCACGCCTGAGCTCTGCTACGAGGGGTCAGGCCGCTGGGCCCGCTACCAGGCTGACCATCCAGGAAGCCGAGCTGCTCGCACAACATGCCCATTGTCTGCACTGCCAGCGCTGGGTCGGTGCAGGGGACTCCTCCACGGGGCGGGGATCGCGGGGGGGGGGTGAAGGAGGACGACTGGCATGGAAGATCCACACGGATTATGGCAGTTGCTTAGCTGGAGTGGCCCATCTGTATGCGGCTCAGGGCTTTTTATGGAAAGCATGCTGCTGAGATGGATGTGACGGGGGGGAAATCGCCACACCGGAAGGGTGGCAGTGTCAGGGTCGGTCGTGACTGAGCTGCAAGTTCGCTTTGGTGTTGCCCGTGAACCCGAAGGGAAGGACCAACTACTCGCCACTGGCCCGTGGAGCCGACGTCGCGCCATTGCGTTGCATGCCCATATATGGGCGGAATGCAATATCGTTGCCTTTTTAATTGGGAAGAAAAATGAGCATGGCTGATATGCTGTAGGGGTTCTGGTCTGTGCGCAAGATGAAATGCTGGAGGAATTTATGAAGGAACGTTCATTTTTAGAGCCAGCATCACAGGTTTTGGCCAAAGTAGGATTCTGGCGGGAGAGATCACTGGCTTCAGCATGTAGTGAGACTGACCTCTTTGGGAAACACTGACCGCATCCCCTATCTCCCTGTAATGGACACTTGTAGGGAATGGGCCCCACTGATAGGTCTCTGATAAGCTGGGATTCCTGTCTGGACAAAAAACCTAAACAATGACCAGCACTGAGCAAAGGCCCGCTTTTGCTGGGCCCTTAGCAGGGGCCCAAATCCCCAGCTCTGGGTCTTACTTCTGCCAGCAGCGACCTCGTTATCTGGCCTGGGCTGGCCCAGATAACGCCTTTAACAGCCCTAAAGTGCAGCGGGCCAAGGAGCCTACAGCCCCAACTGACGTGAAGGGGTCGAGGACTTTGACTCCCTGCGTCCCGTGCCTCCCCATCCCGTCAGTGCAGACTCAGACTTCGTCCAGTATTAACAAGAAAAAAATTCTGCCATCGAAAGACCTCTGCAGACTGACGGCCTTCTCTCCTGAGCCCGGGGGAGAAAAAGTCTCTTGTTATTTTAAAAAGCAGACTGTAAAGATTAATGCCGGCTAGGAGAGCGTGTCATCGTTTTTTTGCCATGCGACTAGAGCCAGGATAAAGCCTTACTGTGTTTTCTCGTGTGAAGAACTGGCCGATTTCTGTTCGCTGCGTCTGACATTCTGTCCAAGTTCTGGCCGCATCCGTTGAATTTGATGACACCGAAGAAAAACAGTCTAAAAAAAAAATCGCCTAAAACTTGTGATCCTTTTTGATTTATCTTGCATGGTTGCGGTAAATGCAAGCAAAGGTTAAAAGCGAGGGCAGAAAGCGAACATCGACATAAACAGTAGCCGAGGTATGTCTGCGGCACTCGTGAAATTCACGCTGCTAAAATTAGCCCGCTGCAATGAAGATTACATTTAAAAGCTGGGAAGTGGCACAGGCGTGCTAATACCTCTGTGGCTGGTAGTAATGCTCATACAGTTTGCGATAATGCCACTGATGAAAAGTTGCTCTAATGCCTCAGGTCACAGGGCTACCAGTAACTACTGTTTGTGTATTTCTAATATCTGTCTGAAGGTACCTCCTGATAAGCAGTGATGAGCTGTGTCCATCTGTCTGCAGAGATCACTCCCTGCTAGCGGGGCAGTAAAACGTTATCGCGCTCTAATAAAGTAATTCGTAATGAGCCGAAGTTCATCGGCGGGGGAGTTCTCAGACAGCTGTTCTAGCCTGGGAAGGCAAGGCTTAGCCCGGCCCGTAGCTGTCACCACCGCTTCCAGATCGCCCGCTCCACCTCATTGCGGCCTTCGGCCTGATGTAATCGACTCTGCCGGCACTTTTCTGAAGGAAATAACTCAGGGAAATCAGGTCAGTAGTCGGCATTGCTGCAGAGCATCGCAGAAATTCACGGGCGATGGACTCCTCCGTTTCTTGACCAGGGTGTGGACTCCAGCAGCTGCATTCAGTTATGTCATGTTGTCGGAACACTACCAAGTGACCTTCGGCTCTCACAACAGTATCCAGGAGACCCCGGTCTGCAGATTCTGATTCGAGTCTGGCGGAAACCAGCTGGCCTGCAGTCTCTCGTCTGCTTCTGATGACCCCAATTTCTCATTTCGCTGGTTATTCTAACTGTCAGTATCCAACGCTGGTCCCCAAAGGTGCTTGCTCAACTTGCTCAACACTACTTGCCTTTTCAGCCTTCTGCTAGCTATTTGTTGACGACCCGTTGATGACTGACCAGCTGTGTCCGCCGCCGTGTCCCAAAACACAATGATTCGGTTTTCATAACTGTGACATAACTACCATTATTGATAAAGCACAGGACGAGCAATAGGAAACTCACTGATAAAAACAGAAAGAGAGTCTGACAGGGCCCGTTCTCGGGACGTAGATTTGTCAGAATCGTTGACTCTGTGAAACCTCATCTTCCTTCCTTATTTGTTAAAAGACGAAAAGCCAGCATGAACGATGGACCGTGCCATAAATCAGAATGTCGCCTATCTCTGGTCTTTGATATCTTTTTTTTTTCAGCAGAAAATGCGGAGAAAAAAAATCAAGGACAGTCATAAACACGAGGCCACCGGGGCTTAACAGGAAAAACAAATCAATGCCTTATAATGACTGAACAATGTCCCAGTGACGGTTCATCTTTCAGGCAGCCTCGCGGTCTGAGTAAACAGACAGCAGTGAATCATGGGAACACTGCACTCTATGGGCCAGATGATCGATTTCATTGGTCACATCAGTCATCGCTGGCTGACATTTATGGCGGTGATGATGGGCTGATCTTCTGGACCTGAGCACAGACAGCCCGGTGATAAATGCTATCTCCTGACTGTGAGTCTAAAGAGACTGGAGCCGTTTCACGGACAGCAGGCAGTAAATGGATCAACCGCCGTTTCAGCGTGGTGCCACAAGCCATAAGGTGTCAGGCAGTGGGGTCAGGCGACCCAGACGAATGGATCCACCTGGGCGACTGTTGCCACAACTGACTGCGCTGGGAGGGGTCCATTAAATCTGCTGAGGGATATTTTTAGTAGTCCGTTTACAGCGTGCAATTATTTTATGCATACTTAAAAAATTAGTCTCCGAAACCCACATTGGGTGGGATTACTTTGTGCTGTCAGTCATCACCTGCTTTCACCCAATGGAACCCAACCAAACGGTGTCCAACTGGATCCCAGATGATTCCGATTTCCAAACTGTATGACTTGACTTATTTTGGGGGGGGCACTTGCTTGAATGCGGGTCGAAGCTGGGCCCCCCCCCCCCCCCATATATATGCTCCTTTTGACAACAGGGTACACATCTTAACATGGGCTGGCACAAATACCCTGATGTATTTAAGGCCAATTTTTTTGTTCAATTTCTTTTTTCCTTACTCCGCAATTTTTTTAAAATTTTGATTTCTCCACATCCCTCAGTCGACGTTCTATTTCGTATTTAGAATGAGATGATTTATGAAGCATCTGTCGATCGCGAAATGTGCCGTGTTTTCATTAAATAAGCCATTTTGTTTCCGTCGACACTCTGTGCCTGGATTAGGGTGGATTTCCCTAAACGTTTCTGCCAGCCTTGACAAGGCACGTAACGCTCCCCCAAATGTGATTTATTTTGTTGTGTTTAATATGCACGCAATTACGCAGGAATTTCGGCCGTAAATCGCCATTGGTGACTTTGCAGAAGGCAACCTTTGTTCCCCCGCAGTCTGGCAGAATGTATATCTTGTTTGTGATCCTTCTGCATGTATCACCAGGCGCTATCTGATGGCTGATGCAGTTGACTTCACTCGGGAGTTTTAGTGGTCTGACAATTAAGCAATCTGATTGGACTCCTCTCCACTGGGCAAGGTAAACAATTCTATAGCCACAGCTCATTTGCAGTGTACAGGCACCATTGTTTGTCTCTCTGTGACCTTTCCTGATATTTTAAAAAGACAACAGCAGCAATAAAACAACAACAACGATAATACTAATACTAAGCATCAGGTCCATGGCATCCCCTACCCAGTGTCCTCTGCTTCTCAGAATAGTCTCACTGGAACCATTTACTCCACTGTTACTGTGACTTGATTGCTGACCCCAGAATGTGTTCAAAAGGGAGCAGTTGGCACAGCATTGATGCATTTAAATTATTTTTACAGCATTGATGCATTTAAATTGCTATTTGACAATCCAAAGTGCTTTACCATAGAGGGAAGGGTTATAAGTTATGTGCACTCCGTGGGTTTCGAACCCATGACCTTGTTAACTTAAAGCGCTACTTTAGTTAAGGGACATCAGGCAGCCCCATCTGAAAGTCGCCTGATAAACTGAAAATAGCTGCATGCTATTGACCAGTCTCAGTTCTTTTCAGACAAAGCAGCCAGCAGGGGGAGCAGTGGTTTGGGCACCTATTGAGTGTGATTATCTGCAGCAAAACATCTAGCTGTATGAGAGTAGCAACATCATAACACCATAGAACATTTCCCATAGACAGATAACACTGGAAAATGTAGTATATTTTAGCACTCAACTAAAAATGCTGGTGGGATTTGTGTAAACGATTTAAATAGCTCTTTTGGGAGTCTCCTTCTAGCTCGTTGTCTGTTCTGGCCCATGAGAGGAGGTATCAGCGGATTGTATCAAAAACCCCGAGAGAGTTTACATTTTAGAGACCATGGATTACTGCTCCATTCTTAACCACAGTCAGATACGTCCTTTAACTTGTTTTCCTTTCGTTGCTTCTTCGGCCACCAGAAAAGCTCATTTTCTTTCCCCTCCCTGTGCTGTCCTGTCCCCCCCCCCCTTGGTAGTTTTGTTTCATTTGAGTCACTAAGAAAAATGTTGTCATCGCTGGGCCGAAACTGCTTGTAGCCTATGCCAGGGTTGCCTTTGAAAAGTCTTTATAAGCAATACATGAAAAAGGACGTTTTTGTCTGTTAGGCAAACCTACCCCTTTTTTCACGTCCTATAGCATTTCCCCCGAAAATATACGAGCCATTAGCGGCATTAATAAACTGGCCTGTCGGTGCGTGAGGGCCGTAATGAGAAGGGGCTTAGACATCTTAAGAAAAAGGGCGTCTGCGTCGAAACAAAGGCTGTTTTTATAAAATTACGAGGTGTTTGCCTTGGCAGCGTGTGCCCAAGCGGCGGTTTGTGCCTTCCCATTGACGGGACGGGTCCACGGGCCCTGCGGGGTCCTCCTGAAAGTTCTGCCACGGGGGGCAACAAAGGGGCCCATTGAGTGGATGGAACCTGGTGGAAGGGCCGCGCGGCTGGGCGAGAGAGCCGTAGCATGCGGGTTATAAGCTGTGTCTCAGGCAGCCTCCGGACCGCTGGATTTCTGTCACCCCCCACCCCTCCAAATTCAGCCTTTCCCAACCATTTTCACAACATCAGACTGCACCACACTCTGGCAGGAAATACATGGCGGCGGTATTTATTTACCCAGGGAACGAAATCCCATCTAGTGAGTCGTTGTGCGACTCTCCCGCGGACTCGGGGGAAGCAGCAGCGGCTGACCCCGCCGTAAACCCGCACGGCAGAGAAGGCGCCGCCTGTGCTGCTCGCTGGCGCCCCCTGTCTCTCCAGGGTCGCCATGTAGTTGCGCGCGCTGAATCGCAGCCCAGGTGACCCCTTGGCCCCGTGCGAGAGAAGTCCCTTAAAATCGCGGCTCGCAGGCAAAGTCGGGAGTAAAAAGAGGCTGTTTAAAGCTTGCCAGCAATTTCGGCGTGCCCACAGATTGGCGGCACTGGGAAGCGGCCGGCAAGCCGCACGCTAGAAGCCGAAATAAAAGACTGGCGAAAGCGGTTTATTTACGCTGAAATTTGCACAAACCGTAAATACTGAGTGCGGCTTGATAGATGATACATGCAATTTAAGTCTGTCCCGTCCGTCATCACGTGACAATATCTGGCGGGCAGCCGTCCAAGACGTAGACAAGGAAAGATCTCATCTTGCAAGTATGTTTTCAGTGTTCATTTGCATAGAGAGAAATTCCTGGTTCGAATTAAAGGCCCAGATTGTTTTTTTTTTTTTTTTTGTGTCTCTCAGCCGAGGGCTTGGATCCAAACATGACGCTGAGTGCACAGATTTGAAACAGGAATCGCGAGACGGCACGGCGCGACACGCGCTCAGGGTGCGTGTGCGCTGCGGGGGGCAGGCTGCTTTTCACCGATCCAGACGCCTCGCTCCTTTAGAGCCGCGGCTGGGCGAGGACACGGGTCACCTGGCCCGCTCCCACGGCTTGGCAGCGACCGGGGGGGCGTAATTCCATCTCCATGAGAGTCGTGCTTGACATTAAACGAGGGAGGTGTTAATTAATAAGCAGGAACGCCACCATCCACATTCCGCCAGTATGGGGCTGTCCCGTCCTGCAGAGCGGCTGCCCGTCCGGGTTGTTTGGGAACCTTGGCTAAATAAAAAGTGAATCAGAAAGTGACGGTCGGCAGGTGACCAGGAGGCCATGGAGTAGAGAGAGCAGCCAGATCTATAAGCATTTCTCAATCCATAAAGGCCCCTTTATTTATTGGTATATGGAGTAGAGTGTTGCTGTCAGACACACTATTACAGAAAGATATATCTCTCCTTACTCACTCACTTATGATTATTGTTGATCATCTTCCGAAATGACTTATCAATAAAGCAAGGCTGGCAGGTAATTTATCTGTATTGTTTGGTCAATATGAAGTCTAGAGCTGTAGCTTAAAAGGACAAGGCCGCCGTCTGTTGATGAATGACACACACATAAATAAAAATCGGACCCATTTAATAAAGTTCTTTTTTTATTTTTTGTTTATTTCATTTTCCAAACGGCTTTGGTCCATTTCGGGTTTATACGAAGAGCTGTCATCATCAGACTCTGTTTTTGCTGGGTAAGCTTTGACCGGTCATTTCTCAAAGTGAGGGGAAAGAGTGGGCCAGTAACAGCCAATCAGATGTCAGTCACTCAGCTGGGAAACAGTTAGTCTGTCAGGTGACAGTCAGTTGATCAATCAGGTAACTGCTCGTTGGGAAACAGCCAATCAGAAAACAGTCACTCAGCCAGGAAACAGTTTATCTATCAGGTAACAGTCAGTCAATCAATCAAGTAAATGTCAGTCAGGACACAGCCAATCAGGTAAAAGTGGCTCAGTCAGGAAACATTTGCCAGGTGACAGTCAGGAAGCAGCCAACCAGCTAACAGCAAATCAGTCAGGAAACAGCCAACCAGCTAACAGCAAATCAGTCAGGAAACAATCAATCAGGTAACAGTCAGTCAGGAAACAGTCAGTCAGGTAACAGCTGATAGTTAATTGGTCAGGTAATAGCCAATCAGTCGGTCAGTCTGCCAGTTGACCAGTAATGAGATTTTAGGTTTTTTAAGATTTCAATGCAGACTCACTGAAACAAAATCCTAAAGTTACTTTCAAGGTTGTCTGTATATAGCATACAATCTAAAAAGATGCATTTCACCAGATTCTATTAAATTTTTTTATACTTACCCACATTCGCTTACTGCCTTACACAGAGACCCTGCAGCAAAATGCTAGTTAATGTATAGCCATTTTTATCTTGATTAAAATTTTTTCTATTGAATTGTTAGTTGTGGAAAGGCCTACGACAAACTGTGGCTAGTTCGAGCAGATGCCGGGATGGTCATATGGCATGTCATCACACACATGGTTCAGTGAGTCAGGCATGGAGTGGCCACCCCTTGCCAAACCTTCGGCAGGGGTCAGGCGCCGGGCCTACAGTGGCCTTCTGCTTTCCCCAGGGCCTGTCCTTGCAGCATGCCCTATCTCCTTGAGGTTTACGTCCCAAGTGCCACATTGGAGTCAAGTAACTGTTAGCTTTTTCCCAGTGCGATAAGTAACCAACAACACTCTGACAAAATGGCCTCCAGCATCTCCACGTTCACTTTCGCCTTCAGACAATGGGAGCCACGTCATTGGCCGGCCAATGCGCTACGCCCGCCCCCCCCGTTCGTTCTCACATTCGCTGACGAGGGGCTCGAAGTCGCCGATAAGAACATAATAATGAGTCAAACAATGCTAAGCTGGGAGTGATTACGTTTAATTACCCTGCTATCGATAGCCGCCGGGCGCTCGCTATCAGTGCTCTCTCCGTGTTTGCCTTGGCAAAAAAGAAAAAAGAAGGAAAAAACTTCAAGCTCTCAGCTTATTAAAGTCATCATAAATATATAGTATCAGATCGCCACTCAGTTTCCTGGCATTTGCAGAGCAGGAGGGTTTTGTTTTCCTTATATTCCTTGTATTTTATCAGCAAGCTTATTGTGGAAATATGTTTTTAGCGACGATAGCCGAGGAGGGCCCGTTTCTCAGGGCCCGTGCCGATATCTTCGCCAGAAAGTCCTGAAATAGCTTTCGTCTGCGTCTCACGGGGGCGCAACGCCTTTCAGGGTGGAACCCAAACACAGGGCTGGGGCGGCACTCTGGGCCTCGTGCTTTCCAGAAGGGTGATAGGATTCTCTTTTAAATAACAAAAACAATAACGGTTATGTATTTTTTTTTGTGCGATATCGGGAATGACGTCAGCGGCCGGGAGCTGGCACAGCCCCCATCTAGTGGGCGCACCCCCGCCCCCCCAGCTTTGATTGACTCGTTCAGAGGGGCTGTTTGACTGGGGCCGCTGTAGAACAGGATGGATATGATTAATGCTGGCGCAGGACAGGTTCTCTGTGATTGTGTTTGACATGCTGCGCTCGCTCACTTTAAGGCTGTAACGCCTCGCTGGGATGCACGGCGACCGTATCCAGCACCCGCCTTGCCCCGCCCCACCCTGGCCTCCTAACTGATTGGATATGCCCATTCTTTTTTTCTGTCAGGTGCTTATATTCAGAGATGTCTGTATATCATGAGATCTGGATTTTTTTTTCCCTCCTCTCTCACCTCATTAAATATTCTCCAAACGACGGAGGTTTCCCAATAACTGCGTTGCAAAACTTTCAATTTGTGGCTGCCGTGGTGTGGCTTCCCCTAGCCAATGGGGACGTCGCTCAGACGGGCCGAGGGGTTCCGAGGTTTGTTGTTGGGTCTTTCTTTTTTGGAAACTTGCGGCTTCTGACATCCGTAACCATCTCTTGGCCAAGCTTCCATATTGCCTCATATTATCCAGAGTTGAAAAGAATTGTTTTTGGCAAGAAACACAGAACTCCCCCTCAGGCAATCCCGGCAGGTTTGGGCCGCCCCTATCCACCCCCCCCATATGGCCCTCCTATCTGCCCTGCAGCCCCGCGTCAGCCATAATTATTTTATAATTGCCATTAGAAGACCTTAATTAGGCTACAGCAGTGCTGCAAAAATGAGGCTGTTTTGATTTTTTTTTAAGTCAAACTACTGCTTATGTTTGTGAGAGATCAGAACAAAACTGCTTTCCTTAAATTATAGGGGTATATTTTCGTGTGTATGTGTGTGTAACCCTCCTCCATGCACATCAGTGTGTGTGTGCATGCCTTCTAGAAAAACACAACTCGTACCTCAGTGGAATCACTCAAACTTGCTTTCTTTTGTCCAAACCCGCGGCGGCAGCATGCAGTTGCAAACAGGGTTGGGGTAGGTGGGGGGGGCGGGTGCAAATGGGCCGGAATCTTCTGGAGTTATTTATTTATTTGAAACGCATGTGCGCTTACGCGATTTCCGCCCAAACATTCCGCGGGCAGCTGAATATTCATCAGGTGATTTAATTAGTTTATTTCATCTTTTTAGAAGGTGTGACGCGCGGCACACAAAGAGGTTTTTGTCTCTGGACACTCTGCCAGACGCTGGCGAATGACCCGTACCTGCGACGCATTCGCAGTTTGTCACTTTTTCATAAGCGGTATCGACAGGCGAAACGCCCGAAGGTCTAAAGGTCACGGCGGGGGTGTGACGGATGTCAGCGGAGTCGCCTGGCCTTTTAAAAGCCTTTTCATTCTATGACATATCCCTCTTTTTAAATTTCGCACTGTTTTGAAATGAAGTCATGTTTAAGACTGGGGTGATTCATGTGTTTTTTTCCCTCCACTAATATTCTAATGTTTCATCGCGTTTTCACTTGTCAGAAGCTTTTTCCGGATCAAATCAACGTACTTTACATATTACCCACTAGGTAATGCAGTTGAATAATGATAACACAGGGGCACTGGGCCAGTCAGCAGTGCCAGACCAACAGCCCGTCTATGTCCGGTTACCCGTCTGTTATTTCTGATTTTTCATTTAATTTGTTTTTTTATTATTGTTAGATCTACACCTCCTCTAGATCTAAAGTTTTCAGCCCATGGCCCCCAAAATAACTGTGCCAGAGACTTGCAACGTCCAGTTTGGCTGGAGGGGGTGGGGGGGTCCCCTTGGTTCCTTGGAACATTGGGTGGAGGTCTCTTCCTTATATTTATCGCGATCAACCAGTTGCAGTTATGATTGAGTTATTCTCATATTCCGGAAATCATGCCATTACGCCCCTGCTGGTGACCCCCACTTTTGGAACCCCTGCTCCAAATGGACCCACATGAATAAAGTGGCATTGTGTCTATGTGTGTATCTATGTGGACTCAGTCGTCCTGTCAGTTTAAACCTGGAATATTAAAGCAGGATCCTCCTTCCTCCCACGCGGACATGGCTTGCGGTCCAGGTTCCATTTGGAGCGGCACTTCCTGCCTCCAGCAGCCGCTGCCCTCGCGACGTCGGTGTCCCGTCTCGCTCGTGCCACGCGGGAGAAAACGGGGGCCGAGATCCGTGATGCCTCCCCAGCAGTGTGCGCCGTGTCTGCCCACTGAGAGCCACGGGGATCCGGCCTTTGTGGTTTTTATTAAATTAAACTCTGTCTTCATGGGGCCCCTGGTTTCGCCCATAGCCCCCGCCCTTGCTGACAACGTGAAAGTTCTGCATGTCGAGAAGATCCTGAAAATGCCCATGCGAAGGGAAGGAGTGGCGTCTCCCTGCCCAACTCCTGGAGGATCCCAGCTTTACGCGGTCGTGCGATTAACCCCCCCGCCATCCACAAGCATCCAGTGTGAGGCGTGAGAGGGCGTT
>JAODKL010000107.1:4194698-4207863 GCA_026780765.1 Petrocephalus schoutedeni | reverse complement strand
GGGTGGGGGGGGTGGGTGTCAGCTGCAGGCGGTGCCCCCTGCTGGAGATGTGCTGCATGGAATAACACGCAGCAAACAGCGGGGCACAGCGACACTTCTCAGGCTGCACTCAGCGGTCCTGCTGCTGTGGTCATCCCCTGTGGTTCTGCTAGTGCGGTTCCGCTCTGTGGTTCTGCTAGTGCGGTTCTGCTCTGTGGTTCTGCTAGTGCGGCTCTGCTCTGTGGTTCCCCTAACAGTGAGTCAGTGGGACACAGTGACGTGTAACAGAGTGTGCTCAGTATCGCCAGAAGAGTGTTGCTTTCTGCGCACATCACCTGTGAAATATTACAATAATACTTCAGGTTTCAAGTTTTGTCAGGTGCGTTCCAAGAAACACAGTGAAATTCTTATGCTATAGTCGCAGGCAAAAGCTATAGGGGTTAGGATAAGCAGTGGTGCTATGTAGGACAGGACAGCGCCAGGCAAAACAGCGCAATATGATAATGAGTAAAACAAGTCATCAATATGTGTGATGGAAAAACTGATCAAAATAGATATTGACAAATAAAACTAAGGACAGGAAAATAACCAAAGATAAAGAACAGAAGTGGAATATTAACCATGGCATTATGAGGCAACCGGGGGCTGATGCAGGTTTAGGAACATGCTGGTATGGGGATAATTTCACATGTTATACCCAGCACCCAAACAATGTTCGCAGAACTCAATGGAGGCCAGTGATTAAATAATGAAATATCATCAGATCGCGCTGTCATTAATGACAAGAGTCAAAAGATCAGTCTTGCCTGCGTGGGGGAACTGCACACAGACACCACAGGCAAACACAGGCAGCGTTCTGGAAAACTCTAAGGTAGCTGCAAAAAAAAAAAATATACAAGATACTGTTCATTGCAGTTTGTCCCGCCATTAACCCCCGACAAAGTGACGGCTGATGTTCCCACAAGCCGCTCCTGTACGCGGCTCGGGATCTGAAGATACATCATTTTAACGTACTGAAGAGCCCTTCAAGACGAAGGAAAACACGGCACGTCAGGGGCTGTGCGTGAGACGCAGCCAGCTGGAGCTCCAACAAGGCAGACTCTGTTTGGCAGGACGGGAGGAGGGGTGGTCCGAGGTGGGAGTAGGTGCTGTAATATGGTTTGATAATCCCAGATAAATTCAGAATACAGCCATCTCCCGATCTGTCACCCCTCCCCACCCCAATTCCCCATGAATGGGCCCCAGTGAGAAGCCCCAGTGTGATTCCCCATTATCACCCCTGCCCAGAACAGACTCCCACTTCATCAACAAGCCTCGCGCCCGGCCGGACAGACAGTGAACGCATTCTTTGCCCCGCGCAGGATAAATATTGCTAAAGGCCTAATTCCACATCTCCTCCCGGTGTTTGAGTCAAGTGTCTTAGACGAAATTTCCTGCCCGACTGAACTGTGAATTAGCGGTCAGATTTATGAGGGTGGCCCGTTTGGTTACACAAAGAGGGAGATTTAACCCCTCGTGCCTTCCTGATGGCACGGGGCTTTGGGTCAAAGCAGAAAATCTCTTATTGGGGTTTAGATCTGTGCTCAACTTACATGTCACTCCTGATTTATTTCTGGCACTAAATCGTGGTGATAAAAGTACATTTGCATGAGCTCTTGCTTTTTTTTTGTATATATGTTATAACCTTTGATATTCTCTTCTCTACAGCAAATGCTCAACGACCACGACATCACATCCCAAGACAGCTGCATCAAAAAGGTTAGTTTAGTTTGGCTTTTGTTTTGGTCATTTCGTCTGCTTGTCTGTCGTCTGCTCCCGGCTCTGTCGAAGTCTGAGTCCCTGCTGTACATCAGCACTCCCTGTACCAACATGCCAGCACACCCCCTGTCAGTACATGCCACCGCAAACGAGGAAAGCTAAACAAGTTACTTATCATGGAAACTTCTGGAGCTCTCACAGGCCCTGCTCTCCCAATACGCTTCCTCGTTAAGCCAACTCCATACATAATAATTTATGGAGAATAAGTATATTTAAGTATAAAAATAAGTATAATTTAACAGATTTCTCTAGGAGAATGATCCCTCCACCTCATCTGTACTGACAACCATAGTGATCTTCCAGTGATTTTTGAAGAAGGCCTTACCATGTTCAGGCCCACATCCAGGTTGAACCGAACACTAGTGTCACCAACGTGTTTGTCACGCCGTATCTATGGTGCTGAAATGGGAATATCTGTAGCTGAGGTCATGACAACAGCAAGACAACCCGTGGAGAGCCTCTTGTTTGGATAGTCATTGTTGATAGAGCGGGATTCTGAAAAGACCTCAGGGTCGGACGTGTCCCATTGAAGTCAGCATGGTCAGTTTATGAGGTGATAGATTTATTGAAGGGTGGGTAGTTTGTTTTTAATGGACGATGTTAAGAGGTCAAGGCGGAAAGTGAAAGAGTTTGGGTATAAACTCAATGGTCCGTAAAGGAACAATGGTATGGCACCTGTTTGGGGGATCAGTAATGCCTGTCAGTGGAATCATCTGGACTGTCCATGAGGCCATTGCCAAAATGAAGTGTATGAGTCCATAAAACTGTGGTTAGCCATTAGAGGAAATTTGCTAGATTCTCGCCACAATTCTGCAATTGTGCCAGTGATGGGGTGTGACTCAGAGGGAGTAACAGTGAGTCTCAGCACTTAGAGACAGGGTGGCATGGGAGTCACACGGTGCATTAAAAAGCAATTCTCAGCACTTAGAGGCAGGGAGGCACGGGAGTCACACGGTGCATTAAAAAGCGAGTCTCAGCACTTAGAGAGGAAGGCACAGGAGTCACACGGTGCATTAAAAAGCGAGTCTCAGCACTTAGAGGCAGGGTGGCATGGGATTCACACATTAAAAAGCGAGTCTCAGCACTTAGAGGCAGGGTGGCATGGGATTCACACATTAAAAAGCGAGTCTCAGCACTTAGAGACAGGGAGGCACAGGAGTCACACGGTGGTAATGCCTTATAGCATGTAGCAAAGTTACTGAGAGGCTGGTCTCCGCCAGTCTCACAGTGATAGTGTTCATTCTCAAAGCCAGTGGAAGATACCTTGTCTCACATGATATGATTTATATTGCACCTTACTGTTTTATAATGAACACACTCATGTCTGTTAGACTGCCTGCTTTGTTTTGCCTGGGTCACCATGACCAGTCTGTTCAGCTACTCCCAAGAATGGAATCCTAACTATAAACTATAGGACTAACTATAGAACAATTAGAGAGAGCTGAGATATGGATGGCATCCTTACTGCCTATAGCCCCTACATTTCCATATTAACTGGATGAAAACAAAGCTGGCGGTTAAGCTCAGCGCAGTCTCATAGAATCCCTTCTTCTCAGATCTAAGCAAAGTCCCTCTCTGGGTTAAAATAGAATAATTGTTTTGAACCTTTTCAATAATATTGGTAATTTATCAACTTATTCATGAAGTAAGATGGTCATAAATTGAACTGAATAACTGAACTGAAAAGTCTTGTAGCCCAGTGTTTCCCAACCCGGTCCTCGGGGTCCACGTCTTTGCTCCCTCCCAGCTCCCTGCCAGACAGTCCATATTTTTACTTTACAAAAACTGCGGGTCTGCAGGTCCCCGAGGACCAGATTGGGAAACACTGCTGTAGCCCACTTATTCATTTGATACCTCCCCCCTCCCGCTGCGATGAAAGAAAGGCTTAATCATACCTTTCTTGGAGATACCCATTTCTCCCATTGGCCTGTGAACCTAATATGTAGCGGTCAGGATTCCTACCACTATCTTCACAGTGAGTGCCCTCTAGGTCGTCCCCCATTGACTTTTGACCTTCAACCTCAGCGGCGCTCAGGTGGCCGTGCTGACTTTGGGGATGCCCCGTAGGGCCTGCTCCTCATTTCCAGCCCCTGACATGGCCACTGCCTCGTCACTCTCCTCACCATGGTGAATTTGGGGGGAATGCAGCCAGTACACGGCGGTGGGGCGGTGGGGGGGGGGGTGTTGGGGGGGCACGAGACCCCCCGCTGGAGTCTCCTCTGTTTACTCACAGGGAATAGCCCCAAGCAATGGCTGAAAAACCATCTGTGGGAGATAATCTATAACATTATCTATCTGTCTCTCTATCTATCTATCACTCTATCAGTCTCCAACCTCTCCCCAGAGAGCCATTTGACGGACTCCTAATAAAAAGACCTTCCAGAAGAGTCTTTGGGGGGGATAAAGACCCTCGTTAAGGGGTGGGGGGGGGAGCATTGTCGCAGCTCAAAAGCCTTCTTATCGAAATCCGGGAGGATAGATGTCCGTGAGGCGGGTGATCCATGTATTTATTCTTTGGGGCTATCGAGGGAACGTGCCGTTATTCTCCCACAACAAAAAAACACATGGCCAGCAGGAGGCGGCGATAACGCGGCCTATCGGTGCCTCCGGAGATAGGATCGGCGGGGGGGTGGGTGCGGTGCTGCGTGTGCGCCTGTTCTGTCCCTCCTTATCTCCCCCCCGTAATCCGCCATCAGCGGGAGCCGTCATCCGAAGACTGGAGACCCACCATTGGATAAAACTCTCTCTCACTCGGCTTATCGAGACGCCTCCCACTATGGTGACGCTGCCCCGCCGCTGCCATGACGATTACGCCGTCCAATCACGGGGCCTTAATTACAGCTAGTCGCCCCATATTTAGCTACATTTAGGCTCCGTATCGAGATGCGCCATAATATCCTGTCGATCTCTGGCCGTCATCCTCTCCCTCCCTCCGAAGGCCGCGACTCAGCTGCGCGGCGGTAATGAGAAAGAGATAAATGACGAGATCATCGGCGCGGACTCGCCGCCGGTTTGCTCAGGCTGCCCCTGCCGTGCCAAGTTATTAACGACGCGCCGCTGGTGCCGGGGCCCTCCCGGGGACGGGGGCGGGCCTTCGCGGCAGACAGTGCTGGGCTGGGAGAGCCAGCCGGGTCGGCGGGGTGCCGGGCGGGACAGAGGGAATGGCTGCGGGCAATGGCGCTGTTGGTTTAGCAGGAAACACGCGGGGCCTGAAATTTATGAAGGTTATTATGGGACAGAAAGCATTACAGGTCACAGAAAAGCAATTTGGGCCCCCAGGGCATACTGTTTAAATGTGATGATTGATTGATAATTATGATAATTTGTTTGAAATTATTATCTGGATATTATAATCACCGGCAGCCCTGCCACACAGCAGCGCGCCCGCTCTCCATAATGTGGGCCATCAGAAATGCCCCGTGGTTATGTGGTGTGAGGCAGGGGGCGGGGTGATGTTAGCAGGGCCCCCCCGGTCTGTTCCTGTGGGGTGGTGGGCACTGATGAATGACGGCCCAGAGGAGCTGGAAATCAGAGCAGAATAAACAGGGGGGGGCTGTTAACTATCTGTAGCGGGGCAATTATGCGCAGGGGCCAAGCTGCCTTGGGGCTGGAATCGGACCTGAAAGTATGCAGGACCTTATAGCCCAGTGGCCCCCTGCCCGACCCAGCGCTGGGCTCCTCTCCTCTCCCTTCTCTGTGCTTTCCCTGTTCCCAGAGCAAATGAAAACTGTCCCAGTCCCATGACGCTCCGCTCTGTTCAGACAGGTACGCCCCAGAATGTGCCGGAAGGTCATCTGGGAGTCGCTCTCATTCGGCTTTGGAATATTCTGGGTCCATAAGCCAATAGTCCAGGCTGTTTTGGGTACCTGAAAGCAGCGCCGACGACATTCGCTCAGACGTGAACCCCAGGCGTCGTAACGGGGATGAAATATCGCTGGCTGTGAGCACACGTCGCACGCCGAACCGTCCGGAGCATCACACGTAGGCGGGGGCTGTTTGCACGGGCGACCGTGTCTCATTAAACGCGACGTGAAAGAGCTGCATACCTCAATTATTCCGAAAGGCCTTAGACTGCCTGCACAGACAGCCTGACACCCAGCGATTTTAACAATCTAGGTTTCCCTTTGAGCAAGAGCGGACAGAAAGCGGCGTTAGAAAAACACGGACGCCGTTCAGTCTGGATAGGGCTAGTTTTATAATGATATAATGTCTCCCTTCTCCGGGGCCAATCACATTGTCATGGCTTTGAGTGACATGTATATGTGTATTTTTTTTCTCAAGATGTTGTTCTAAATATTAAGTGGCGTATAAAGCTTGTGTCAGGGACACTGACATGACTTCATTTTTAATAACATGCTGGCAAGTAGGACATTTGTGTCAACGTGAGGGCCTTATACACACACACACTCACACGCGCGCACGTGATTAAGAGGAGACTCTCTAACGGGATGGTCTATTATATCCCACGTGATCCGTGGGAACTATTCCACCCTGGAGGGGGGAGAGGTCAAAGATTGTACGGCGTGGCCCCCCCAGCCTCCGGAAGGCCACGGGACGGGCTGGGACTCGACGTGCGATCCGCAGACGTGCCAGCACAGAGGCGGGCCTGTCCCCGACCCGGCGGCATCGGCGCCACGGCCGCGCTCATCACGGGGGGGGGAGGAGGACAGACACTCATCTGTGGAGGACAGCGCCTGGAATGTACGTGGGAGCAAGAGAGAGCTTCGGAGGGGGTGGCCAGGCAGCTGGACAAGTGAGGCCCGGCTCTCGCGTCCCGCGTCAGCCGCAGCCTGCCGCTTTCTCATCGTCCCACGCTGAATGTACCATCCTGTGTCACGGACGCGCAGACAATGGCCAGCTCTGTCACATGCCAGTGTCGTCCTTATGATGTCTGTCCCCCCCCGTCCCTCCTCCTTGTCTCCGCGGCACCCGTAAAGGGAGCAGGAGTTCATTAATTCAGACTTTCTGAATGAAAACGGTGCCTGGCCAGTCATCAGGGATAATGGCATGTTTGCTCCGGTTGCCAGGGAAACCGGGCATTCTGAAAGAAGTTAGCTGGCGGGGAGGTGGGCCGCCTCCTTCCCGGGCAGCCTGGGTGACACCCAGCCTCCGGGAGGCTTAGCGGGACCATGCGGGTCGGGCACCCCTTCCCTGCGGGAGTTTTCTCTGCACTTGGAGCCTTGCGGCACCAGGGGGAGTTCTTCTCTCTTCAGCCGCATGCCGGCTCACCGCATGCCTGCCACGGCTGGGGACATGGGAGGTGTTTTATAAGCAGGCCTCGCACAGCGAGCGTCGGGGCTGCTGGAGGCACCCTGAGACACACCTGGCTGGCCCCAGACGCTGCGGCTCTCGTTAATTTTTTTTCCGGGTTTGTTTTCCTCTGGCCCCTGCTGAAAGGGTGAGAGGAACAGGAGAGAGAGAAAAGGAGAGAGAGGAACAGGGGAGGGAGAGAAGGAGAGAGGAACAGGGGAGAGAGAGTGGGGGAGAGAGGGACAGGGGAGAGAGAGAAGGAGAGAGAGGAACAGGGGAGAGAGAGGGGGAGAGAGAGGGACAGGGGAGAGAGAGAAGGAGAGAGAGGGACAGGGGAGAGAGAGTGGGAGAGAGAGGGACAGGGGAGAGAGAGGGACAGGGGAGAGAGAGGAACAGGGGAGAGAGACTTAGAGAAACTCAGTGAGAGAGAAAGCGAGAGCCCCCGCCCCCACATTCTGACCCCCCTCACCGCAATCCTAAGGCATGCCAAAATGCCCAGGAGAGGGGTACTGCCAGCCGGCTCCTGTCCACTGCAGAGACAAGTCCCGTCTGGGGACCCCAGGCACCCCCCCCCGGCCATAGGCAGAGGTCATGTGAACGAAAGCCCTCAACTCTGCCACCCCCAGGGTATCCCATGCAAACCGTGAATATTTCCAGCAGACAAAACATTGGAGGGGGGTGGGCGGGGGTACGGCAGCTGAAGTGGCCCTAATAAGAGGATGCCTCGGCGGTCTGCCCCCCGCCCCTGACAGGGCACACACTGCCCCGCACCAGGGCAAAGAGGGCCTCACTTTTGAACGTTTTTTTTTTCATGCCCTGAAATTCAAAACCCGCACTTCCAACCCCTGGGTGATACGCTGCAAAGACTCATTAAAAACCAAAAAGCTCACTAGACACATCCCAAACCAATGAAGAGCAGCGTCCCAGCCGGGAGGGTTCTGCCCGAGACATAAATCTGAAACGTGGTGTATCTCATGCACCTACGCACGGAGTCACCCGCTGTTCCCGTTAATGCCTCCTGCCCGTCCTCGCTGCCTGTGTTTTCCTGTGAATGGTCCATTTGCTCTGGCCTATCAAACGACTCCCACACATTTTTCTAAGTGCCCCACCCCCTTAGGTTTTTTTTTTAATCAACCTCAACTTGCTGTCAGCTCTACTGCCCTCTGGAGGGCCGCCACTCTTGACTACAACGTGCCACAGGTCCAAGGTTCTTTCGTGAGTCTCCGAGCTGCTGGGTCTGGAGGGGGACGGCCCAGGTGGACCCTCAGACTGTGAGGAGATCCAGAGGCACTGTGATGGCGCCTTTACAACTAGGTGGCCCTTAAAAAGCTTAAAAATCATAAAAATCTGGGTGCAGTTCCGCCCCGGGCCTCACGGTGGCGCTAAGCTTCCGGGATGGCGCTTGCCGACCACGTGCCTTATCTTGCAGGTAGCGCTGTGAGAATCGCCCCACCTGGACGCAGCTTGCGTAACATCTGAGCACATAAGCCAGGCCATCGCTCATCCTTTTGAGAGGCCTGTCCCCGCTGTCGGCGGCCATTGACACGCCAAATCCCACTTTTGTTTGTCATGCGTGTGTGTGTGTGTTGCATCCCCCCCGAACTCGGTCATGTGACTTCTGACCCTGATTTGCACTGCTAGAGGTGCGGCTTTCAGGTTTTGCCGGTGGGAGGGGCTCTGCGTAACACAATGGCCCAGACGAAACCCCTCCCGTGATTGAGCTGTTCGCCAAGAATCGATCAAGTTTGGCTACAAACCGCTAGCCCTAGTCTGAGACTCTCGAAGACCACGTGCATTCAGGAGGGCTGTTTCAGCACTATGGAGCAGGCTGTGTCAAAGAGCCTGCATTCCTTTTAAGACCCCCTCGAATATTTATTTTTCACCCCTACAAAATACCTAAGTACTCAGGATGAACCCAGAGATTCACCTTAAATTTATTTGCTTTTACACGTCCCTCTTATGCTCAGTTTGAGCGGCTATATCAACAGCTGGTCGTCTTGGGTAAATAGATTCTGGCCAGTCCATGACGGCACAGCTTCTCCCTGCGGGCCGGGCTGAGGCTTAGCGGGCTTATAGCCCTCCCTGCGTTCAATTAAACACGACGGGCCAGTGTGACCATAGCTTGGCCTCTCCGTTTCGGTCCATCTCATCTGGAACGGCACTGAGAGATGCCCCACGGTCCATACCGTACTATAGGACTCGCAATGGCGTTCAGAGGGAGGGCTCCAGATGTGGGGGACCAACATCTGGGCTACACATGCGAGAGGCTTCACCGCGGCTAGAATAATCCCAGGTCACTCACCGCTATGCCTCTCTGCTAATTCACACCCTGAACCCCCCCGACCAAGAAAACACAGCGGAAAGTGCTCCTCTCTGAATGCGGCGTCGCACATAAATAGAACAGCGAGGTGAATATAAACATCGATGGTCCGGGAATCTGCGGGGATCTGGGAGAACCCCTCCACTGGCCTGCTGGGGGGGGGGGGCGGGGGGTGAGGAGATGGTAGCTCATCTGAGTGCGATACATTAGAGACACACTGCACTTCCCAAAAAACACACATACTCGCCCCAGATAATTAACCTTAAATCACAAGATTCGAGATTGCGTTTGTCACAGGTGCAGTTTTACTGCCGCAGCCGGTAGCGAATCTCATGTCTGGCTTGGGCCCGTGCCTGGAGAGAGTTACATTATTGGAGAGAGATACATTATTAAATATTAAATAATTAAGTATCCAGAAAAATAGAAGATCAGTAAAATGCTGTGTGTAAAATACTATTCTAATTAATATGAGACTTCAGCTTCGCCCGGCCCGTTTCTCTGTCCGCGGTTGTCTCCTTCACGGCCCGCACGCTGGTGGGGGTGGCCGTGGTTGGCGAGGGTGCCAATAGGCTTACAGTCGGACGGCTCGCGGTGACGGCCCACGTGGACAGAGGCGGCCAGCAGCGATAGACCGGGCCGGCTGCACTTCGTCTGGAGGCCAAGCATCGCTCTGCGCTCTTTATCTGTCCAAACAAAAAAACACTCGCAGACACAGCCCTGTTGTCGGGGAGCCTCGCCTGCCCTTCATCTCACTGACCTCCAGGGTAATTGTTTTGTTTTTTTTTTTTTTTGTTTATTGGCTAAATAATCATATAATGTTGTTCTTTTTTAGCTGGAGGGGGGGGGGAAAACTTGTCGATCTTATGTTTAATTTTCAATAGTCCAGCTTTTTAAAATGTAGTTCCTGTGTAAGAGAGCACAGGAAGCTTATTGGGGGGGTGCAATAAAAGGAGCAGAAATCTCTGTGGAAACAATGGACCATGCGGAACGGACAAGCAAAATACGCTCACGGGGGGGTTAGTAAAAATCACAAGGGCCTCTAAGCTTGTGCAAATTGAGGCCTGATGCAGACAAGTTAATAAAACAAGGATTGCCACGCCCCCCCCCCCCCCCCCCCCCCCAATCTCTTGCAGGAGCTTTCTGGGTCTTAATCTTCATTACAGCGCATTACTCCTTAGCGCAGGCCAGGGTGCGGCCTGGCACCACCAGACCCCCCCTCGCCCGGCCAAATGAACTGTTAAATAACTCCGTCTAATCCGCAGACGTGAAACAATAGGTGCTCGCGATGTCTATTTTCTATCCATCAATCATGCTTTTGGGCTTTATCATTAATTACAAAGTGGGGAGAAGTCCCAGGCAGGTCGGGACGGTCCCTGGAGTGGTACAGAGCGAGCCTCTATCCAGTCGCGTCGGGGTGTAGGGTGCACGCTAATGGGGATCCTCTGCCGACCCTGAAGATGCGCCCTGTTAACACTGTGCGTCCCGCTGTGCTCCCTGGGCCCATTTCTCTGTCCCGGTGGCAGGGAAATACCGGTAAGAATCCGCCGGCACTGCTCGCTATGCCGTCCATCCGTGTCGTTTTAGCATCCCATCACTAATTACGATGGATAACGTTTGGCGTGGCGATTTGCCCCACGCTCTGTGGATACCGCCGATGCATAATGCACCAACAATCTGCAGAGAGGGTGGGGTGCACTGGCATGCCCCCCCCCCATGTGCAGGTGAGGCTCCTTCTTAGAGTAGCGGATGTGCTAACAGCCTCCATTTAGCACGCTAACGAGGAGCAAGCAGACGGTCTCCTCTGCCTGGATATCCGTGTAATTAGGATAATTAAAGAGGGAAGCTAATTGAGTAAACAAGCCGTAAGCCTGTCACCCCTAATTAAGCGATTACAAGGAAGAGCGGGCCGAGGTGGCGGGGGTAATTAACACGCGCTTATTGAGACGAGTGTTAGACATGGGAATTATCTGATGGAGAAACAATGATTAGCCAGAGCTGGGGGGGGGGGTGTTGAAGGGTAGCAGTGGCGGGGGGGGTGGCAGCAACGGCACAGGCCCCAGGACCCCTTGGCCAGGACCCCACGCAGTGCGCCCTGTTATTGTGTTAACTCGCGCCCAGTAATCCTTTTACTGAAAGCGGGATCCCGTCACGGAGCTCCTGCAGTGCTGAGAAAGAGGGCTTCGGCAAGCTGGCGGGCCCCAGGAAGGCAGGCCGGCGGGCCCCAGGAAGGGCAGTGGGCCCAGTGAAGGTGGGCGGACCCTGCGAAGGCAGGCAGGCCCCAGGAAGGCAGGCCGGAGGCACCGGGAAGGAAGAAGGGATCCAGGAAGGCAGGCTGGTGGGCCTCGTAAAGCAGGGAGGCCCCAGGAAGGCAGGCCCCGAGAAGGCAGGCAGGACCCCGGAAGGCAGGCTTGCGGGCCTCGGGAAGGCTGGAGGGCCCTGGGTAGGCGGGCGGTCCCCAGGAAGGTTGGCAGGCAGGCCCCAAGAAGGCCTACAGGCTCTGGGAAGGCAGGCAGGTGGGCCCCGGGAAGGGAGGCAGGCCCCGAGAAGGCAGGTGGACGGGTGCCGGGCACATGCCCCCTCAGAGCTTTTCCTCACCCGTCCCTGTGGTACCGCGTAGCCTGCCACCGCCCCGTTCTCCAGGCCGCATCATGCCTCTCCTGCTTCAACCCCCCCCTCCCGCCCCCGTGCTGCTGCTGGCGTTACGTAACCTGAGAAAACGACCTTTACAGCGTATTTAAAAGATATTACCCAAAAGAACCAATTGCTTCCTTGTTATAAATGTGTTCTGAAATGTTATTTTATATAAAAAAAACTAGGACTCAAACCAAACTCTTAAAAATACAGAATATGGCGTAATTTCCTACGCCAAACAGCCTTATATAAAGTCAGGCCTCTCGCCTGTCCTTCGATATTAGCACACGCTCTGCTTCTTCTCCATCGGCTGTGTGGTGAATCTTCGCTTTCCTCTAATCAGCACACGTCGGCTGTCTCAGCTTCACATGGAGGGAAAAAAAGCATAATGGAATTAAAAAGTGCATTAATTAAAAAGTGCTCTGAACTCAAGTATCACTTTTGAATAGATTTGCAACCAGATTATAATAACGCAGGGCTAATACCGGGGTGGGGGGGTGGGCTATCCGACTTTTTTTTATTGTAAATTTGATTTAAGATTCTGCCATTATGGCTGCACATGCTTGCCAAACATGACTTCTTAGCGGGTGATTTGTGTCAAGTATTTCTGAAATAGCACATAAATGAATTAGCAATAAAATGGACTTAGGCCTAGTAGCAGGGGTGCCCATTATTGCAACTCTAATCACTGAAGACATGCCATTCACTTGCCTTAAGAAGTTGCATTTTTCCCTGCTTGCCGGCCACCCGATTTCATAAAGTAACATATTTCTAATGAGGGGTCTCTGCTTGAGCTGAAAATCCCCGAAGGTTTCTGTAGATTTTAGCTTTGATTACCGCTGGCAACAGGCTCTTAGCGGAGGCCGGAAGCGGAGTCCTGGGTGAAAGGGCCACAGCAGGCCGTATCCTTTGAAATTGCGATGGGGGGGTAGGGGGTGAGGGAGGAGGGGGTTCTCCATCACATTTAGTACATTTAATCAGCTCAGACTTTTGATAGTCAAACAATAGCTAATTACAGTAGCACCTGCCCACGAGGTCGGGGCAGATCGTTGTTAATGAGGACCCTTGTGATAAAGCATCTTTTTCTGGAATATATTAAATCTGCAGGGACACCTCACGTGGACTCCCAGCCCTGCACTCACATTTATTTTTCACAGGAGGATGATT
>JAODKL010000107.1:4157042-4167073 GCA_026780765.1 Petrocephalus schoutedeni | reverse complement strand
TGTTTGGGGGTGGGAGGGGGGAATTATTTTACAGATTCCGCAGTAAAACGGTCAGCTTGAAAATATGAGATCCACCGCGGGGGACAATCACTGACCGCTGAGATCTGATTACCACGCGCTCCTTTACATGTAAGCTGAGACAGACAGGAAACACTCCTGGGAGAGGGGAGCGAAGGCCGCGAGCCACGGGCCGTCTTAAGGAGCCTCGTAAAAGGAGAGGAGGGGAAAAAAGAAGTGCCCTCACCAACACTTTCAGCTGATGTGTGAGGAGATATCGCGGCGGTGAGGACTTCTGACGAAGCCGGCCTAGGCTGCACCTTCTACAGGATAGTTATGGGATTAATTAGACCTTGGGATCATGCTGAGATGCTGGGCGGCGACTAAATCAACATTTTCTTTGCCTTTTTTTCTTTTCTCGCCACCAGGCCCTCGTTGTGACTCTAATAACAGAGGCGGCCTTTCACTGCTGTTTGAGCAGCACTTTTCGGACAAAAGTAAGCCAGCGATTTAGTTAATCGGACGTCCATTTTAGAGCTGAAACTCCTGGCAGGGCGTGAAACAGGTTTTTAAAATGATAGGGCAGCTTAAAGTCTCCATCCCTGCGTAACTGGCATGGAGGGTGGGGCTAATGGGGGGCCACGCCCCATCCTGTAGTGTCACTGAGCTGGAGGGGTCTTGTTGGCTGAAGGGAGAGGGGGAGATCTAAGCAGCTGGCTGTTTGATGGCGGCAGCATGAAAAGCTACGGTTTGGGAACTGCACATGGTGTGGGGCGATGTGCCAGGCAAGGGGCGTGCCAGTCGGGGGGGGGGGGGGGCTTCGCTATCCAAAGCTATCCCATGAGGAATCAGAGGGACCTCAGGGTGCCGTGGGCACCTGCACCCTAAACAGAAATACACAGACTTCTGAGAGGTGGGCTTGCCCTGCAGGTCAAGGCCTTTCTCTGCACCGAGGGTATCACTATCAGAACAGAGTGTGGGGGGGGGGTTTGAGAAAGGCGGGGTGGATTTCGATCACCCGACACGACTCTATTGTGCCCAAGGCAGAGCCAGACCGGCTGTCGCGTCCCTGCATGATGGGTGGGGGTCCCTGGGATGCTGCCTGCCGTGTTAAGCCACCCCCCTCCTGTCCCATCCCTGCACGCTGGGTGGGGGTCTCTGGGATGCCGCATGCCATGCTGAGCCACCCCCCTCCTGTCCCGTCCCTGCCTCACCCTCCAACCCTATGCTGGGGGGGCGTCAGCAGACCTGGCAGCAAGGACTATAAAGGGTCACCTCTGCTTTTTAATTTGGCAGTTTTATTCTTCTCATAGCAGGATATGTGGTGAATCGTGCAGGACTCGTTTAGACACCCCTGAGGGGCATCCAAACGAGCCCCGCACAATTCACCACAGATCTCTGGCCCATCCGTCCGCCTTGCTTTCAATGCGCCTTTGTGAGCCTCCACAGCTCTGCCTGGTGGGTGATCTCCGATCTCACGCTCCATTTCGAACATCCCACGCTGCGGGGTCGTGGCCTGGGGGTTGGCAGGGCCAGGATCTGGACCCAAGCACCGAGACGGCAACCCGTCCCGCGGGCTCTGCATTCGTTTTCCGAATGAGCCCGCCCCCACTCCATTTTAAATATTTACAGCTCCGCATCTAGCTGTTCAAATACTACCATGATGGATGAAATATGTATCGGAGGCCGGGCGTGAGTTACAGTGTTGCTGCAGGCCCCCCCCCACCCAAAAACGGTGTCCACAGTTATGTGCGTTACATGCCAATGCCAGACCCCTTCAGTAATTACAAAAGTGGGCAGCAGACTGAAATTTGTAGCTTTTATGTTCAACTGGGAGGGAGGGGCAGTGCATGCCCCCGCAGGAACACCTGGAGGTCCAGTCGAAGCCTGGCCCATACGCCCCCTCGCCAATCGAGCTTTTACGGATCACCGGACCCATCAGCGTCGCTCTCATACCTCAGAGCGGAAATTCGGGCAATCATTTCCGACGCCTGACATCTAACATCAATAATCTAATTTCATTTTCCCCTGCCCCCCCACGCCACGCTCGAGACAGCTTATGCTCCATTCTCTTATCTGTATCTTGAGGAAATATGAGACAAGCCACTCGATAAACCAATTTTTTGCACCATCGATCCAGCAATTGTGTTTTCCTCTCCGCCTCTTCCCTCTCTTTTTTTCTCATTTATGGAAATTCTATAGACGGTGGCATGGTGTTAAATTATTAAGTAAATGTTAGAGGATGCCGGAGAGATGTGTGTGTTTTTGTACAGATCAGCAGGGACACGCGCCCCCCGCCCCCCCGATGAAATGAATAGCCAGAGGAGAACATGCCGGTGAAACAGACACTAATGGAAAGGCCTCGTTTGCCGCCGCTGAATGCCGCGGTGACTCGCCGCGCCTTTCATGGCGGGGGATGATCTGAGCCCCCCCACCCAGCAGGCTGTGCTCCGGGGTCTGCTCGCCTCCAAGCACCGATCGATACCGCAACCATGTCTCCCCCCGTTCACAAAGTAACAGTCTGAAGAATTAAAGGTTTCAGTTTCTTATGGTGGAGCTGGCTGCACTGTGCGCGGTACGCCGGCGGCCGGCGGGCTCCGGGTGACGGCAGGCGCAGCGTCGCCCCCTATCTGTGGCCGAGGGCGACGGACGGACCGCCCTGTCCTTTGGCCACAGAGGCCCATAATAAGTCATCCCCTCGTTATGCCTTTTTAATTATTGCTGCAGAGTTATGGGCCCCACACCTGTCATTTTCTGGCCCCAGCTGTAGCTCTGTGTGGATGGTATTAATCACCCCCCCTCACTTTGTTAGGCTTTCATTTACATATATGAAGGCCACCCCTCCCTCCCAAATTAGTGTGCTGATTAATTGTGCATGCTGAGAAAAGTAGGGGGTGCATTGGGAAGGGTGGGGGTAGGTAAACATGCAGCCCCTCCCCCTCGGCAATGGGACTGGACTGGTGTACCCCCCCCAGAAGGGGCAGAAAATGTCTTTATCTGTGAAGTCATATTCATGGGGCCCTGTGCCCTCTTCATTTTTAAAAGTGATTCATTGTTGGATTTGCGTCCTGTAGCAAACCGCACTTGTCTAGTTCCTTATATCGTCATCAACAGACTTCTTTAATGCCAGTGTGTTCTAGAATAGAAAGCAGTTGGTTGAGAGCTCTAGGATGCTCCAGACATAGACATCCCTTTGAGAACCTCCACCAGCCAATGATATGGTGAAACCCATCCCCGGCTTCTATTTTCCAGTCACAGCTGAATGGTTCCGCACCACCAGCAGTGGTGGGCATCGGCGTGGCCGACCTCGGGGCGGGAAGGCGGTTGTTAAGGGCCGAAGGCCGGCGAGACAGCGCCGCGATTTGCACAGAGGTGCCGTCCTCCAGGTGCCCGGAGCACGCACTTGTTGCAGTGGCTCCTCAGGAGGCAGTGATGAATGACGCTCGCTAATTGCCGGGCGCCCGCCTGGCGCCGTGCCCTCGCCGCCATTAGCCCATCGATCATGGCGGGTCTGCTGAATCCTCCTCCATCCCTCCATACCCTTGCCCTCGACGGCTGCCCTCCCCCGGGTTCCCAGCTTCGCGCTCCCGGACGAAGCCGGAAGCCAAAGTCCGTTAAGAGCAAACTCGTTACCCTTCCCTGGATAAGATGGCGGACCTCTGCTCATCTCGCGGCGAAGGCCGAGAGGCAGAACGAGCCGTGCCGCGTGTACCAGGCTGCGTGGGGATAGAGAAGCAGGCCCCCGGGGCCTTTGTTTCAAAATGAAGCATTATTCGTCACAGAAGCGAAACAAAATGGAGAGCTCTTTGTTTTTTTTACTCTGAAATCCTGTCTGCGTGATAGCAAGCCTTATTTGCTGCCTCGGGGGGAAGGCGTTGTCCGTCAAACGATAGATCAGATCAGTCCTTAACCGTCAAGCAGTATTCATGTGTTTGTGAACACGTGCACAATCAAACACACACATAATACAGCTATTCATCCGTCTCCCCCAGCCGTTTGTCCAGTACGGGGTGATGTGCATGATTATTTTTTTAAGCTGTAATTAACATGACTTTTAAAAGCACGCCTGATAAAAGAGCCCATTTTGTGGAGCTTTCCTTCCCCCAGCATAACCAATCAGCGGGCCAGATCATCGGTAACATTGCGCTTGGGCGAGAATTCTCTCCGAAGGCCTGACATGTTATTATTTATGCTGAAATTGATCCTGTTTCCTGGGGCATTTGGAGCCTCGTGCCCACGACTGCGACTAGGGGCGGGCGGGAGAGCCGAGCGGCACAACAGCCCCCCAGCACGCATGAGGGAGCGAGTGCGGGACGGTGGGTCAGGAGCTCGGGGGCAGTGTTGGGATGGACAGATTAGCTGCGTGTTTGGGGCCGGGGATTGGCTGAGGCCTGCTGCCGCAAACCCTCACAATCCCAGTTTCCCAGCCAGGAAGAAGCCCAAAGACAGTGCCGTGCAGAACCTGGTACACTTAAGGCCCACAGCTAATTTAAGTAGTTTGCCACGGTGTCCGGCTAGAGTGACTCTAAGATAAGATGGGGGACAAAGCCAGTACATGATTTTAATCTCCCACAATGCCCCTCTCTTCTCCCCTGCAACAGTATTCCAAGGGAACCTTAGCCTAAACCTAAAGTGAAAAAAAATCTATGCAAATGTTACATTTTAACATATCATTTGCATTGGTTTTGCATGTGACTTGATATCCCTTCACATGTTCGTGAATGTGTTAAAGATTTACTATATAAAGCAGAAATAGCTTTGTGGTGGTGTGCGTATACATTTCTACCTAATTTCTAAGAGTACCAAAAATGTGGTTCTCTAAAATGTGATAGAACATTTATTACTGGAGATTAATTTGGTGTTAGTTTGTGAAATACATTGTTAGTGATGAACTGAACACACAGCAAATTTGTCCAGGCGGCTGTAGTCTAGTGCCTCTAGTGGTTATTTGGTTTTGCTGATTTCTGAATTGATCTTTTTATTGGCTTTTGTAAACAGCCTTGTGTTTCTATGATGGACATACATTTCCTAAGACTGGATGCTAAGCATTATTTTAGACACATCCCTTACTTCCCCGTGAGAAATCATTCTTCATTTAGCATATAGAGGAATCCAAATCCCAGTATGTTTCACTAAAGACGGAGCAGTAGAGGGCTGCTGTGAAGGAGTTTATGGCAGGAGCGCAATGTGATTGGTCCCTCGGAGCAATGGGTGGTCACATGATCAGCCAGCAAGTCTGGCGACGCCCCCTAGTGGGAGGCCACTCACACCTGCTGGGTGTGACAGCTGGCATCTCAGGCTGTGACGACACCTGCTCAGCACCTTCGGGCCGCTGAAACCACCCTGACCCCATTCCTCCCCCCACCCCCGCGGAGCTCACAACAACAATGCCCAGGTTCACCTGCCACCAAACACTGACAAACCCGTTGGACCTGTTCACAATTTTATGATCAGTGTGGTAAATTAGCCGAGTAATCTGGCTTCATCACTGTTGATTAACCCTGGTTGCCAGCACGTTACCTGGTTCACATGGCTTCAGGTTCAGAGTCTTGTTACAGATTATTTAGGGGAACTTATTGACAGTCCCTGTATGTACTTATAATAAATCTTTATCAAAATCTGCTCTAATACATCCCTTAAAAGCAAATAATAAGCCCACTTAATATAGATCTAAAATATATATTGCTGCTTTATCTTTTTATGTGTGATTTTGTCATTCTGCGCTCTGTAATCATGTCAGGAAGACACAAATTACACCTTCCGTCTTCTGCCGACACAAATTCACCACGGCTCACTCTCTGGAGACATATTTTCATTTTTCCTCCTCGCCTTTAGGGTAGCAACAGGGAAGTTGAGGCCATTATGGGCGGGTGTTTGTGCCCGACGTGTCACCATGGCTACCATATGTTTTTAGCTGTAGTGCCAAACATTAATTTTTGTACTGTGTTCTTTTTTTTTTTTTTTAGATTTATCTTGGTGCTTCGGTGGTCTGTTATGTTTTTCCCTACGACTTGATTCATAATTTTATAATCCAGAAAATAAACAGAATATCTTTTGACTGTGTATGACTTTCAGCTTTTTCTCTTTTTTATTTGAGGACCTCTAGGTTTAACGGGTCGAAATGGAGCAGATGTAGACAGCATTTGCACACGAGGGCGTCTGAGCTGCACTCGAAAAGCCTCGCTTTTTAATCACACGCCAGCCCTGAATGTTAAATCCCGGAGCCATGCTGAATTTCCAGCTTTTTTTTTTTTTTGATTGTACCCATCTCCGTGCGCGTGGCCTCCCTCCCCCCCCCGCCCCCTTACACCCATTGATTACTGTAGCCGCACTCCCGCTGGCCGTAATAGCGCCGAGCGGAGGATCATGGGAAGTCGGGGCTGCCTCGCCTGTGGCGGCTTGAATGGCTTCTCCACAATCACCCTAATGCACACTGGTAACCATTACTGTCAAACAGGGAGTGGGCACCTTCCATATTTTAACTCCAGTATGAAGGCAGGTGGGGTCGCGTCTCGGTGCTCGACGGACGCTCTCGCTGCCTCGTTAAATGAGAACAAATGTCCAGAGCTTCCCGTGCCGGACATGTGATTTAATTAAAGGCCCGTCTGGGCTCCTAGGTGTTCATTATGCCCCCATCGGGGGCTGCCTGTCATAGTTCGGGTTACGCGGTTGGCCGAAGACTTAGGGTAAGGCTGAAGGGGGCCATAACCATATCTCAGTGGCAGACTGGAAGCCGCCCAGCCCCCACCTTAGGAAAGGGCACTGACATATAACCCCCCCTCGAAACAGGGAGAGTTGCTAAAGGGTGGGGCTCAGGAGCAATTCGATGCACACGCATTGCGGAGCCATTAGGTCCCATTAATGCCAGAATGGACCAATCCCGGGCCTGATGCGCAGAGGTCCTTTTTTATGGGGCTGTCTGAATCCGAGCCGGTAAAGGCAGCAAACAAGCTGGCCTGGCGCTGCAGATAGGTGTCAGAGAGTTCCCGCGGCTCTCGACACACATCCATCGCAGGACTGATCCACCCCCCCCAGCAGATGGTAACCGCATACTTACGTTTATTTATCTTTCACGGCTGCTCAAAATCAGTACATAAAGCCAGCGGTAGGAGTGCAGGAATGTAGGAACAGCACGCTCTGCGTATGCCACCCAGGCCCCCCCCCCCCGCGACTGAGGCATCAGTCTGATCTCGGAAAACAATCCCGGCCAGGTATGTGTCGGTCGGCTTCGGCACAAAGCGCTACCAAACATGGGAGCCCATTAGGATTGGCCGCTCATCTGTTTCCCATCAGGCCCAGTGTAGGTTTATCTGCCCCACAGACCCAGGACACGCAGCCCTCTTCCTCACTCACTCTCCCCCTGCAATAATCCCTCTTGTTTTTGCAAAACCTACCTCTTTGTGTGTGTGTGCGCGCGCGCAGATTTGCTGCAGCAGGTTTGAATTTGAAAGCAATATTTGAAGGTACGCGGTGCCGCGAATTGGAAACCCATAAAGTGAATTTGCATTTCACAGCACAAGGATTTAATAGAGCAACGAGATCTGGGGCAGCCGCCCTATTGGAACCATGTGCGCCGAATCTTCATTTACAGTTACAATGTGGCTCTGGTTTCTAACCCCTCCCCACCTGTTGTTAGCCATTATCCCCCCCGAATTACAGCCTGTCGCCCTCTTGCTTGAACCCTTTTTAAAACGAGCCTCTAAAGCGCCCGTGTTGCCTGCTGACGCGCGAACAGCGCTCTTGTCTCGGTATTGCGCGCGACCAGCGGCGCGCCACCGAGCGCGCGTCCCCGTGAGGATGGAGTGCTTTCACAAGAATATTGCGATATATAACATTGCGACATTGCGAGTTTGAATGAATGGGCCACGCGAACATTTTAGATTATGTCAGGCAAACGATAACACGAAAAAATTAAGCTAAGAAGAATGCCGAGATACACATCAGATGTTGGACTACCATGCGCTTGGAAGCCATGGACATTTCCTGCGTTTTCATGTGAGGCCGCTTCCAAACGCGATGTCTCCGGTGCAAATGTTTACTGTCTGTTATCACAAATTAAATGCTAAAAACTGGGCCGGTTCCACAAAATCTTCATGCTGATTGCACGAATTTGGTTGATGCTATCCAGCGACGCAGGCGCTTTCATGTTGCATTTGGAAAACGGCGCATTCGCCTGGTTTCAGTTTAGATGCAATTATAAACAGCGCCGTGACAAATGATACATGTCTTCGCGGTGTCCAAGGGCTCGTCGGGTTTATCTGGATTCGGACCTTATAGGTTTTACTTATGATCTAATTAGCTATGCGGAAACTTAACGAAAGGGATCATTCCCCGGATAAATCAGGAATATATGCATGTGATTGCAGCACACGCATATATTACTGCCGTTATATTAAAAAGAAAAACTATCACTAACGCATCATATCAGTCCCATCTCATTTACAGGAAGTACTCTGTGTATCGGGGTTAATAAATAATTTGACATTGTTACATGTCCCAGGCGCTGTTATTGAATCGCTCGTTTTGTATTTGCGTGTTCATAGTTCCGCCTATTGTCCAGATCTGGGTCCGAACAATGGCGGCACCGCTAAAGTTAATGCCAGCTTGTTTAAAGTCCAAATACACGCTTCCTAGTGGCGATTTTATTCGCCGCTTGGCCTGGCAAGGATTTGTTTGTTGGAGTGATTTACAGTAGAGCACTTGGTTGTAGTCCAAGAAGGCCGTGTTTTATAGGGCATCTATTAATATCATACGGAGGGACTTCTCTCGTTTAAAGTCTGTGGCGGTGTAATTGATTATCTGCTTCTGGACACCCCCTGTAAATAATTGGACCCAGTGTGTCAGTGAGTAAATACCCGAAGCTGTCTGTCGTGTCGGGCTGCGGTAAGTCACGGCTTCCGGGCGGAGGGGCCGCTGCCCCGAGATGACTGTACACATGCCCCCCCCCCCACCCCGCGCCCCCCCCCCCCCGGCTCATTAGACGCCGTACAATTTACCATCCTGACACTTGGACTTCCAGGAGCCAGGGAGGAAGTAGTGTGGCACTTTTATGGATTTGCCCTCCCCACCCCCCAAAAAAACGACTCAAAAAGTATACATTTCACCATTTATTTTAAGCAGATTTTTAACATTAGCCGAGCAATAAAATAATTTCTTCCTACTTGTTTCTTGACTAAATCTGGCCGTTGTCCTCAAGTAAGCTATCAACTGGATTACATTATTGGCCAGTCATATATCATTTGTTGGACTTCATGTGATTTCCCAGTTGTTCCGTTTGCTGCAGCCGCTTTCTGAGAGACACTCGCGGCTGTGCATGTGGCGTACAGTGTATGTTCCTCGGAGAAGAGCAGAACTCGCCTTGTAAATTTCACGGTATCTGTTACATGTGGATGTTGTTAAAACCGTGTGTATTTTATAACCTTGTGTCCTCCCTGAGTGGGATAAAACAGGATCCTCACTCCTTTTTACTTTTTTCTTTTACAGATTTAACCCGCCCCCCCCCCCCCCCCCCCAATAAAAAACTGGTCAGCTCTGACACTGCCTGGGGTACTAAAGTCTCCTCTATTTCCTCTGGTTAGAATGACGATCCTTTTTAAAAGGGAAGAAAAGATGTGAAATTACACCCACACACGGTCACACCCGCTCACAGGCACCCACACGCAGTCACATCTACACACAGACACCCACATGCAGTCACACCCGCTCACAGACACTCACACACAGTCACACCCGCTCACAGACACCCACACGCACAGACACCCACACGCAGTCACACCCGCTCACGGACACTCACACGCAGTCACACCCACTCACAGACACCCACACGCAGTCACACGCGCTCACAAACACCGACACGCAGTCACACCCTCTCACAGACACCCACACACAGTCACACCCGCTCACAGGCACCCACACGCAGTCACATCTACACACAGACACCCACACGCAGTCACACCCGCTCACAGACACCCACACGCAGTCACACTCGCTCACAGACACCCACACACAGTCAAACCCGCTCACAGAAAACCCAC
>JAODKL010000107.1:4069341-4113461 GCA_026780765.1 Petrocephalus schoutedeni | reverse complement strand
AACCCATGGTCAACCCCCCCCACCCCCCCACCCCACCCCACCCCGGCTTCCCGGTGCAGGTGTATTGAGGAGGAGGAAACGGGCCTGTTAGACCTGGAGCCCATCCCAGGCTTTGCAAAGAGCCTGGACCTTCACAAGGCCACCGAGGAGCCCTTTGACGTTAAAGACATTTTTAACACCTCCCTAGAGTCGGAGGCGCTGAAAGAGACGCTGTACAGGCAGGCTAAGACCCAGGTACGTGACTGCACCCAGGAGGTCCCTGAGCTGGTGTGGAGAGGGACAGATGAACAAGATTCGCATTGGAGACCCTGCCAAGGGGAGCCAGTCACTGTCTGATGGGCGAAACATGACATGCCACTCAGCCCGCTGCAAACTATGATCCCCCCCCTTCCCCTTTGGTGACCGTGACCCCCACTGTGCTGGTGAGCGGGCGCTTTGGGAGACCCAGCTGAGGCAGCCAATGTCTGTGGCCCATGGCTTCTCTCTGTCGATTGACACATCTCAGCATAACCCACCCCCCACTTACTAACGAAATTAATATCCACCTCCCACACTATTAGCTAGCATATTGCCCTACAGAGCTCCGTTTATTGGCTGCATATACGCAGCTTAATTATACACGTTTTTAAATTGCCAAAATGTGTACTGTTTACTGAATATATACAGTGCCAGTCAAAAATTTGGACACGCCAAGCCTACGAAGGAAAGTGATAGTGCTGCATCACATGACCTGGCCACCTGACCTAAAGACAGTAGAGATGCTTCTGGAGGAGTGAAGGAAAAGCAGCCAATGAGAGCTCAGCATGTGTGTGGAAAAGCAGCCAATGACAGCTCAGCATGTGTGTGGGACCTCCTGCAGGACAGCTGGGAAAGCATCCCAGGATGCCAGCTCATGGAACTGGCATACAAGAGACCGCAGGGTCAGCAGGTCCATGGAGCAATTGGGGTTAAGGGCCTTATTCAAGGGCTAAATGGTGGGATCACTCTACTGACCCAGAGATTTGAACCAATGTTCTGAGTCCCAACCCACAGAGGTGCTCCCACCCCCCACCCAACAAATATTTTTTTTGTTTAATACTTAATTGGTAATTGCATAATTCCATATACATTATTTTGTCATTTTACATATAAAATGTACAGAATAGTTCAAATGAACCTTTTCCTGGGTAGGTGGATCCAAACTTTTGACTGGTACTGTACATTACTGGTACTTTTGACTGGTACTGTATACAGAAGTAATGTCTGTAAAGACCTGTAGGGTCAGTTTTAACATGGCAGTGTGTCAGTACAGGAGCTGTTGTGTTATTAGCTGCAGCTATTATTTTTGGGATTATTATCAGATTTGAAGAAAACGTGGCTCTGAAGCCTCTGTTTTTCAGTTATCGTGGCTGTCGGGTTTTAACCCAGTTTCTAAATGTTGCCTAGACAGTAGCCAGCCACACATGCTTATCCCTTGTGTGTGTCTTTCCAAGCCTCACCAACAGGTGGAGTCCCAGTGCCGTTTTGAGTGACGTTTTTGTTTGTTCCCGCCCCCCAGGCTTATGCAATGATGCTGTCCCTGTCCGAAAACAACCCTTTACATGCGTCAACTCCGAACTCTCTGGAGGCCTGGCTGAATATGGGAGGCGGGCCTTCAGAGAGCACCGGCTTCCACCCGCTCAACCACATCTAAGGGAGATAGGCGGGGAGTGGCCGCGGGGGGACAGAAGAGGAGACAGTGAGGAAGGTGGCAGCGGCGTCCACACGGAAGACTGTGAAACCAGAACCAGAGAGCGCTTTTGGGGGACACCTACCACCAGGGAGAGAGAGAGAGAGAGCTGAGGAGGCAGGCCTACTCATCCCACCAGCCAATCCCCACACAGCTTACTCAGCCGCCATCCAATCTCCTTCCCCACTGGCGACTATTGGCCGGGAGAACACAAAATAGTCTCGTCCCCCCCCCCCCCCCCCCCCCCCCCCCCCCCCCCCCCCCGCATCAATGAATTGCCGGTTTCAGTCAACACATAGCTGGCCTTCCTCGAGGTAGCCCTGCCCAAATTCCCCCTCGCCGGGCTGATCCGGCACGGACCGCCCTGACCAGTTCAAGCAGTAGATGCCAGAGAAGGAGAAGCTGAACCGTGATGCTATCCAAGGGCGGATCGCATGTTTGCGAGTGGCTGCTGACCTGCTGGCCTGCAAGGGGAAGCTTCCCTGCAATTGGGTGAACTGACACTCACATCCACCCCCATCCAGCATTTTCGACTGACACTATACACTTTCTGAAGGTTATAAGGAGCTTATAACCACCTTTTGTCAGGAGGGACAGTTCCCCGGCATGTAGTACCTGGGTGTTCACTTCCTCCAAGCATTCTCAGAACCCCTCCCCCCCTCTCCAGTCACCTCACAAACATAGCTCTCCACAAGCGACCTTGGCCACCACCCCATGCCCGTCTTAAGGAGGAGGACAGGGGAGCTCAGTCGTATGAGTGACAGCGATGGAAGAGGCAGGGGGCACATTCTTTAAAGACAGCAGCGACTGAGGGTTAAAGGTGCCTCAGCAACACCCACCTTAAATTATTGTCCATTTGCACCAATAGCAGAAACGCATCCCTCCTTCAGTCCAATCAGACCAATTTCTCAACGCATAATTTTTCCTTGTTTTGTATGTTATTTGTTCTATGATAAACAGTATTGTTTTTTTTGTTAGGCACCACAGTGCTAAAATGTTAATATAATTATTTAGTGAAGGACCAAAATTGTATGATATTGATGTGCGATGTACAAAATAACCAGGACGTAAGTAGCAAGAGTGTTGTGTGCCAAATAACCCATAGAAAATGTTTTGTTTTCTGACAATCATTTCGTTTTGAAGGGTTTTTTTTTCGTTGCCGTCGTAGCTGTTTTTGCGTTTTTTTTTTTCCTGTAGGTTTTGTTGATTCGATGGGTTTTGTGTATCCTATTTATTTCGGTTGTTTTGTCATATTGAAGAAAAGTGACAAACTGAAAGCTTCAGCCCACATGATCTTTTTTTTTTTTTTTTGAAGGAATAAACATGTCGTAGGAAAGTTTTCGAGATTCTGAATCTCTGTTTTCAAGGCTGTCTTGTAGAGACCAGTGTGCCAAATTTGAAAGAAATCACAAAAATCAACTTTAAAAAAATCTATAACAATTTAGTCCTTGGTTTGGGACACTGATTTTTGCGTTATGTGTTGATTGTGAGGTTTGGTTTGTCTTGGTGCCGTCCAGCAACTTCCTTTTATATATGGAGTTTTTTGTGTGAAAAGTGGTTGAGGTTCATTTTAGCCATACTAGAAAGCAATCCCTTTGGATGTGGCACATGGACCACTGCAGATGTCAGGTTACTTTAATACCGAGGATTTTAAAACCCATAATCAGAATTTTAAAGAAAATTAACAATCCTGTTTTTTGATAAGATGCAACCTTTGCTATTATTCCATCACATTCTGTCCCCCCTCCAGTGTACTGTGATTTGTAGTTGTGCTACAGTTTTTTTTGTTTTTTTTTTTTAAGTTTTGATATTTTTTGCTTGGAATGCGTAGTTACACAATTTGAGTTTGACATAGGTGTGAGAGAGAACAAAATATCATTGTGCAAGAAAATATTACAGTTTGTAAAAGAGTAACTGAGTATAGTTACTTCGGCTGTGAAATTCAACCTGAGCAGGTAACTCGTTTCTAACAGGCTTCGTTGTCACGTGGTACTTTGTAATTGTTAGATGGAGTCAATATGATGAAGTACCAAATTCTGGGTCATCAAATCGTTACGTGTTGATAAAACAAAACAAAAATGCCTGGAAGACCAGAGCCAAACGGAAAAAGGCACTAGGCGTGTTAACATGCATGTTGTGGGCCTCAACCGCAGCTGTCTGGACCTCGAGGAACCACCTCTGGAACAGAAGGAACTCCCTTGACAGGGCTTTTCGAGTGCAGGGTGCAGATGTTTTGCCGCGCTGTGACCGCGTGGGGGCGCATGAGCCGCTGGGACTGCCGGCAGCACGCATGCTCAGCCGCCTGTTGGCGCTGTCGGGCGCTGAGACCAGGTGCGGCACCTTTACTCAACTGTGAAGCCAGCGAATGAATCGTACAACAGAAAAAAGTGAACCTGTTCACATTGAATGTGTGTGTATGCCGCTAAATAACAAAGCTTTACACCTTACATGTTGCTCATTTGAAATGCGGGACCCATAAACAGCACCACATAGAAGAATTATTTCAGTCCTTGGTGCAGCTAATCAGTTTCCTCCTCCGCTAGATAAGATAATCGATTAGATAATCGTTCCTTTGCTTCTCTAAATCATTCCAGACGTCCATTCCAGGCCACGTGGAGACTCAGAAATAGCACTTACTTGGTGTTCACCTAACAATAAGCTACTGGATTAATCAACATATTTGTGCTCTGTTACCTGATGCTGGTCTCGTTAAAAAATTCAGGATGGGGAGAAATTGGTTCAGACAAGCACTTTAACTCTGAAGCAAAAAAAAGAAAGCCTGGCAATGCTGTATCAAATGAACCGAGAAGTTGTGTTTGTGGTCGCAGGTCAAATGGTTGACTTTAACATACCCAGCAAAGCAAATCTATTTGTAAGTTACCCCGGATGCGTATGCATGTATTAAAATCTTTGTCTCTATCATGTCTCAGAACGTGTTAAAGAAATGTCGAGCTGGGAGTATTTTTTAAGATATAAAGCCCTTTCTGATTTTTTTAACCGTGGTATAATGTGTGAAGAAACGAGGACGATATATCTACCAGCAAATTACTTTTTTTAAATAATGCACTGTAGTGCATAATTATGCCAGCAGGTGGCAGCATTACATCGGCTGTGTTGCATTGTTAAACGCAAGCAATTAAAACTAAATGAGGGGCACTAGCAGGACTACAGACCGGGACTTAGAAGTATTTTAGAGAATGATTTCAATTGTACCTTGGTTAAATTCGTGTCACATACTACTGTAATAAGTGCGCGCTGTAGGTTGATCACATTACAAGTTTTCCTAAGAAAAAGATGAAGGGTCACCGAGTTTATAACTTGACAAGGTTGATTTCCCCCCCCCCACTGTTACAGTACAAGCGGAGATGATATGGTTTCTTTTCAAGTGTATAGTATTCTAAAAACAAATGTTGCATATGTCTGAAAATTCATTAAAATATATGGGTTTAAAATGGATGGTGCTTGTTTCATTTGGATCTGAATTGTATATCGCCTCTGTTATGTTTATAAAAAAAAAACAATTTAATGTGCATGACTTGTGTTTAGCGGTCATAATGGTGTCCATTTGTGAATTGTGTATCGAGAATTTTAAAAAGAGCAAAATAATTACAAAAAAAGAAATCCTTAGATGCACTTATTGTACATGTGGTTAGGTTACTAGATCTGAGATATCGAGTCCTCTGCTGCCTTAAAAACACAACGGGCAGGCGGCTATTAAATACAATATGCTTGTGGGAGAGAAATTATGAAAAAAATGAAAAGATTGTAGAATAATACTGAAAATCTGAAATTACAGTTTGATGCTTGTGATTATTGAAGATGTTCTTTAGAAGAATTCAACTGAGAAGATTTCTGATTCTGATGTTAATTCTGTAGAATAGGAATGTATACCAAATGTAATCTTTCCAATGCTATGAAGAATTTATACATGAAATTGATATGCAATAAAAACCTGTGTGCTTTTTATATGTAATGTCATTTTCGACTTTTATTTGTTCGTTTGTTAGTTTGCACAACACACACACAAAAAAAATTCAGAATAGGTTTTTTTATCTGGTCATTTTTTTATATTGCTAGTATAAACGATTCATAATACTAATACTGGGCAGAAATTAGAACTGCAAAAATAATAAAAGTACTGATTGCAAGTGATATGCATAAATTATATCTATTTACATAAACTAAACTTTAAACTAATATATATGGAAGAATGGGGTAGTATTTAAGTATCAGCTATCACGGTTCATCAACCTGCATCCAACCCTTGGGTCGGTCGAAACCAAGGTCGCGGCCGCTTTAATGCTGGAAAGGACGCGGAGGAAGTAGCGCAGCGCGGCGCCGCACTCACCGCTGGGCTGGGCGGCCCCTCGGAGCTGCGCTGACCGCCGCTGGGAAGCCCGATGCGCGCCTGGCTCGCCAGACCCTGCAAACCGTCAAACGAGAAATCTGATCGCGCCCGTCCTTTTATTTCGCGGCTCGGCCCTGTTGCACGATGCTGCAGCTGAACGACGCGGTGGAGCCCGAGAGCCCCGGAGCCGCGGTGCTGGATACGGCAGCGAGCGAGGACGGGGTGGAGGTGGCCTTTACGCCGCCCGGGGCCGGGCCCAGCCGGGGCTACGGCGCGTCGGTGGCCTGCTGCTCCCCGCTGCAAACTCTGACACCCTTCCACGTGCACAACCCGACCATGCAGGCGAAAGTCAAAGACTATTTCGTCTTTAGAGTGAGTATGTTAACCGCGAGTAATCGCTGCCGCAGATACCTGCGTAGCGGCTTCTTATAAAATCCGGAAATCGTGATGAATTTCTGCGAAGAATATGCAGGCAATGACCCTTAATCGCGTTATTGCCTAGTTACTGTAAATGGATCATTATCATCTGTGAGATTCAACAGCAATTTGTCAGATTCGATCATTCTTTTTATCCCCCCCCCCCCCCCCAAAAAAAAAAAAACTTATCAATTAAGTCGCCGGTGCCAATATTTACACCCACGCCCCTGCATGAATGAACGTAATGCGCAATATTGGTTCCACTTTTAGGGGATCGGAAGATGTTTGCGCACTACGGAGCAGAATGTAAATTAAAGGACGGTTAAAAAATAAAAGCATGGGTGTAGTATCTCTGACCGCATTTGTGTATATTCGCTCTTTAATAGGGAGCTAAGCCCAACCAAGCCATCCCACGCGTCGGTGCATGTGTCAGTGCCTTTCAGCACGTTGCTCCTTTCAGCCAGGGACCATCGAGCAGGCGGTGAACGACATCCGAACCGTGGCGCTGCCTTCGGAGGACGGCGAGGTGCTGAGCGTGTGGCTGCTGGCAGAGTAAGCCGCCGCCTGGGCGTAGCCAGGATGCAGCGATTTGCCTGAAAACAGGCCAACAGTTTAACCAGATGGGTCGATAAGAAAACAAACATTTTCGCAACAATGTGATCTTATTTCCCACCCACACAATTTTAAATAGCCTGTTGTTATACCAGAACCGGTCAGCAGAGGGAGACATAGACACTGTTGTTAATCAGAACATTAAAGAGAATGAGCGTGATATATGACTACTGAATTAGGAGTGTTTTAACATATGTTCACTCCAAGATGTTATACGCCGAGTCCTCTGAGTGTTTTATGATGATGCTGAGTTTATGAGGAAGGCCAACTGTATAGTAAGATTAAGTTCTCCGTTTTTGATTGAATATTTCACTTACACTCCCCATAAATGTTTTCCTCAGAATAGACCATTGGAATAATGAGAAAGAGAGGCTGGTGCTCATCACTGATAGGTAAGATTTAACTTAGGATGAAGTTACCGCTTGCTGCTTATCTTAATGCGTTAAACGTTTAGCATTTGTATTTATAAATTTAGTGTGTAAATCTACTGCTTTTGCACTGAAGAGAAAAATAGCGTCTTTTTAAGCAGTCGGAAGGCATGTGATCTGCTCAGCCCGTACATTTTATCCCGGTTTTCTCTGCTGTCAGGTCACTGCTGGTGTGCAAGTATGACTTCATCAACCTGCAGTGCCAGCAGGTAGTGAGAATCTCCCTGAACGCGGTGGACACCATCTCCGTGGGCGAGTTCGAATTCCCCCCAAAGTCACTTAACAAGTAAGGGCCTGTGTGTTTGCGCCTGACCCTCAATCCTGGTGACTTGACCCTCCATAGCAGCACCCATACGTTGCTCTGAGTGATGTTATGTAGATCGTTCAGCCTGCTAACCCCTGCTTCCAGTCTAGTGGTACCTTCCCTCGGTTGTCCATAGCATTAACTCTTGTTATGCCGATTTGTGGTGCAGCTATTGAGCTTTGCAGAGATCATTGAATTTAATTAAACTGGATTGCCATACCTGGGGCAGTTCAATGGGTATGAGGTCTGGTGTGTTAATCACATTGGATCACAAAAGTAGATGCTGAAAAGGATTGTAATTAGTCTTCATTAAAGCCACATGTCAGGCTAGCTAAAGCATGGTTGATACGGGAGACGGTAGGGTTAAAGGTCAAAGCACTTCCTGCAAGAAGAAATGTGGCCTGTTCTCCGGCTTCCTCCGCCGGGCCGCCAGGAGGGACGGGTACGGGATCCGGGTCCAGTGGGACAAGCAGCCGCGGCCGTCTTTCATCAACCGCTGGAACCCATGGTCCACCAACATGCCCTACGTCACCTTCGCAGAGCACCCCATGGCCCAGGCTGACGAGAAGGTGGTCTCCATCTGCCAGGTAGCGCCGGCCGGGGGGGGGGGGGCTGCTCTTCTCGCTGGCTTACCTTGGCAGGTATCCGCTCGCTGGATGGAAAGTTCTGTCCAGTAAATGGAGCAGGACATTTCATTTTCCTCTACCTGACTAGCTAAAGGTCCCAAAAACCTAGATACAAATATTTCCATCCATCTATTGTCTGAAACTGCTTCTCCTATTAAGGGCGACGGGGGGGTCCGGAGCCTATCCTAGAAGCTATGGGCGTTAGGCAGGGAACAAGCTAGGATGGGGTGCCGGCCCATTTTAGGGCACACACACACACCTGACACACACAGTGTCTGGTTATAGGCAATTTGGTAAGTCCAATTAAAGTCAAAGTATTTTTGGATTGTGGGCGGAACCAGAGGAAACCCCACATGACACAGGGAGAACATGCATATATGCTGAGAGTCAAACCCAGGTCCCAGAGGTGAGGCAACAGTATATATATTTATATATAACAGTATATATATTTATCAGAAGTAATTATTTATATATTTACACACTCACACATATAACATATAATACATAATATATGTATATTAGGGCTGTCAAAATTAACACGTTAACGCAGATTAATCCATCCTCATGATTAATTTGATTAAAATTTTTAACGCAATTAACCATCTGCGGCGCAGAATGACTCAAAATCCCTGAATTGTAGCGTTGCCAACTATTTCCTACCTGAAGTCGCTAAACTGTACCCAGAAAGTCGCTAGATGACGACACATGACCATTTGCATTTCAATTGCGTCATCACGTCGCGTTCACGTTCATTGAAGCGCCACCACGTTGTGTCCTACTCTGTACGTAATACTCATATAGGCTACTTTATTTTAACGCATCTTGAAGTATTTCATTTATCATCTATTGTATTTATGTTCATTTATTTTATTTACCACTGTACTGGAAAAATCACTAGAAAATCACAGGCTATCAACACACAAACAAGTTACCTTTTAAACTATGTGCATGTTTTCCAGATAAAAATGTCTATTTGCAAAAGAGCAAAGCTTGGCCGATGTAGCAAAGGCATAGGATATGTTATTAACTGTTAATAATAAGTGGATAGGAATAAATGGGTAGAAAGGTTTCTGACTAGTTAGTGCGCAGATCATTCATGTTCACGTCCGTCTGTCAGAGGCAGCGCCGAAACTGTTCAAGCGAGCGAGCGCAGCCTTATGGTAGCTTTGCTCGATAAGGTAGCACTGATCAATAGGCATAACTGATGAAGCACCACAAGAGATTAATATAGAATCAACATTAATGATATTTAATCGTGATTAATCGAAATTAATCCACAATAACCCTGTGATTAATCTGATTAAAAATTGTAATCGTTTGACAGCACTAATATATGTATTATAATATAATATTCATACACACTGTTTATGACAAGGCTGGAAGATGACAAGTTATATTGTCAGAAACGAGGAGCATCACTAGAGATTTATGGGGGTGGGGGGGTGTAAACTAATTAGTATACATTAATTTGGGGGGGGGGGTGTAGGCATGTAAAACCTCAGAAGTGACTGCAGTCTCTTTGTCCCTCTCCCACTCGCTCTCTGCCTCCAGCTGGAGAGCTTCAAGCTGCAGCTGATCCAGGCGGTGAAGAAGGCCCACAAGGAGACCCCGCTGCCCGGCCGGGCCAACGGCGTGCTCATTCTGGAGCGGCCCCTGCTCATCGAGACCTACCTGGGCCTCATGTCCTTCATCAACAACGAGGCCAAGCTGGGCTACTCCATGACGCGGGGGCGAATCGGCTTCTGAGAGCCGGGACCCTGGCCGTCCTCGCGGCGCGTGCCACGTGTGTCCGTGAGCCGTGTGTGTCAGTGGGGGGCTCTCCTCGCCTCACCCCCCCCCCCCCCCCATCCTTGCTGCCGCCCTCGTTGCTAGGGGCCCCCTCCCCCACACGCACTCTGTGAGCCGGCGGCTCATGGCCGATGGCCAGCTGTCAGCATCCTGCTTTGTCCCGTTGGTGCCCCCTGTTGTAACAATGTGCTTCTGTTCACAACGTTCCGCTGTTTTGTTTCAGACGTGCAAACGCTTGTGGGCGTGCCCGCAGTCAGATGGCACCCCGGATTCGCCGGGCGACCCGGCCATTTTAACCCTTGGCTGCCTGGAGAGCGTAGAGCCCTCTCATGACAGCAAGAGAGGCTCCTCTGAACTGGTACAGGCGACAGGTCGCTTTCTGCCAAGAAGGAGAAGCTTAGTCACGCCGTGAGGGAATCAGCTGTGAGGGACAGTGAGGGAGGCCGGGTTTCCCCGGACCCTAACGGCTGGCTAATTTCTGTCCAGCCAACTTTGACTAAAACGTAATTAAATACTAACAAAGAAAAGAAAATCAAATGTCGGATATGTATTACATCGTAGGAATTGCCGCTGCCTTTCTTGTGATTTGACAGGAAAAAGTGTTAAGTTAAAGTTTTGATATGTTATGATGACGGTCAGTATCGTTGAAAATTTGTTTACAGGTTTTGGGGTGGTGGTTCATTGTTTGTGGGGATTCTGGTCTTTGAGATATCGGCAACATTTTGGCTACTCGTGTTTCAGAATGTTTTTCCAACGGATCTTTACAAACATACTGTGTTACCAGCCACCGATGGTAAGTGTAGCACTTGTTTAGCTTGTAACCATTTTTTCAGAATAGTTCATAAGGCATAAACTGCTTTTTGAGGTCCAACTGTCCTTTGGGCAATTTTCATTTTTATACGTGGACTGAGAGATGCGCACATTGTGAGCTGAATTAGCGTTCCAACTTCACCGTTCGCACTACGTACCTGTGTTTGAGAACGGCTTGGCTCGCACACGGCCCAATCGGAATCGTTCCTGTCTTTGCTTCAAGCTCTTAAGTGCAGTGTGTGTTTCGGAATGTAACTTGCATGGTTTTTGCACGACGAGCATGCATGTGACGGTGTGACGTTTACATTCCACATGTCCTGATTAAATGTCTTAAGTGTAAAAGGCAAACTCCTGTACATATTGCCAAAGATATATAACAAGAAAAAGGTGTATGTAGTGGCAGAGGCTTGCAGTGATTCAAAGCACAGCACTGATTGACTTCCTGCGAATTTACAAATGGATTATCTTTGGATACGTACCTATGCAGATGTCCTGGAACAGGTGGTACAGAAGCGGGTTTATGTCAGTCATAAGTGCCATTTTAATTTGGGGTTATACTGGATTTGCTATAAAGATGAATCAAATCGAAATGGGTGATTAAATTCTGGCTGCTTGCACTGAAATGACCGGATGACATTTTTCTACTTTATTGCTGACCATCTTCTACCTAAAAGAGTTTTTTTTTTTCAGGAGGTGGACAAAATGACAAAAACACCCAACAATGGGACAGCTTAATTGTCCATGAAGTGATGTCATGCCAGTCGTGGAATATTATATCTGTCCTTAAGAATGCGACGGAGGCGGTGGAAACTCTGGAGGTAGTGCTCTGAGCGTCAGGGCGAACTTTGCACTTTGAGCTTTGAGTTTGTGAAACCACCCTAGCCTTGGATGTATTGGAGTATCGTAAGAGAACCGTGTTTCGCCGTGGGTTGTACCTGGTCCTGGACAGTAGCTTCCTTTTCATTGCTTACTGTACAAGCAGACGGCTCCCAGCAGTGTAACCCCATGATGTAGACAAGATGGCCACCTGCACCCTTACAGGTTTGCCTCCATGATGTGGCATTTCGCCATCATCCCGCCAAGTTTTCCATCTGTTCGGTAGAATGCACTTCGAGTTGTGAACTCCGCTAATCTTCGCTAATCCCTTTTGTTCACCATTCATTGCCTCGTATTTTTTTGGAAGCTGGTATCCGAGTGCTGGTTGTCAGACCGCTATAATAGCTGTTGGCCACTGATGTCTGGAATCCAACATACAACTTACCTGTTTGGCTGCCCTTGTGATTTATTTACTTTAAATACCTTCTCATGTGGTGTCTTTTGTTTTGCCACTCTCCTATGCATTGATATTTCAAAATCTTAAGTTTTACAATAGCCAACATTGAGCCAAAGTTTATTGAAAGGTACAGATATCAGTTTTTTCAGCACAATTTGGTTTGTCCTGGTTATCTTGGAGAAGTGCCATTTTGGTGAAATGCTTTTTCGAGATGAAATGTAAAGTATAGAAATGAGACACCCAACACTTGTCTGTCAGTGATTGTTAATGATGGTTAATCGCAACAGTTGCTCTGACACTGACAGTTTATCTCGATGTCAGCAGAGATGTATAACCACAAAATCTATAAACTTTGATTCGCTTTGCCACAATTTGTTTTGATTTATTTTTTGTTTTGGAATATACATTCTCTGTAGTCTTTCTTATGGGGGGAAAAAATCATTATTTCTTTGGATAAAAGTAATTTCCATCATTGCATCATTCTGGGATATGTGAATTGCCATTAGCTTATTTCTCTCTTCAGTCATTTAAAAATGTAAATGAAAAACACATCATCCACATCTGCTGGTCAAACGGTCTGTTGTTCACGTGGTAACTGAGCTTTAAGACAAACCCTTGATTATAAAGACTCTGCTGTATCGATCACACAAATATTGTCAGAGTGGGAGAAGGAATCCATAGTTCCACAGGCTGCAGGTGTGCGAGGGCTGAAATAGTTTATTGTAACCGTGCCAGTACTTGTGAAAGTTGGGAAATTGATCCAGTTCTTCACGTTCTGTATAATCCTCTCAGCATTGGCATCACTGCCATGATAAACACACTTCACGCGGGCAGTCAGTAGAGTGATTGGAAATGCACTGATCAGATGGCACTAAAGTTAATCCATTCTTTGCGGGCTGTTGCTCAGTTCGGATGTACATGCATTATAAACAATAAAGCAATAAGCAGGTATATGTCAGAATGGGTGTTTCTCAATATGCAGACTTGACTGTACTGGTGGTCGCCAGTACCCATTTTACATCGTCTTCCATTGGCAAAGATCAGTCCTGATATTAGTAACAGAAGTACAGAGGACAGTAAAAAAAAAAAAAATCCCCAGATGTTGTTCTTGCACTGCCCCAAATATCAAGGATACATCAGTTACATCAATCCCATGATTTATTGCACCCCATGTTCATTCTTGGGAGGCAAGTTAGCAGGACAGGTCATGCCAAGACCACAAGTACGAGCTTTGCATTCTTGGTATTGAGGAACACCCAATAGTTTGCTGGCAATTTTTGTCATCCAGTTCAACAGATGTGTCGCAATGGAAATAGTGTGAATTGCAAGCTGTTAATCTAAATGAACCTATTACAGCTACAACAAATTTTTGCTAATTTTAAACTATTACCCATTGTCCCAAGCTGGACTGATGCAGTTAGAACTAAATCTGGCATTAAGGTTTGTTCCTCTGATCTGTCCTAAGGAGTGTTTTACGAAGCAGCATTTCTCAGCTGGCTGAGTTAACTCAAGCTAGAAGTCAGGCTTGCTTAACCTGCAGTTAGAGAAAGCAGGCTAACTCTCTTTGGAAAGTGCTGTTCATTTCCCTGAACGAGGAATTAAAATATTCCATGGTTATGTGCACGCGCATGCTAGCCTGGCACTCAAACTGCAGCTTCTGCCTGCAGTATGGGGTCACGTTTGTGAGTTCCCAAAAATCCCACAAACAAAAATAATGAGCCGTCATATAGCGATCCCCACAGCTGACCTTCCACTGTGTCCCAGATAAAAGTCTATTTCAGATAGGTATGATGAGACTTAACTGGAAGATAAAATACAATTTCTGCTTATTGAAACTGGATCTTACTTTCACTACAGCAGTCTGGCAGTTACTCTGCTGTGTTGATGTTAAATATAGTTTGTACTTCATATCTGTTAAGTTTCCAGTCTGACATGACTGGGTAGACTAATAAACATCAACAGAAAACCTGCTACAGTCATACCAAAGTTTATTGAAAAATATGTGCCTACAAAAAATGTTTTACATATTCAAAATCAAGCCATTTCCACTTACCTAAATATATGTACAACGAATCACATGACTTGGAATAAATTACTTTAATTTCTTGTATAAATGGTATAAAAGTCCTTCAGGTAGAGGAAACGTAGGAGTATTAAAAGGTGTCTGGCCAGCTGTGCCGTATGGAATTGTAACGTGTGGCCCTGCAGGCACAGCACAGTGGGCCACCAGCGTCTCTCTGCTCACAGACAGACTGTGCTAACACTCTCTGTGTTGGCGCTAGCGGGCGGCTACGTCCCCGCACTCGGCCTCCGTCTCCATGTAACACAGGCACAGCTGCTCTTTGCTCAGCAGAATGAGGGCTTTGCCGCTGCTGTGCCAGCTCAGGGACAGGACCTGGAAGCTGCCTGGCAAGCGAAGAGGAACCAAAATGATGTGCCAGAAATGCTTCACGCGCTCATTTTCTCCACTAGTCCATATGCAGTAAAGTCTACAAAGCTCCCTATACAGGGGATTAGTCAGTGGAACAAGACGGCAGTTTCAGACATGACATGACACCACGTGATGGTGTCTGCAGCAACAAAATGTCAGCCTTTGCTGATATCAAGTTTAAAAAGAAAAACAAACTTTGAGAGAAATATGCAAAGCTGCCCAATTATACCATCTTGTTCGACAAGTGGTCAGTTGACAACAGACATCACCTAACTGTTATGATGTACATGAAATTGGTACATCGTTAGTACGCTTGAATTTGCAGGGCATCGTGGGTAAATTTGTAGTATACTATACAGCAAGTATGATTTACTGTTGAGGACCTGATCAGCACTACAAAATGGCGGATAAGCTATATAGGGCACTATTTCTGTAACAGAGGGAATCCAAAGAGCCAAGGAGAGTTTGTAGGACACTGTTCAGGGAATGGTTCTCTGGTTGGCCATGAGTGTAGCCCAGGGGTGGGCAATCTTATCCAGAAAGGGCCGGTGTGTGTGCAGGTTGTTTTCGCTGCAGCTCCCTAATTAGATCACTAATTAGAGGACTGATTGGCTGAAGAGTTCTCACACCTGGGTTTGAGTAGCTGACCTTAAGGTTATCCCGAAAACCTGCATACCCACCGGCCCTCTGCGGATAAGATTGCCCACCCCTGGTGTAGCCCTTAACAGCACACTGCCCCCAACCTGTGCAGAGCGGAATGCACCAAAGCTGCAGCTTTTTACTGTGCAATGCAGAGTCCCCAGGGAGTACTGTAAAGTTTACACCTAAAGGTGAACAGCTCTGTGGGCCAGTCTTATGGCACTCTTCCATTGCCACCCAGAACCGAGCCATACCACAAACTGGCAGTTCTCCTTGTAAATTACGCGAGCCAAACCCAAGCCGTAACCGCGAAAGCATGACGAAACTGAGCTGGTTACAGCAACTGATTGGCTGAAATGCAGGGAGATACTGGTGTTCTCTGCATGGATTGTGTGAAGGATAAAAGGGAATATCCTAGGAAATTACCTTAACGTTTCCTTTAAAACTTTGGTGTGCCAGGTATTTCAGTGATCAGCATCACGAAAAACTAACTTCAAAATATTCATATCACATAAGGTTTTTGAGAAGGTTTGTTATAATTATTGTAAAATGTTTAAAAACGCGGGTATTTCGCATAACACCAGTCAACAAAAATTTGAGTATAAAACAGCAAGGGTTCTCTTTTATGTACTATTTAATTCAGATTTAAGAAAATGCATAAGCATATTCCAGAGTAATTTCTGAACATTTTTAGGACTTTACAGAAGGGAGCAAAGTACACTAAGTGTTTTGCCATGGTTTACATGCTGTAACATGTTTGGACATGTCGAGACTGGGTCCTGCTCTCTCTCTGATATGGAACAACAATACCAAGCCAAGTGGAGTCCCAGTCTGCTCGCTGATGTCTGTTGGACCCTTGAGAGGGACGTTTCTGATGCCAAATACAGCAGAAAATCAGACACGTCTACCTTTCAGATGAGTCACTTGCAACATGCTCATATAATGTAAATTGACATTTAGCATAAGGTCTGTGTGTTCCTCAAAATCCTTGTGTGATTGGTAAATTCTGTTCAGACTTTTGAATTCAGCACCAAACAATGCTGCAAGGTTCACCCATTTTGATTTGTGAAACGGAACGTAAAAATTTGTTGGCCAGTATTATTCATTATTCACGGCATGGCTTGGTTACAGGTCGGTTCCTGCATGGCAGTGGAAAAGCACCATTAGGGCATCCCGTCATTGTACTTTGAGGAGAACATGGAGACTTAGGATATCGTGGGGGATTGGTAGCTATGCAAGTGATGTTGGGCAAAGTGCCCACAATGGAGCTAAACTGGGTAGGTGGGATTATTGTGGACTGCCTACATCAGGGGGGGGCAATCTTATTCAGAAAGGGCCGCTGTGTGTGCGGGTTTTCCCTGAAACTCTCCAATTAGGTTACTAATTAGAGGACTGATTGGCAGGCGAGTCCTCACACCTGGGTTTGAACAGCTGACCTAAAGATTATCCCAAAAACCTGCATACACACTGGCCCTTTGTGGCTAAGACTGCCCACCCCTGGCCTAGATCCTGTTGGTCACTTTACTGCCTCCCATTGGTTAATGGCACAGAGATCGGGAAGATGCCCATACTCACCTTCCACAGGCACCGGCACTGAGATGCAGGCAGCCGGGGACCATACGTAGAGCTTGGAGTTGCCAGTGCACAGGGCCAGGCGGGGGCGCCGTGGGTCCCACTGGAAGCAGCGCACAGGTGCCGTCTGCTCCAGGACAGCCAGCAGACACAGCCTTTGGATATCCCACACCCACACGCTAGAGGGCATGCTGTCTGTGTGAAAGGGAGGAGGAGATGGGGAAAAACAAGCAGACCCCTGGCTCCCACCCCCACAATGCCCGGTACAGACAGGGCCACCCACAAGACTAAGGGCCCAGACACTAGGGGGCGCCCATGAGTCTGTGAGCATGGATAATGGTAGACTTGGTTTGGAGGAGGGGACATTCGGTAGAATTTTTCAGGGGCCATATGCCTGTGTGGCCCTGGGTACAAGCAAGGGATATAATCAAATCGCTTCTCAATCCTGGGGGTCCAATATCTCTGAGGTAATTATTTACCCACACAAATCTCCCAATGTCCATTAAGAATTTAAAGAACTTAAAAGACACATACCATTCTTGGTAGCGAGGTAGCGGCTGTCGGCACTGAAAGCCATGGAGGAAATCCCTACTTTGGGATTCGCCCTATCGGGATCCGGCTTGACGACGGGAATCTGGACAGGGAGCTGGCAGATCTCGTCTATAGCAGGAAAGATGCTGAGTTTGTTCCAACAGTGATGAGATTTTCAGGCAAAGTCCAAGTTCACCACCGGTAATGGTGGTTTTTGGGATACAGGAACCAAAGTAAATTTTTAATCATAACGTGTATTTGCACAAAGCGCTCTTTAGTAAAATTAAGGAGAAAAACAAATTATTTGACCTAAGCTGTGCACTGGCAGTTTGTCCGCAGTGGGTGCGGGCTGATTATGCTCGGGTTACAGGAGCCGGCCGGTGACAGCCTGTGCATGAGTACTCACACTTGCTCTGAGTGTTAAACAGGGAGCCTGCCATGGTGATCTGGTGACGGAGGGAGAGATCATCACCGCCCCCTACAGGCCGTCTTTCTGTCTCCTTGTAAACAACCTTTGAGAGGACAAACGTTATTTCATTCCTAAACAAACATGTCCAGAAAAAAAAAGATGGCGATTATTAACAAGAAATTACATGCAAGTCGACTGTAGTCATGGATACCTACTGCTTTTGAGTTAGTGACAGTAGCTGGATGCTCAAATTCAATGAGTTTTTTCCAAGTGATGTGGTTCAGTATCCGGACCTGTTCAAGAAACAGGGTTAGTGATGACCCAATGAATGTCGGATAATGGGACACTCAAGACTGTTACCAGGGTCAACAGTGTGCCAATACGCAGGGGCAGTTCTAAAATTGAAGGTGGGGACCTAGAAGGCACCATAATTCATACAAAGGGGACAATCTTTTCCTTAGCCAATTATATGATTTGAAAATCGGTGAGTGACAGGTAGAGGTTGACCGATATATCGGCCGATATCTGGCATCTTTTGGATACATTGTCATCGGCTGATATTTGTGTGTGGTGCGCCGATTTATAAACAGGCACGTCTGCGGGCAGCCCAGTTGCTGTGGAACACGTGACCCATGCTGCCGCCTGTGCAGGACCCCAGCCAGAACTTTCATAAAAGTCCTGGGAGAGAACGGAATGGCTTAAATTCTGGGGCTGGTTGCACAAAACGCCGTAAGTTAAGATTTCCTTAAAGTCTAGTCATTTGCGCAAAACATCCTTAAATGTCCTCCTTAAGGTTTCCTTAAAATGTTCACGTAAAAACCCATATCGGTCAACCTCTAGTGACAGGGGAGGGGGAACTCCTGGAACCAATTGGCTTTCAGCTGGGGCCAGTGCCCCTGTGGCCCCACCCCTGTGTGTGCTCCAGGACATGAATATTTATTCTCTACAAGATGTAGGCCTTGGCCCTCGAGGGCCGCAATTATAAATCTAGGTAACCAGGCAAGGAGAGCAAGGGTGCACCTTTTCATCATAGCTGCCAATGGCAAGAAACTGGCTGCTGGGGCTCCAGGCGATGGACTTGATGCCCAGGCACCATTCATAGGCATTGTAGCTGGACAGCAGTCGTCCGTCCAAGGAATACAGAAGCACACGGTACTGCAATACAAAGGCACGCGTCGCTTAGCGGTGGCCTGACCTGCCCCCATATCAAAATGACTGAAAAAAGTCTGTGTCATATATCGGCATGCCAGAAGGGTAAGTGTGTGTGTATGCATGCGTCTCCAACAGTCATGTGGGGACTGATTCTTACATCTTGATCATAGCAAGATGGAAAAAGCCAAAAACAGTATCTTTAAACATTTATTGCAGTGTTTCCCAGCCTGGTCCTCAGAGGACCCCAGACAGTCTGGGGTCCCCGAGCACCGACCAGGGAAACACTGGTTTACTGGAAGCAAACAGAGTGAGCTGCATATTGTCCATCTCCCTTTAGATATAATGACTGTTGCCAATACCCCAGCACTCTCACGCGGGGCCCCCTTACTCACCTCCAGGCAAGTGTCCCAAACTGCCAGCACACAGCCATTGGGCGACCATTCGACTCCAGCCAGGTCCTGGGTATCGGTCTCAAAATGCTACCGACAAGAAGAGAACACAATCTAATCATATCACTGTGCGCCGACACTGGGACAGCGATTAGCACAGCTATCGTCAGGCGATTGGTACAGTCTGACAAGGGCTGCTACAGGTGCAGGAAGGATGAGCAATCCACCACATAACCTCCATTATGTACCCAGGCCCCTGGATTATATTCAGTTACAGACACTGTACATCAAACTGCAAACGTCAGAGACTAAATGGATAATCGGCTTGTACCTTTATTTATTTAGCAACATACAAAACAGGATCAGACAACAGGATTAGCCCGTCCCTGGAACAACAGAGGTTAAGGGCCTGGCTCAAGGGTCCAACAGTGATATGATATTACTCTGATAGCCACAGGATTCCAAATCAGATTACTCTGGTCACATCACTTAACACTTTGTAAGTACCAGTTCATAACGTTCATAACAGCAGCGACAAAGTAGTGCAATAAAACAATAATGCAATATGCTGAAATAATTGGTGTGCAAATTAGAATAGAAAAATACAAAAACAGTGAATGGCAATATGAATGCAAGTATAGATATGGATTCCAGAAACGTTCTGGAAACAGGCACAGATTTCTAACCCTCTGAGCTACCCATCAGGCACATTTTTTATGGGTAACACTTTATTCATCCTGATAGGCGGCCATTCCACCACAGGCAGAATCACACACTCTTTAAGCCAGCACACTGGCCCATGTGACTCTGCCAGCCAGTCAAAGTGTCCCGATGTGGCAGTGTCGTGGAGGTCTGTTGAGCCAGTGATGGCGTGACTGAGGTATGCAAAGAGACACAGGGGCGTTGAGACCAGGGGTCTATACGAATCACCCAGACACCCGAGACATCTGCTGGCGACAGCCACGGGGACTCCAGTTACCGCCCCCTCGGCCCTGCAGCCGTACCCCTGAGCGGTTCCCGCAGAGCTGCCCCAGGCGGCAGTGCCTAGGGTCGGGGGGCAGCTGTCAGCCGGTGCCACCGCCCCCGTCCTGAGGCGCGCCACTGCACCGTGCCCCCGCTCACCCTCAACAGCTGCCAGTCGTGGCAGACGAACACGCTGACGTGGTCCTTGCAGTCCCGCCGCTCAGCCAGCGCCATGTACCGCCCGTCTCTGCTGAAGTCCAGGCCTGCAGACAGACACAGGAGTTATGCAAACACAGCATGCTTTACAACACCAGAGGGATCCACAGTTATCAGAGTGATCAACAGGCACCAGAGGGATCCACAGTTATCAGAGTGATCAACAGGCACCAGAGAGATCCACAGCTTAACGGTGACACTAGAATCACCATTTCCCACACCAATGAATCTCAAACTCCTCTAACCACCTGGCAAGACATACTCCAGCGTAATTAGCTCTTGCGTATGCTAATGTTCCATTAGGGTTGTTAACAGCAGCAAATCTAACACCCTCAGTCCATGAAGCCATAATGTTCCCAATACAGCAGCTGCTCTGCTCAGAAATCGCAAAGCTGAAAAGCTCTCAAACAATCTCCATTTCAGAAAATGCTGGATAGATAGTTTACTGGTGTTTGTTGAAATTTCTGCCTTTTAAGAAACAATAATACAGTAATTTTATATTTTATACAAATCAACCCAGGTGAAACCCTTAATTGGAAAAAAAAAATGCACATTTTCTCTGAAATGGACTGAAAAATGCTGTGTTTTTGGCTGAAGCGGCTCGCCTGTCGCTTTGCATTACTGCTCCGACAGACATAAAGAATACAAGAAAACATCACCTGTGTCACCTTAACATCTCTTTGATGTTAAGCAGACCATGACTGATTCTATTGGTATTTATGTTAAAGCATTTATTTTATAAATAAATATACCTGTGTTTATACCGGTGTTGGATTAAGATTAATTTCACAAGATTAATCTACTGGAAAAACATACGATATAAACAACTATAATGGGTTTTATGGCTTTTTTGGGGTGACAGCGGGTCTGCAGCTGTGAGGATCACCGACTGTCCCGTTGCTTTCCTGATGGGTGAATGGCACACTAAAGCCATGGCCCATTAGAAAAGACACACCAAAGTACATCACTACTGGCAGTTAGCCAACGTCTGAAAAACGCCGGCAGTTCTAGAGTTAAACAGAGTAACCATGCGTCAGTACTTTAAAACACACCCCACCTTGATGTAAAAGTGTGACAGAGACATATTCTATGTTAAGATTCTACATTGTTACTTTTATAATTTATTTTATTTTACTTAAGTATGACCGGTTACACCAAAACAAATTCCTTGGATTCAGACTGTACATGTCAAACAAAACTGATTCAGATTCTGCTTGGGGTGAAAAGCAGTAATCGCGATCCATTTACCATTACGGAAAACGCGACGCTCATCAGAATTCGTTCTCTGTACTGAACATGGACCAACTCGATCAATAAGGACTTTGAATGCTCCCAACCGCGGCACAGGGTGGCTCGGCCATGCAAGGCACATTCTCACCGGCCGCTGACAGGTAAGCATCACTAGCATCTGCCATTTACCGAGAAAGGCCTCTGCTGTACGACAACAGAAATGCCTGCCTACCAAAAGGTTAAAGGTCAGCATGCCAGCGTAACGCAGGGTACTCCGGCTCCTGCTGCCTGCCACACGCCCAGGAAGCCTGTTTTTTTCCCTACCTTTTCCATCTTGCTATAATCAAGATGTAAGAATCAGTCCCCACATGACACTTAGAGACATACATGCATACGTACACACTTACCCTTCTGGCATGCCTTGGGGTACTTGATATACGACACAGACTTGGAGCACAGGGACCAGACAGTGACCCGCAGCTGTTGTGGGAGAGAAGAGGCAGGAACACAATCATCCCCTCTGTGGGCGATAGCATGGCTGCCATGAGGAAGCCTACAGCTTAGCGCCTCACGGCCTCCATGCTGGCATGCTGATGACAGGAGAGCTTAACTCAGCATGGACTACCTATTGTAAACCAACTGCCCTGACAATTATCCCATTCAAGCCATAAGGGGGGGGGGGGGGTCACAGCCCATCCAGGGCTTACAGTGAGAACAGATGCATTTGGAAATCACCAGAATAACAAATGCAAATAACCGTTTCTGGTTTAACACATCAAACTCCATGTTTGTATTCTGACTAGTAATACCAGTAGCAACCTGACGGCATACGCATTACTGCCACTTAAAATCTTAATCCCTTAAAGTTGTGCTTGGAATAACGAAAGGATTTTTCTCCAGTTTGCAGTACTGTGTTGATGATTGTTGTTCACCAAAAGTGAGCTCCTGACGAACAGTCATCGGCCAATTTGGCAGCGGCCTGGGATTTTAGAAATAAATTAGATCAAAGGTTAAATGAGGGCTTGTCAGTAGCTCCCAAAATAATCCCAGTCACAGAGCACACACTAATGGAACGGCGGTAAGAGCAATTAATCACATGCACAAGTGCTGTGACCCAGCAACCCAATCCGTGCTAGAACTCTTCTGTAGCAGTTCTGCTAGATTTCTAGATTTTGGAATCTTATTCCTGATCTTTAATCCTGTGGCCTACGTATGCAGTCCTGAGCAGAAGTCAGCCATGTTGTTCCTGGAGGAGGCCAGAGGGACTTGTGTTGGGGGGGGGGTTCTTTAAAAAAATAGAACAACGTGAGGTAGAGGGAACTATATGGGATCAGCGGTGCCAACAACAGGATTTCCTGGCATGAGTGGCTCCCTTCAAGGCCTACCCACTCTCTCAAAGGCCAGTCAAGTCAAAACAAGCTGTGTAGCGCTATGTCGGGTCAACACCACTTACCAGACAGCATGTCAAACAGAGGCCCACCCAACAACAGACACCAAGGCCCAGTACCCACTGTGACACCGCACCAACTTTTCAACACCTTACAGCAACACCTAAAGTCGCCCAGGATGCCCACAGCTCTGGGCACAGGGTCCAGCAGACCGGCCATGTTACATTTAACGGGCCCAGATTTACACCGCAGTAAATCAGAAATCTGGGAGCACGGGGCGGTAGGCGGGGTCTTGGCAGGAGCAAGCGCCGAATAGCAAGCCGCATCTTGTTTGGTAAACGGCGTATGATCTGTGGGACGCTTGAGGAAGCAAGGCTGTCGGGGAGCAGAAGACGGGCAGAACTATGCGGCTCGGATTTCGGGCGCCTCAGAAGGGCCTGCCAAGGCGACGCATGGCTCGCATTTTGGTGCGCATTGTAAAATGCGATCGGTTTACCTGTTTACACCCGGAATGCTTATTAAAAGGCTGGCATATCTGAAGGGCCAGGGTGTACATTACTGCCCCCCCTCCCCGGCACACACCCTGTCCCCAGTGCCTAAATAAGCTTGTGTTCCTTGGGGGGGTCATGCAAAAACTAGCCAGCAAAACACACGGGAAGGCAGGGAAGAAAACAGCCACACCTCCGAAAGTGCGGACACGACGAGCTCGCTGAAAGCCAGCGATATGACCAGGGTCCCTACGGTAAAGATATGTGTAGCATGTGTAACGAACTCAGCTGGGGGCCACCAGAGGCTATAGGATACTATTACAGCACTAACAAAGCGATTTTTTTAAAATGCCACATTATATTTTTATTTACGAGTGATTACACAGAGCTCTTAACACCTCAGACATGCAGGAGAGCTAAATACCATCCCAAATCCAGCCCACGCCCTGGCTTATTGGGTCGTGAACGCCAGCAAAATGCCCGGCCATAAAAAGCTCTCCACGGCCTCGTAACGGCAGACGACGGCGTCTGGAGTCTGGGGTTCGCAAAAGTGTGAGCCGTGAAAAAGCGCCCAGCAGGACCAGGCTGCTGAAGTCCTCCTCACCAGCACGTGGGACACCAGAGCGCGTGCCACTGCTCACGTCAGGCCATACCCCAGGTGCTCTAAAAAGCATTACGAGCTCCAGGAAGGCCCCGCCTGGTACGCTAACCAGCAGCATTCCGGGTATAACCCATTGCATACCATTAACTACCATGCCACCTGCCGAAAAAAAATAAAAGTGCAAAATTAACTATGAGTTTTCAGCTAATCAACCCTTTCGCTTCCCATTCCAGGAAGTGTCCCTTAAAACGGGCGCAGACTTAAAGCCCAGCCGTCAATCTTTCTCCACATCGCTGCCCTGCTGAGAGGATTCCATCCTCTACCTCGCAGATGTCCTGACGTATCTGATGTCGCTCAGGTTCTATTTGGCCGTGCCCGCAGGGGATTTGTACGGGGCCATCCAGCTGTGTCCTGTCATCAAGGACCATTCCTTTCGCCGCTGCGCCGAGCGAGGCTCTATGGAAACAGAGTCAATAGAGCTCAAACAGCGGGCCAGGGCGGGTCCTGTCCTCCCCCGCCGCGATGCTATCACGGGGCCGCGCGGGCCAGCAGACCCACATTTCATGTAACCCAAAGCTGCAAGGGGGCCAAGGCAGAGGAAGAGGGGTGAGAAATGCCTTTTGGTGTATGTGCCTCAGCGTCCCGTCGGGTTGGGGGGGTAAGGGAGGGGGGCGGATGGCAGGCATTGTGGGATAAGAGGGGCACAGGGGACACCACGGCTGCAAGGCATCGATCCGAAAAAGAGCTCCCACTGTGTTACCGGGCTCATCGGCAATGACGAGCACACACCTCAATAACATGAACGTCAAACTCAATCATCGCATCACTGAAACTCGACCTCAGCCTGAGGCAGATACAGCTGCAGGCAGTGCAGCATTTCCATCATTTCCATAGATGAATGTTCCAATTATTATTTCTAGCAGAATTCTAAATAAATACCAAAGCAACAATTAACCACTAAATCAGGTTTCCAGATCATAAAAAGTTTCCCTTCTTATCTTCGGGGATTGGCAGCGGCAGATGGGATATTTAACGTTTTTTGATTTTTTTTTTATGTTAATGTGAGTTTTAACGAAGAAGAAGCCTCCTTTGATATATTGAGCCCATCATTAAAATTCCTCAGCAACCTGATAATTAATAGTTAATGGGGATTTAATCTGTGCATAACCACTACTGGAAACCTGAGAAGTACCAGCGGATCAAACTGGAAGTTTTCGAAAGACGTTGACCAAAACTACAAATAAAAAGCGAAAAGAAAAAAGAAAAACTGGCCAATGACGTGGCACGCCCCAGAGAGACGGAGACGGGGGTGAGATCTTCAGACAGACCCGTCTATCAAGGATGGATTAGCTTAGCATTCCACGTGACAAAACATTTTAAAACCAATATAGCCCCAATTCTCTTGTTACAGGTTTATAATTCTCTTCGCATCCAGGGGCTGGGGGCCGGGCCGAGAGCCGGGTGATGGATCGGTCGCGACGCTGTCAGGCTGGAGGAACTGCTTGCGTCTGCAGGTTTGGCGGAGCCCGCGCCCGGGCTGCCGCGCGTTAGCGGAAGTCCAGAGCTTCCAGCCGAGGGCTCGGATGCCACCCCCCAATGGAAAACCATTACAAAGAAATCCGCGGTCGCTAATGCCTCTCAACGATTTATGCCACTGTGTTTCACACACTCCCAGGTTAGTAAGAGATCTGAAGGACACCAACAACCAAGACACAAAGGGAAAAGCTGCCTGCCCAGCGAGGCCGTGGAAGAGATTCCAGGGAACAGGATACCTACCAGGGCTGAGACACTCCTATTAAAGACATTTGAATTTTTCTAATGTTACAGATTAATCATTTGAAGAAATTTGAATATTATATTATACGATAATATTGCAGGTCCAGCTAGGGCTGAACGATTTTAATAAAATATCGAATTGCGATTTATCTGTTCGATATTGGGCTTGCGATATGATTTGCGATTTTTAAAAACTCAGTTCACTATATGTGTGTATAAAAAAACTGTAATTGAGCACAACCATACATTGTGCTATACATTAATCCATAGATAAGAACAGAAATATATTAATTGAATCCAAAATGTATTTCTTCTAAAAAAAATTGTATAAAACATACACCTAATAAACCATAGAACAATTCCCTAGCAACCCGAACATGGTAAAGTGTGTAAAAAGTCTTAACAGTAGTCAAAATAATTCTTCAAACATTTTTGCCATCCATTACGTGACTTCTCAATTTGAATTGTATTCGTGTGACAGTTTGACTAAATTAGTATTAAAAAAATGACCGTTTAATATTATTTTGTGAATACAATTATGAGATGTAGTTTAATAACGGGACAAAAAAAGCAGTATGTGTGTCTGTTCACACTTGCTTAAGGCAATGCTTAAGGACCTGGAGCGGCTCGTCGGCTCAGGTCCCAAGAGGTGCCCGTCTGTGGTAGCCTTCAGTGATGTCGTAACTTCACATCTACGGCACGTTTCCGAGTAAAAATGTCAGCACAGAACACAAACAGAAACATACTCGATGCACTGAGGCGGGGGGAAGGAGGACAGAAGGAAAACACAGGGGTGATGCAACACGCCAGCTGTCCCGAAACAAGCGAATTTAGAACCAACATTCCGACTACAGCCGGCGGGAAAAGTGAGACGCGACACAGACACCGGCTTGGCAGAGCCTTAATGAAACACTCGGGGGTGAAGGTGAGGTCAGAACCCCGCCACCCACACACGTCCCGGGCCACTTGCGCCCCCAATGGTCAGGCAGCCAGAGCTCAGGGAAGCAGATCCGCCAGATGCTGGGAAAACAAGCGGCAGGCGCAGGCATCTTCCAGCACATGAAAAACACAGCCATAAAACTTTAAACCTTAAATCCACACTTGTTTTTGACGGCCCAAGTACGGGCAATCGGCCCAACAGCATTATTATTATTTTATGCTTAATAAACACAGCTAATTATAAACACTGCCACTGCCAGGAGACTATTTAAATTTTCTGAGAAATGCAGACACAAAGCAGAATGGCACCCTGTCCCCCCCCAAACCCCTACCCCCACCACACCCCCATACCCAGACACAGTTGGACTTGGCCTCAGCACCTGTCGGCGATTCTTGGAGTCAATTTCGGCTGGCGGGTGGCTCCTGCCATGGCACAGTGCCCAGATGTACCTCAGACAGGGGCGCCGTGTGCCCACGATGCCATAACATAAATAAACACACAGCACCAGACAGAAATCGCTAAAAGTTTCACCTCTATCCCACTGCATATTACTGATACCCTCTAGAACATATTTTGAGAGTTTAACATAAAATTTGTGTTGTTATCTTGACCGAGACACATCATAATTAAAGGGTCAACTGGGAATTACTTAAACACAACAAAAAAAAATGTTTACAGGGTTTTGGAGCTGAAGTATACTGCCAGTGGTTAAAGGAGAACTACAAAAAGATGTTAACCTTTACATTTCTCACAACACAATACTGGGTTGGTGGACACGTTTAAAGAGGAGGTTTGTGTAGCTAGTCTAATCATTAGTGGTGCACATGATAAACACCCGCTTATTTTCTGAAATGTGTACCAAGCCATAAAATTAGTCAAAGTTAGTCAAATTTTCAATGCAAAATTGGCAACGCAAGTTACATGGTGGGTAAAACCATATGAGCCAAGCTACATTCAATATTTCAAAGAAACAAACCCTAATACTGTGTTTGCATTAAAAGAGAGGGCACCCTCCAGTACATGTCAAATTGTCCCAAAATTTTGTTCAGGCTGCCTCATACCTGCCATTGGAATGGGCTGTTAAGGAATAAACTTTGTGTACTGATTGCTACCAGCTACAAGCCATTATACACATCTACAGCTACAGCTACAGCTAACAGGAATGACAAATTACCACATGAAATATGTTGCTACACAGTCATTCTTCATTAAAAGGTCAAATCACGAACGAACATCATAAGACAAGTTTTAAATGGGAAATTGTCCCAGTACAGCCATGTTAGTAAAATGCACCAGCAAAACAGGTCAAATCATATGCAAGTTGCACAAAAACGTCATCTGTATGAAGAATTCATACAGAAAAAAAAAAAGTCCAAAAGAGTACCTCAGAAATTTTTTCATTTACTTTTCCCCTCTGGACAAACCTGCTAAAGTTTTGAATGAAACTGACTAAACGTATCTTTAAGACAAAGGCAACAAAAAATTAGTCAAAAATTAGTTAGCAAGTCATCCACCCATCTCACTGACACCTTCCCAATCAAGCTGAACTGGCCTTCTTGGTAGATGAAAGCCTCGTAACACAACAGCTCTCATGTGTTCGAGCCGCAGTGTGGATGCTGCCCCAGCCAGGCCCGGCAGCCGAGGGGTTAAAGGAAGCGCTCCCCCCAACAGCAGCCCATCTACTATTTTCAGGTCCTTAACTTACAGGCAGCGACAGTTGACGTGCAGTGAGGGCAGCTCCTCCTGACTCGGCACTTACGTGGAACTCGGTGGTGTTGAGAATGTGACGCCCATCCGGGCTCCAGCGCGAGGAGACCAGCCCCGCAGAGCCCTCGTCGATCTTACAGTGCCAGTCGGGCTGCTCCAGTGACCACACCTGAAGAACGGGACGGAAGTCTGCTGCAAAGAGTGAGGAGAGACCCCCTTGAAACCCCCCCATCCCTAACCGCCCCCGCCCGTTTCCAACAGAATGAAGGACTGGCGCTGGCTCCCTCTGCAAAGGTAAGGCGATGCCAGTTTTTCACGACTTCTCATCTTCGCAACTGAGGGTTCTGAATACTAGAAGCACTTTTAGATCCTAATCACACGGGCGTATCAGAGTAATAATGTTCCCTGAGGTTGTCGAAGGTCTGTTTCACAATCAGTATGCAGCCTAATAGATCGGGGGTGCACTGAGGTGTTTCAGCCCCATGTGAACTTGCTGTAACTGTAACCTTTTGGAAATTTAAGTGACAAAAAGTAATGTTCTTAAATATTACAAAGACTACAACTTCGTTTAATACCTGTTCATCTCTTATACTAACCACTGGTTTATGTTGCCTAGGTATTAAGTTTTCTGACTTTAAAAATGACCCTTAAACTCGCACGCCAAAATGTCTAAGCAAACGTCTGATAAAGTGTAAGCTTATACCTGCACCAGACCTCGCTTGTACATGGCACACAGGATAAACTGAGAGTCAGATGACCACTCCATGCAGGAGACCTGGTCCAGGCAGGTGTACAGGTGTAGGATCTGCAGGCTGCTCACATCTCGCACCACAAGCCTGTACTGCACACAGGTGGCCTGCAGGTACAGAAAGGACCCGGTCACAGAGGTGGCTTTTAAGCTGCCTGAAGTACAGTGCAGTATTTATGCACATGTATGTGAAAGCGTGGGGGTAGAGGTCAGCTGGTGAGCACTTCCTAACTGGAAAGTGTCAAAACGACCTATTACCAAAACTTCAGCTTTAAATACAAGAGCTTGATGGTAAAGATTAATTGATTTAATGCCTTAATATTCTGGATAAACAAGTATCTTACCAGGTATTTCCCATCTGGGGAGACTCTGCACAGTTGGTTGGAGTGCTTGAAGACCTCCGAGAAATTCATCTCCTTCTGTAGCTCATCTACCTGTTGCTATGAAGAAGAGGGGGGGTCCAGGGGCCGCTTGCGGCGCTGACGTGCAGAGACTAAGGAGAGGATTAAACCCCAGTGTAAAACGCAGTAATCTGCGGGCAATCCCCTGACATGGTTAGAGCTTTACTAACATGCCGAGCACTTTCCAAGCACAGAAGACGTGGCGGTAGGAAGCTGCAAATCTGTCTGACCTCGGACTTCGAGAACTCCCACAATACGAGTCGATGAAACTTCCTGCGTGATTTTTTTAAACCAGGCTGAATAGCAAACAGCTCAAATGAAAGCAGTCAAAGTAGCATATTTTATTAGAGCCAGCAAGAAACGAGAGCTAACTAGAGTCACGTCCGCAACACTTGCAAATAACACATTAGCAGGCTAGCAAACAGCCAGTTTGCGGTTACACGCACCGCTATATAACGCTAATCATTTAGCAGATTTTTAAAAAAATTATTACCTACACTTCGGATCTCGCCTGGCCCCGGGTTGCATCCAGCTTGCCTGTTGCCCGTCCTAACCGCCGCGAGTAACACTGTTTAGGAAGTGAGCCGTATGTTTATTCTGAGTGACAGGCAAAGCAACCAATCAGCGACGGCTCTGGGACGTTCTCGTGGCATTGTGGGAATGCGAGTTTTCCCCTCAGATTTCGAACCGTCAAATTTATCGCAATTAGGATTTTTTAGAACTTTCTTATTGACTATTTTCACTCAATTTTGATATTTCTGTCTAAAAAAACCCAGTCATTCCCAACAATTTGCAGTCACTCAAAGCCTGCTCAGGACCATGCACTCAACCACTTTGCGATTTCTGCCACATATATATTGAAATACATTCAATGAAATATTAATTTAAACGTGAATATTAATTGGTATTTAAATGCACTTATGCTGTTTCGTTGTTATGTGCATTTTAAAACAAGTACATCACTAACTTGAACGGCACATTAAGAACAGACAACAAACGTGCTGGGTATTTATTATTTGCAGTTAGCAGCCACTTCAGTTCAAGGAAGCGTTTCTCAACCTCTTGAAGACCCCCCAGCGAGAGAACAAAATGCTTCCCGCTCCTGTGTGCTGTAACGGCGGCTAACGCCTCCTGCAGTCACCCCTAATTCCCACAACCCAACCCTCAGACTCAACTAAGAAACAAAGTCTTGTAGGCAAAGCGGTACCTGACTAATCAGTCATTTCGGCATATTTCTGAAATCGTATTTTCTTTCAGCTTGATTTCTTATTGCTACTTCGGGTACACAATGACTGCCGCTTTTTATAACGAATCCGTGGAACAGTCCGTCCTAATGGCATGACAACTAAGATTTTCTTTTAGTTTTCGGAGGTCCCGTCCAAATATTAATAATAATATAATCTTCACCTCTTCAAAAGAATCAGCTTTAAGAATATATCGAAACTGGAATATCTCTTCAGTTTTTTGGGTAAGTCACGTTATTGTTGGCTCTTTTACACTGATCACTCCTTTAATTCTGCAAAGCAAGCAACATTTCGGTTTCATTTTGATATGAATGTACACGTTTCATATAGATGTATTATTATAGATTTATTTATTTTCAGTGCCTTGTCTTCTTATATATCGAAGATCAGGTCTGTCGTCAGTTCAGATATATCACTGTATCATTGCCTTATGAAATGCAGCAACAATTGACATGCTGAAACAATGTTTTTAAGTAGGCTACGTGAATTATTGCTATTTATGTTAACGTCAGTAATGCCTCTTTTATGTATTAAGCTTATAAGTACATCAACAGATATATGATATATAATGTTTGTATGTGATAGTAAACATTTACCATTAGTTTATTAGTTGCCACCATATTTATAGTTTTATATATGTATTATAAATGTATTTATAATAAATATAAAATGTAATAGGCCTGTGAATAAATGTGTATAAATATATTGCATTGATACATTGCCATTTCTATAAAAATATTATTCGATCAACCCCTCTTCAGACTTAAGCATTCAAGTTTTTATTTTAATACCTGTCTGTGAATTACACCCATTCTGACTGTCATTCCCGTGAATTGATCTAAATTTCTTTGGGCATGAAAGTGGTAATGAATCACCACGTTTTAACGTAAAAATACTGTATTTTAGTTCTTTTTTCTAGTTATTCGTTCTCTTTAAATCCACCCAGACGCGGTCAATAGTTAAATCAATATTTGTGTTTCAAATATTGGGTTTTTTTCTGGTCAGAGTACATAATAATAATTTCCTTTCAAAGAATATACTGCACGCGCTGCTTCTGAAAACTGTTACGTAAATGCAGGGCAGGAATCCACAGCACCTGCGGCCGGTTGTACAACATTCAGATTTCATTGGAAAAATATTATTGTTGTTGTTGTTGTTATTTGCAAGATTGTAGATTGCTAAAATTTTGAAAATAAGACAAAAGGATAGATTTAGTAAAACAAAATTAAATCTACCTTACTCTTTTGTGTCTACAGTAAAATACAAAGTATCTATTTACAATGGCGAGAAAATCAGTTAATGATTCCAAATTTTGTTAAAAACAGCACTAATAATAATAGACTCTATAACTGTCTATATATTTTATTTCATGTATAAATTGATGCATTCTGTTATGAATATTAATTGATTTTTTTTTAGAAAGCATCTTTCACTGAACGTGAATTTCGCAGCAAGAAGCAGTAGCGCGCAACCAATGCCGAATATCCCGAACGTAGCTTATCCCATTCTTAAATATAGATTTATTTATTTTTTATCATTGTATAAACAAATACCATTTAATTCTGTTAGGTGGAATCGCTAAGGACATGGTTTCCCAAATGAACATCCATACACTGTGCGGGTTAACGCTGAGAGTTACAATGTGCGAGCTGGTTCCAAGGCGGCAGCTCCAGGTAAAGTTAATGACCCCTGGGAGGAACGATTTGTGTGGTGTAACTATAGTAGTTGTCTTGGGTACTGATATAACTAACTTGGGCATGGAACTGGCGAATCCAAATTATTCTGCACTGATGAACGTGTCGGTTATGGTAAATATTGCACCCTTCCAGTATACACGTTTTATAACTCCAGAAATAAATACGTTTAATTCAATTGTCTTAATAATAATGCTAAGAAATAAAGCATAACTTTAAAAGCTTATTATAGCCTATGTTTAATTTTTAAATTTAAATTTTTAAATTTCATGTTTATATATAACTTTGCATGTTATTCAGCAAAGAATCATTCCCTGTTGAGCAGTTGCATAAGTGAAGAGGTGCAGTCCCCATCGGCGGGAATTAAATTCTCTATTCGAGCTCGGCTTACTGACGTCCTTGAGTCGCTCGAGCTGCGCATCTCCTGTTCTCTGGAAGTGGTAGCTACCACGGGATTAGAAGGAGCCTAATTGAACAGGTGCGCGTCTGCCGCCAAACGCGGGCGCTGATTCAGGCGCACGGCGGCAGGCGTATCGTGCTGTCAAGTACTGAATATAATGTAAACTTCATGTTTGATTTGACTGAGATCCTGCAATATGTAAAAGAGCATTGGATGTAATGGGCAAGTGAAATACAGGTGTACGGGGAGTTGGTTATGGTCTTAATTTGTACAGGATGTAAATTACCTGTGGGGGGTGGCTCTCTGCGGTTTTGATGACTCCTGAGTCACGTGCTCTGTAAGTGAGAATGATGTGATACTTCCAGCACGTAATTTTCACTTCTGCACCATCTAGCTGCCAGGAATACAACATTTGAGCAATTAGTGAGGCCGTCTCATCATTTTGGTTTTTTTTTATTATTATTTCTGTGCAGTAAACATGTCCGAACGGGTCACTTGTTTCTGACTTCCCATGCTTCACTAATTGCTTTTGAAAATAACAGAGAAGTTTAGCCTGAACGTCCTGGCACTCACGAGAGAGTCTATAATTAATTGTCGGAAGTATATGGCAGCAATACAACTGAAAACCAAATTCCATCGTATTGTATCAGGTTTCGTGGCATGTTTTAACTGGGTTCGCAGCGGGAAGATAGACATAGATACATACATGCATACATACATACATACATACATACATGCAGGCAGGCAGACAGACTAGATAGATAGATAGATAGATAGATAGATAGATAGATAGATAGATAGATAGATAGATAGATAGATAGATCTTATGGATAGGGAAATCGTTCTTTTGTTATTCAGAAACCGCTAAATATTATCTGTATTGTCTACACACTTTCCAGCCAATGTATCTATAGTTGACAGACGTGCTATAAAATTAGTCATACACCCGATGAAAGTATCTTTAATGTTCCAAAAAGCCGCAAACCTTTGCCACACTTTCTCGCCTTCGCCTAACATGCAGTGGCGTTGCCGGGGAGATACGAGACGCTACATTCTGCGCGCAAGTCGATATAATAAGCTTTAAAATAGCAGAGCCGTGCAATCTGAGAGCTGAGAGGGGAGTTGTGAGTTGGAAAGTAAGTTATAAACGCTATAAATAACTTATGAAAACATTCCATGCTAAGAAATATCAAGCTATTAACAGGAATGAGTAATTGTTTATATCAGATTATCAAGGTTTTGGCCGGTTAAAATACAGTGCATTTTCACTGTCTTTTGATAACTAGCTCAGTTTATCATTCCATATGTATTAGACTTATAAGCATAAACTTGTTAGAATGAGCACGCATTGCAAACGATTTAAATTAATATTTGTAATGCGCCGATCCTTTATGGAACGCCGCGTTAATACACGTTTGAAGAATGTAACACAGACCACAGTCTCTTATTTTTTAACGGTCGGTAAACTTAAAATAACCTTCAGGATCGTGTGCGCTGCTAAGTAACGCTAGTATCATAAAAATAAATTTAGTTACTGCCCAAAAAAAACCCAAATGGTTTGTAAGCCCACGTGACTCATAGAACTGCACTACATTGACCGACTGATCTACAAAATGTGCCATATTGCGTATGTATAAATCGACGGCTTGTCGTGTGGAATAAGGGCATTAGTCAGTTACGTAGTTACGTAGTCATAGTGGGCACCATGTTTTCATGCGCGGAGCTGCGTGTTAATGGTAGATTCCTGTCCAGCATTTTGTTGAAGCTACATCTTACAATGAACTAATATATACTCAGGGAACAAAGAGTAAAAGCATTAGGGGTGTGTGCAATGGTCTCCAATGAAGCTCCCTCTGGAGTAGGGGGCTTCCAGGTGACTCATCCATGAGGGACACTTCTCATTGTCAGGACGGAAAGATGGTAGCAATTAACGTTTTGGAGTGGGGAAACCACTACGTGTTTTAATGCTCTACTCCATCTCTTGATTGATTTGTTAGACTTCTTGTGTTGTGTTTATTTAATTGAAATAATGGCTACACTCCAGACATGATAAATGCATCAACATGTTATGTCACTCGGCTGATCCCAGACACCGTATACTCTGGTTCTTGCATCCACATTCTCTCACTTTTCAATCGCCCTTTTTAGTTTCTGTTTTTGTGTTTCATCTAGTATTTACTGTAAAGGCAAAGGTATGGGGAGCTAGCAGGTTAAGTGATTGCATTCAAACAGTGGGATGTTTAGTCTGAAGAGACCCTGTGGAGGTTGTCCTCGCATTACATGTTGATGGGTTGATGGGTGTGATGTCGACCTTCACTGTAGTAGTAGTTTTCCACAGCCTCTGAATCAGAGCAAGGGTTCTTAGGGGTCTTAGCTTCAAGAGTGCAGGGTTGTGGGTTCAAATCCTAGATTAGCCTCTGTGTTTGTATGTAAAACGTGTGTAAGTGCCAGCTTTCAACTGGAATGCACTGCTTCTAGGTAAGTAGTGGATGGAATGGACTAGTCCCCAAAGATGTCCAGTCTAGCCCACAGAAAACTGTATATAAATGATATATCAGCAAACCACTGGCTGTTTCTTAGTTGCTGTATGAAAGCAATACTGTAGCTCCTGTGGCCTGATAGTTGAGTGTTGCGCTACTTCTGCAAAGGTTGTGGATTCAGATCTCAGGGTGTGTTCGCAATTTAGAATCCTTTCCAATACTGTAAGTTGCTTCATCACATAAATGAGTTAATGTAAACATATAAAGGAACAAACTTTTATTGTGTAGCTAAAATCACCATCAAGAACAAACCAAATCTGCGGAGCATATTAATAAACAACCTCACATCCCTCATTCATTTTTTTATTTTAAAAAAGTAATCAGTATTTCTTTACATAAAGAATTCAGTTTAGTCTGCATGTTTCTGTATGTGTACAGGTTTTGCTATTCTTATGAGGACCAAAGAACCTCACAAGTATAGAGAATCCTCAAAAAACGTAACTAGTGAGGTCATTGTTTCGATCCTCATTACTTCAGACTTGACTTCATTTTATAAAAATCTGTGAATGCAATCAAAAAAGCCTAAAATCTAAAATGCCAAAAGTCTTGTATTTTGTTTGGTTACTTATGGCAAAGGTTAGGGCTGGGTAGGGGTTAAGGGTTTCATACTTGGGATTAGGGTTTTTCCCATAGAAATTAATGGATGGTGGTGTTTGTATATTCTAAAGATTTCAGATATTAGTGGATATGAATTTCTGTGCATACTGAGAGAGGGAGTATGAAGTTGAAGGTTAAGCAGTTCTTTATATCCAGAAAGTGTGCTGGTATATAAACTGACTCTTTGACCCTCTGTGTACCAGGGTCAGGGGTCACAGGTCATGTGCCCTCCCTTCCTTTGGCCCTTTACATTGTGGAGTGTAATGGTCAGGTGATCTGACATGTGATCGAGAGCCTGGCGGTTTGTCCCTCATGTTGTACTTAACCTTATCAGCTTTGGTAAACGATTAAGCTGCAGAACTGTGCTGAAATAATGTACACGCTATACTGAGCTGTACTCTGTAAGTACCAGAAATAGGCAAAATATTCACAACCAGTGTTTAGTAAGACAGACCATAGCATTTTGGACAGCTGTATCACTGATTGTCTTCATGGTTTTGAAGACTAAGCTTTGAATAGTAAGTTTTGGGTTATTCTGTGTTTGTTGACTATAGGCACTCCTGTCATTTTACCCATCCATTCATCCATCCATCCATCCATTTTTCTAACCATTTATCTGATACAGGGCATAACCTTTATTTCTATTAATAAACAAAACAACTGAAATCGTGCCTGTGCTGGATGTATTTGAAGTGGATATATAAAGATGTTTTGTAAGATATTCAGGAGTGCCATTGCTCAGTGTGCATTATTATTTTGCAATATTTCTATGTATTTATGTTATGAACATTCCAAAAATAACCTATGGGTTTAAAGTTCGTTCTAAACATGTTTCTGTTTAAATAGTTCACAGTAAAATGATTAGTTTCTTTTTAAAAATTTCTCACAATCTCAATTTCAAACTTTGCGGTTCTATAGGTGTCACAGCCTCAGACCGCCAGGATTGTCACCTGACATGTGGGTTTTGCACATGTCTCTAAATTACCATTAGTGAGCAATTTTTGCAATCAGCTGGCATGGTATAATGTGGGATAAGTGTTCATGGAAAATGGATGTTGGATCAACACCAAAAGGTGATGTTTATACTAATAACCACAAGAGGGAGCCCTTCATTCTTAAATGCTACGATTTTTAAAGGCAGAAATACATAATGTAACAATAGTCGAAATCAAATGAAGATGATCATTTCACATATATTTGGTGGACCCATCATCTGGAGACCCTTCCTGTTGTACAGTATCCGCAGTGGATTGGAGCTGGTGGGTAGTGCTAAGTGTATAAGAGCTTCTCCCGAGAGTTTGGCTGCTGTGGGGGGGTGGGGGTGGCTGGTTTGCAGTTGGGTTGCTAGTAATGTGTGGTGTGCGGGAAAGAGGCTCTGCTTGGAGCCTGGAGCCCAGCTCCCCATGGGCCCATGGTAGGCAGGTCTGGGCACGCCGACCCTGGCAGCACCGAGGCCCCAGCCGGGCCACCTAGCAGCACCCCGAGACCTGCTTGGATGGAATGGGAGACCACCACAGTCAGATGGGGGCCGTCAGCCATTATTATTGTTGTTGTTATTATTGTTGTTGCTGATGCTTTCTTAGTGATTTAGTCTGTACTATTAAATACTGAAAATTAAGTTCCCCATTCAAAGGTGCCATAGCACAGCGCATCCTGGAATTTGGACCCAAAGCCCTCTGGGTAAATTCGGGTTACGTGCCATGTCTTAAGTGCCGTGCTGTGTGATGCAGGAGCTCTCTGTATCGGACTGTGTCGTCTCAGTCAGTGATGTCGCACAACACGCTAAATCCGTGCTCTGCGAGCAGCCTGCAGGTGATGATGTCAGCTCTTTACTCTCCACAGAGTGATCTACCCCTCGGTGGATTACCTGTCAGCAAAGATGTCCCAGTCCACAGCCGCTGACGAGGGCACGACCTTCGAGCATCTGTGGAGCACATTGTGAGCACCTGCCCACCCTCCTGCCTCTCCCAGCCTTGCTCCTCTGCACCCACACTCTACCCCACTCTGTCCCACCCCAGTACATTGTCTCTGTGTTGGGGATCAGAGCACCTTATACGCATGTGTTTCGGTGAATAATCACGGGAAGAACGAGTCAGGTCTACACTGAGTCTGTTTTGGAAAAGCATATACCCATTAGGGGAGTAAAGGCTTCCCTCTTGCAGACATCGTCTTCTTCTGTCATCAGCAACGCATGCCATCGTCTCAGTTGTCAAGGGGGACTCAGCGCCACCTCCCTGGACTTCCTAGCACACTGACCCATGTGTTAAAATACAGTGGACCACAGTGTATGAGGTTACATGACATCACACAGAATTCATGATTCTAGATTCCTAATTGTCATCTCACCATATAGAACAGGGGCAGGCAACCCAATCCTTTAAGGGCAAGTGTGTATCCAGGTTTTTAGGTCAGCTGTTCAAACCCAAGTGTGAGGACTCGCCTGCCAATCAGCCCTCTAATTAGTAACCTAAATAAGGAGTTTCAGTGAAAACCCGCCAACACAAGAGCCCTTTCTGGATAAAATTGCCCGCCCCGATATATGATACATGTGCACAAACATTTGTGTACCAGAACCCACGATAGCTACCGTGAAATGTCATTTCTCTGAAGCCACCATGCCTGTGACGAGGTAAAGTTAAAAAAGATACAAAGCTGGAACAATATTCAAACATCTGAGAAACAGTCAAACATCCAGCATACGATGCAGTATATAGAATGTTCGGCCGCCAAGATAATATTTTAATCTGTCCTATAAACTCTTTTATTATTCACTGTCAATACCTGTGTTATGTTGTGTGGTTCTATGAATTTCTATGATGTATAAATATTTCTCTGTTTTAGGAAAGTATCGCTATCTATTTCATGCATTAATTATGCATATTCATCCCAGCTGTACTGCACAGGTATACTGTTATCCTGGTATCCACTATCACAGTCCATATTCTACCCTATCTTGTTCTGGTACTAGGTGCCCTACATGCTCTGTACACTGATCTGAAAGTAGATGCTGCATTACGCCACCGAAATGCTCAGATGTTCCTCTGTTAACTCTTTCAGGGAGCCGGACAGCACATACTTTGAACTCCCCCAGGGCAGTCACCCTGGCAACCACGAGGCTCCCAGCAGCATCTCCTCGAACCGTGCCGAGGTGTGCATGGATGTCTTCCACATGAGGGACATGAATGAGACCGTGATGGTGAGGAGAAGTTCTCAATGTTCACCTGCAACCACTGTGCTCTCTAGTCCTCCAGCACAGCAAGGCAGCAGTGGCAAGTGTAAATCCCATACTTCCAGTCGTGCCTGTAAATATATAGCTAAAAGGCTTATTATCACTTTTATGGTAACACCTTGCTTGACGGGGCACAAATCAGTATTTGTCAGTATTTAATGTCTGTTATTCATTACTTGATCCTTCAGTAGTTCCTTAGCAGTTCATAAAAGTTCACAGAATGAACAGATATAGTAGAAAATGTAGTAACTGCTTGGGATGAAAGACTCATCATGATTCATTAATGGTGAACAAATATGAGATCAGTATTTAACTTTTGTTACTCATTACTTATTCCTTCAATACTTTGTTCAGTAGTTCACAAGGGGTTAGAGAATAAACATACATAGCAACAAATATTGTAACTGCTTAGGATAAAAGATGCATTATGATTCATTCATGATGAATTAACATGAGAACAGTATGTGCGTGTGTGTGTTTGTGGTTAATTAATACATAAGTAATAGCATAATACAACATTATTTGTGCCCTGTCAGGTACAGTGTTACCACTTTTATTAGTATCTTTGCAGTTTCCCTGAAATATGCAAACCAGTATGTCCAGTGTTTTCTTGACAAATTTTCACACATTTTGAGACAAATTGAGCAGTTACAGTGTTCAGACAGGAAAGAATGTAGACTTAAATATGTTCCATGCAAATGCATACACAAAACTGCACTCTGGTGTGCATGTCTCTGTTTCTAAGCCATAGCAATTGCCCTTTAGTTAAGTAATAACATGGCACCACTTGATACTGAGTGGTGTGTGTAAGCACAAAAACAGTATGGGTGGCATTTGACTCATATTTCCCATAATGCATCGGCAATGACAGGCTTCCCTCCAATGTCAGACAGCTTCCCTCCTGTTTTCCCTCTCTTGCTGAGCATTTTCCCTCCTTGTGTGCTGGGGCAGAGGGATTAAGTGGGAGGTTACTACACTAATTAGCAACCAAGCCAAGCCCACAGCCCAAGACCTGCTGCTGCCCATCTGGAGTGGTTTGCAAAGTGCGCCAAGCACCTGTGAATGGCGGCGCTAGCAAACGGACTCCCTTACCAGCCCTCCCCTGGCCCGCGAATTAGGAACGCAGGGCAACGGTCGGCCTCCTTGGAGAATCCATCCAGTTAGCATGAGCTAAACTCATCCATTAGCTTGGAATTATTTCATTATCGGTTGATTTTCTCAAAAAAAAAGGAAGTGTTTCTGTGAGGAAGACTGAATTGTGTCTTTGAAAGCTGATCTCGGCCACGTGGGTTAACAATGGTGGGGGATTTTTAACCAGCCATGCCAGTGAATGGGACTGGTAATTTACTCTGAGTTTCAATTAGAATCCCAGTCATTCCCCCTGGGTGTTACTTCCCCTGGTGTGTGTGTGTGTGTGTGCGTGTGAGTGTGTGCTTGTACTAGTGAGGGAAACAGGAAGAAGTCAGTGATATTTGTCTCTGTTCTGAACTGGTATAATTAGTCTTTGCAAAGGGCATAATGTCATCATAATCAATGGCATAGGACAGAGTTTGAAATTGTAATCTAGATTATCGTATAATGACATAATTGTTATTGTAAGTACTGAGACTGGAGTCTCTGGATTAGCTAAAATGATGTTCCCTAATATAACTTCACCAAACATATATAGATATAGATATAGATATATTAAGTTAAACGAGGCTTAAAAAGTATATAATGTATATGAAATGTTTCTAATGCTAATGCTAGCTTCATAAAAGAATACGCAAAAGGCTTTGATTTAAGGAACTGATTTAATGAGCATACTTTATTCATTGTAATAAAATTCCATATGCAATGGTTGGTTTAAAGATCCAAGTAAGTTATTTATCTGTGACACCCCTTTTTTGAAGTTGGTATAGTCCAATACATCAGTGAACAAGCCTGGGCCTGCCTGGTGGGTTAATGAATAGTCATGAGAAAAAAAGGGGGAGGTCCCAGATTTGTTGTTAGATGCAAGCCAGGCACGAGGGCCATGGGAGATGGGGGAAAGTTGAAATAGGGGAGGTAGCCCTGTGCATCCCCCCTCCTGCGCCCTGGTGTGCCTCTGCTGCCCTGTCCAGCATCACCACCGCCGCCATCGGCGCCCCCCACCCCGCATTCCGATTTGGGCTCCGCTCTCAGGCACCAGTGAGAACCGCCCGCCGACCTGGACCAGGCCGGGCCCCCGTGTCGCCACGGACAGGCTGCTCCTGCGGGCCAGTTACCATGTTGTACATTAGTGACCCAGCACAGCGCTGCAAAACGGTAGGTGGGAGCTGCTGTCTCTCCTGCTTTGGCTTAGGAAGGGTGCCTGTCTTGCACATGCCTCCGTGTGTGTGTGTTTGTATACTCTGGGTTTTGGTTTTTTTTTTACCTATGTAACATGCTTGTTGATTGGTTGAGCCAGATAGAGGTCTTGTGATTCGATAGACTCACTTCAGGGAAAGTGGGCACGTTGGCAGTTGGTCCTCAACAGGTGTCATTCGCTGGTCCTGCACCTCCATGCAGATGTGGAGCAGCCAGCTGTGCGTTATGTCAGCCTTGGGGTTTCGCTTGCCGCTTGTGTGTGGTGTTTCAAGTCAGGTTAGCAACATTTTTTATCAGAAGTAGCTAAAGATCTACTGATGAACATTGTGCAAGTTCTTGATCGGTGACATTTAACTGGAGTTTAGCCACAGATTGTTCTCGATATATGTACGGATAACAGTTTATAGTTTTGTCTTGTTCTAGCTACTGGAAAAAGAGTAAGGTTTTTACTGAAACTCATTAATGAACTGATATCTATTATTCGATGGATGGATGGATGGATGGATGGATGGACGATTTTTTCATCATTTGTCTATTCATCAATATATTTATCCATCTATCCATCCATCTTTCAATTGCTTATCCAAGACAGGGTCCCAGGGGAAGCTGAAGGTGATCCCACACAGCGTAGGACACAAGGCACCCAGGGCAGGATGCCTGTCCATCACAAGACATTTGTTCATCATATGTAACATGTTTTCGCAATACACAATTCATGCTAAGTAAACACGTGGGAAAATGCAATATATAAGCAAGCAGTTTTTTACCATCTTGTTTAATCATTGGAATGGTTTCCATTAACTTCCTTTTTTATTGGTTTTTAAACAAAAAGAACAACATAAAATAAAAAATATTAATTAAATAACTAACAGGCTGACATGTGGAGGGCATCGTTTTTTCATAAACGTTCATATCAAATGGGACCTTTTGATAAATCGGTTCATTAACATGGATATACACACACACCCACCCAAGTCATCTCACCTCGTCTCGGCCGCTGCACTTCACACGCTCATCAGCAGGTGGCGAAATTTTAACACTTAATTCTTAATGCAATTATCGTCCCCAGTATTATTGTACACACAGTAAACGCATAATCGATAACAGGCAACTTTACGGTGCCTACCTGAGGTCCCCCTGGGTATACTTTTCCGACCGGGGTAGAGGGTGTTTCCCCTCGGCAAATTTTGCGTTATCGCAAAGGGGGGCACTTTCAATACAGAGGGGCACGTCCCCAGGCACAATCAGCCCCTCTGCACGTGCTTGGGTACTAAAAAGACCACAGGCACTCAGATGCAGTTTTATTAGGTAGCTCTTCGTAGTACCAGGTTGGAGCCCCGTCTACGTTCAGAGGAGACTTAACTGCGTACCACTCTTGTAGTTTCAGCTTTTAAGAATCTGGCGATTCTCTACTGACGTCTGTCACAAACGAGGTGTTTTCAGCCCTATAAATACCGTGGGGTTTTTCTCTTCTTCATACCATTCTCTGCATGTTCTAGAGACTATATTACCTGACAATCCCAGAAGGCGGGGTGTTTCTGGGATGCTGGAACCACCACATCTGGCTCCAAGCATCACATCACGTTTAAAAACGCCTTCGATCGCACGCCTTAGCTGTTCGAAAGCTCTGTACCTGAAGGTCTTGACCCAGTCTGTGTGTGTGGATATATGAATGTATGCTTGGCACGGGGAGTAATGAGATAAGCCGGAGGGCGGTGTTCCGTGCGGCGCGGACGCGCGGTGCCTGCCTGGCGCCCCGTCCTCCCGCCGTGCGGCAGCGTTCCGGTGAAGGCGCACCGCAGAGCTCACCGGCCGGCGCCGTGTCGGGACTTGCAAGGCGCGCCGGTGCACCGGCATCCCCGCAGCCCTCGCCACCGCCGGCTGCGCCACGCAGCGCTTCTTCGCCGCCTCCCTCCTACCCACTTGTCCGTGTTTCGGAGGTGCGCTGGGGCTGGCATCGTTTCTCTACCTTCTTTTGGAAACTCCCGAAAAAAAAACCCTAATATGGGGGCGAAGATAGTCTTTGATCATCGTGTGAATTGAGAGACTGACATTGCATTCTTTCCCCCGTCAAGTTTCAGCAATGTTAAAAAAAAACGCAATGCAAAGGTAAAGCTGTACTCTTTGACATTTTGACCGTACATTTGCTGGCTAAGTACTTGATTATACTTTTATTGAAATTCTTGGCCCACC
>JAODKL010000107.1:4042129-4066748 GCA_026780765.1 Petrocephalus schoutedeni | reverse complement strand
TCTAATGTCAGTAGCTGATGACTCTAAACATAGAGCAGAATACATATGAAATCCACCAGTAAACTTAATGACGTCAACCAGACCATTTCTTTCTACCTTTGGAAGCAAAACCTGTTTATATCCTTAACCAGTCATGTCAAGGAGAAATTGGAACGTAGCATATCGCTGCTGTGCTTAAGTCCTCTCCGAAGTGCCAGAAGAGGCCACAGACTGCTATGATCTCCGCACACGGAGAGCATCACACACTGGAGGAAAGAGGATGGGGCTGGACCGCGGAGGACGTCAGCACAGACGTGTCCCCCAGCCTGATTTGTTTCATGTTTCGTATTTTCCAAAGTCATTTCCTCAGTCGTCTCAGGCCCCCGTCCCAGAAATGACTGCACACACGTCAGACGTCCCCTGGAGGTGCTCGCGACACTATGCCCCGGAGAAGCTGTTAAGGGCTTTCTGACTTCAGACCCAACCGGGGGGGGGGGGGGCTCGGGGGTGGGAAATGGCAGCAATTAGGCCATGGTCAGATTAGGATTTGTTTTACAACCCGCCCCCCACGTCAGCCCCCCGCTGCCTGCCTCGGGACAGGGCTGCTACCCCTTTAAGTGCGCCTGGATGTAACTGGAGCCTGCCAAGGCGGGTGGATGTCTCTCTGCTCCCTCTTACCTATGTGTGTCCTGCCTCACCCCACCCCGGCCCTCAGTCCCAGTACAGCCTCCTGAGCAGCAGTATGGAGCCCAGCCTGGGGGGCCGAGCGGCCTCTGCCAGCCCCTACAGCTCCGAGCACGCCTCCAGCGCGCCCGCACCCTCGCCCTACTCGCAGCCCAACTCCACCTTCGACGCCATGTCCCCGGCGCCCGCCATCCCCTCCAACGCCGACTACCCGGGACCGCACGGCTTCGAGGTCACCTTCCAGCAGTCCAGCACCGCCAAGTCCGCCACGTGGACGGTGAGTGACTTCACACGCCCGCCCCCGCCAGCCACGCAGCACACACACTGACGCACACACACCTGTAAGCACTGCGGCCACTCAGCGCGGAGCCCGCCAGCGTGCCAGCGGACTTACCTGTGCCATCAGCCCTGCCCTGTTCCTGTCGTCATTCTCCCGTTCCTCTCTTATGGGGGGGGGGGTGCCTTGGTGTCAGCAGCAAATCTTCACTTGGGCTGTCCCGTCCGGCCGCTTCCTGCCTGAGCTGTCCATCTTCACGGCAGGCGCTTGTACATCTCAGATCGATCGCTTTAGTTCACTCTGTGTGCAAATCTTGTGCAGTGGTGTCACCTGTCAGGAGTGATGCACTGATTCTGAAGAGCTGGAACATTGCTCACTTGATACCCCCCCCCACCCAAAAGTAGCTGATTAAGCATTGCCATTAGCAAGCTTTTTTTGTACAATCTGTCTTAAATTCTGCTGGAATATGGTGTTAATGCAGTGTCTTTATTGTTATTTTGGCCTTAGCAAGCAAGAGGAATGTTCTATTGTTTTTCTCACAATTTATACTGAGATGAAGAGACTGTTTTGTGTATTTTGTGTTTGTGTGTGTCGCTGCCTTTGCGCCAGTGACAGGTACGGTTGGGGGGGGGGGGGGGGGGCGCAGAGAAGCGAGAGGAAACTTCTGCTGCATTCCGGATAGCTCTTCTAAATAAAAGCCTTCACAGAAATTGCCCACCATATTTTTTGGGACCTGATCTTCTGACCTCGTGCGGCGCGTTTAGCGGAGCGGATCGGGGTGCGAGGCGACCGGAGCTCGACCGTGAATCCTGCTCGTCTTCGGGCTGTGAACCGACCGCGGTCCCCAGCGCTTCCACGCAAACCGATGGGCATCACATGCAGCAATTATTTCCGGCACAACGCAAACGCATGAACAGGTGTGAATAGGCTCTCTTAATGAACACCGCTATTTTAAGTGTATGGTAGCCTATAAATATCTTATAAAGTATATCCTAAATCGTTAGGGAGGCGATACAGAGACGGATACGGGGGTAACTGACGATATACGTGTTTTATTCTTAATGACCAGTTACAATAATTAATTTGCCAAGGTACCTAAACCCCAGTATTAAAGTACTCGTTATTAAATGTGATATAGTGACATTTTTGCAAGGCTTTCTCGATATTGTTAGCGTATTATACGGTTATACTGGCACTTTCTGTTTATTATCCTTTAATTATACCTTAGTCTCTCTTTTCAAGGTGCAGCTGCCAGAAAAAAATGATAAAAGCTGGAGAAATATCATTATTACGTTTTTTATAACTCATTCGAGTAGCGTGTCAAGAGTTTACCTCCAGAATATGTTATTACAAAGATAATTGCGGTATATAACAGATAGAAGCGTTTAATATATTTTTTCCAAGAGGATAAAAGGATGAAAGGACCACTTAAAAAGATAACAGGCGTCATTTAAATTTTGCAATTGTGTATTTTAAAGCGTCTTAAGACAGAATGTGAAGAGCCGACTCAGGCTGACGGAAGGGTGCTGATTGAAGGTGCGCAGTTAGGGGGGGCTGCGTTGTTTTGTCCGTTCCCGAAACCCTATATGCTTGTGTATCCTCTCAGCTGACATGTGTGCACTATAAAAGCATTCCTCAGCAGCTAAACGCGGAGTTTTGCTGGTGTTAAAAGAGCGATCGGGGATCACAGCAATGCTAATCTGCCCTCTTTGCCCTGCTATCGGAGCACTTTGACTGGGCAGCCTAACTAAATGCTACTCGGGCTTTCTTTTCGTGTCCTGCACTCGAAGAAACAGAAACTCGGGTTTTATTGAGGGATCCGATAATGCTAATAAATACGGCTCCGGTAGGTGAGGGCGCAGGATTAGCTGGGGAGATTCTGATTTGAGTGTTTAGGTGACAGAAACGAATGGCCTTGGGTGGCACTTATTGCAGGGGTATGTGACCTCAGCCTGTCACCGGCGTGACCTTGCGTAAACAGAGCCGCCGCCTACTTGCTTTGGGCTGGTTTCGCTCTGTTTGCCCTATTAATTCATGCGTGAGCGCTGCATTCAGGACCCAACGGTGCTGAAAAGCGATCCGACGGTCAGAGCGTCGGCGGCGGAGAGGGTCACCTCAGGGGACGCTTCACCCTGGCGTTCATTCCGAGACACTGTCACATACTGACGGAGCGACAGACGCCTTCGCTGCTGTCTCAGACACACACACACACATATGTCATCTGCAGTTCTGAAACGAACGCTGCAGATAATCATTTAATCCCCTTTTTGGATGTAAGACTGGCAATGAAAGCGGCCCGTCATAGATACCACTGCTGGTTTGGTCTGTGCAATGACGGCAAGGACACCAGTTTCTGTGTTTCTTACGAGTGAAATCGAGTTAAACGTTCGCATTAGAAGGCAGGATCAATTCTGACTTGTACAAATTTAGCAGTAATGAAAGATAAATAATTTTTCGTACTGGATGATCACTGCATTTTGTATGATTTTGCATAAATATTTCTACAATTAAACCATCTCTTCATAACATTAATTTTATCTTGCTGGCAGTCAAGTCTGTGTTTAGTTGTAGGTTGTGTGTCAGGTATGTTTTGCTAGCCGGCTATAAATAGGCGACTTGTGAAATAGTCGAAGGATTAAGGCTTCATTGTTAAAGGTTGACGGACAGGAACCAAGGAGATACCTCGGGGATGGCTGGTGGCTGAGAGGATTTGTCCTGAATACCAGCTATCTTCTCCACTCTAGCTATCTGCTTGGTGAGCATCGTGTTGGAATTCCTAAAGAGAGGGCACGCTCTTCTGCTGCTGTGAAAATCCTGACATTTAGGACAGGTGCCACAGAAGTTCAGAAGATACAGCTTTGCTGGGCATCATAATAAATGTAGACTGATTAGTTTAGCATGTTCTCATTCATTTTCACTGGAATGAGCCCCTCGTTTTATAAAACTCTAGTGACACTCCGGCAGGAAAGCAGTGTTAGTGAGGCATTAAGCCCTTACACTTGAATGCAGTGTGAGTGACTTCTGACTGCATATGCACCGTAAGCTTGTTTGATAGGTCCGTTGCAGGCGTATGAGTGGTATGGACATGCAGACTCTCAAGGGAGCAGCTTTGAAGGCTCATAAATTCAGTAGCTTTTGAATGCGGGACACAGTATCGAGTTCCTCGGTAGCGAAATCGGCCGGATCGAGTGGCCAAGGAGCCAAGCTGTCGACGTGAGATGCAGCCGCATCGAGACGGACATCGGGTGAAGCGGTGCGCTGCGGACCGTCGGCCCCGTGAGCCACACCTTCATCTGCTGGTAAGGCCCATAAATACAGGTATGAAAATCTAAGCACGCCTTATTTAAAGGCACACGTATTGAATATGACTCTCGTGCTATAATCATACAGTTTGGAGACAGGAGGAAGGGAAATAGTCTATTATCAGTACAACGTCCATTTATTCCCCAGACAGCATAAATACCCCCAGGCTCTAATGGAGGTCAGAGGCCCCCTTCAATCCCTGGACCCCTTTTATGGGAACCTGGCTCATTTATAGAAGCCTGTTCCCTCCAGGTGAAGGTGGCCATGGTCAAGACTAAAACCTGAACAGGACATGAATATCTTTCTGCAGTTCACTCACTGCCGCTGCTTTAGGTAGAAAAAGATCCTCTGTTAGTCCATTTCTCTGGGCACCAGGAATTTAGAGAGTAGCTAAGTATCTTCCTGTTGCCCAAGGACACGTGTCGCGGTGGTATAACTGCAGATCTGGCTAATTACAAGTTTTATATCATAACTAATAGAACATGCGATATTGCAAGACCAAAGATGTCAGTACATTCTGCTTAATGACTTCTTTTGTCGACAGACATTGATAGTGATTGCATAAGACAGATAAAAACCAGTCCAATGATTTCTTTCCCCCCGTTTGCTATTTTGTTCTTCTGAGTTGTGCTTTTTTATACTTTTTATATATCTTTTATTATATGAAGGAGCTCTGTTGTTTTTGTGCTTTTCGGTAATTTGATATATTTCCGACCTCTGTCTTAAGTTTGGATTTTTGTCCCCCTGCGTTTTGACAAGCGCTGTCAGACCAGCGCAGGCCGGCATGCTGGCATCTCTCGTGAGTGAAAGGGGGGCATCCCAAGTGCGACGGATGGTCCAGTGCCTTGGCAGGCACCTCCCTAGACAACAAAGGGATTACGGCAGCACGGCAGCCCAAATTATAGTGTTAGCTTAATATGGGGGGGATTCCCAAATCACATCATCGCGTGTGTTTATGTCTCCAAGCCCCCCTCATTAAATGAATGCAGGCTGTGTATACTCGAAGAAGCCGTGGGATTACGCACTGCAGAGGGGTGAGGCTTAGCAAGGAGAGTCTTTAAGGGTTAAAGAAGGCGCTTTGTGCAGGTCTGTATGGCCCCCGGCTATGGGGTGTGGCATAGGGGCAGGCTGAGTGCTTTGCAGCTCCCCGGTGGGCATCTGCTACGGTCACATCCAGTGGGATGAATCTTTGCTTCGTACCGATGCACCAGCCTGACTGTCCTGTAAAGCGACACTGAGAAGCGTCGCCAACCTGCAGCATTCTGGGTCGAAGTTTGCATTACTTACGGACAAGCAGCAAACTCGCAGCTTGAGAATTCTATACACCACAACATTCCTAGTCCAGGGCTGCATTTCCCCAAACCTTCACGCCGCTATGATCGTAACTTCAGAGAGAAGGAATTCAATATGACGACCCTGAGATAGATTAGCTCTCTGGGCTGAGCCTCTGCCACTCCTGACAGTGACTTTTTAAGTTCGTTTTCATACCCACCTCCTGCTTAATGATGTGCATATCTAGCAGAATGTGGTGGGGCCCAGGGGCCCAGACAGGTGCACGGGGTACGCTGACTCCCCCTTACCTGATGCTGCCTCACGCGGAAGTCCCGCTTTCACAAAAACAGCCTTGTCTCCTTCCCCAGCCCAGAGGAAAAGGAGTCATGGATGATGGAAATTACATTTAACACCCCCAGATTTTTCAATACAGCCCCCCCCCCCAGCCATGATGCTGAGGATTTCATTTTACCCGACGGAGAGCATGGTATCGACGAGCTGGGACTCGCATCCAAGCTGCTCTTCTCGTCTGTTACCCTTTCCAGCGGTGAACACGTCCTGGCACGCCACAGCCACCCCCATCTCCACAGAAAGCCCCCCCCCCCCCCCAAATCCAACTGCTCTCAGTACCCCCCGGGACTCAGTACTTCATAATTCTGAGCGTTTCCCATGTCTGAACCTCAGAGAATCTTCTTTCTCCGTCCTTATCCTGGGATGACCAGGTCAGCACCTGTCGTCATTTTTTATTTTTGTTACAAAAATCACAGATTTTCCAGGTCCAAAGATTTGCTCTGCTCCATATCACATCATACTCAAATCAGCAGCAGAATAGGTTAGTAAAGCTTTGGACAAAGATTGGGAACTTTGGGCCAAAAGTGTAGTTCCTGGTTTTACAGTTTAATACAGTAAGCGTGCAGTAAATATAGAATTCTTTTGCATATAAGCAGCCATGTATTTTATAATCGTTCAAGCCACACTGTTGCTCCGCGTGCATGCTGTTTTTGTTAGGATAACTGAATCTCTGTCCATTTCTATGACTTGAGACATTTCGAGCCATTTGGCCATGAAATCCCACGTCTATGAAGGAACACTTTCTCGTTGTCAAACTGTTTCACAAAATGTTTGTGTAAGGCACCAGCGATATTTCCGACAGTAGCCATCATTCAAGATTCAGAATATCAGATAAGGCTCAAATAATGATCATGTGGACTTTCGCGAAGCTATGTCATTCCACTTATGTGACAGAATTACAGTATAGTAAATGATCAAATTAGCCGTTTGGGTGCTTGTGTCGTAGGGCTTGTGTGGGTTCACACAACGAGGAGTAAATCTTGTAGATCAAGACGTTGAACAAAGTCCCCAGGACTGTGGGCCGGACGGCAGAGAGCGTGGAAGAGAGGCTAATGCCTGCTCCCGCCTGCTCTGACATATCTGTCCTGTTAACCGGAGCTGCGGTCGGCAAGCTGGGGCACGCCAGAGGAGATGACAGACATGTTATTATCACTCAGTCTCTCCTAGCTTGTCCAAACCTGCGCTGGGCCATTGATCAGCCGCAGGAGACCCGTCTACAAGGCCCCCCACACCCCCACACCACCAACTCCGCAGTTTCTCTTGACTTTATATAGAAAATCAGCCAACTTAAGACACATTACCCAAAGAGACTTGCATATGCCTTACAAAGCTGGTTTGTGAGAAACAAGCAATGTGGGTTATAAATACCCCATGTAGAGGTGAAAGTCCCATTTAACTGCCATTTATGTTGTTTGGCCCTTAACCACTGCTCCACCTGCTGGCTCAGCTATGATTTTCTCCATTCTACCACGGCTGGCTTCCCACAGCCTTTCACACTCACCCGTCACTGCCCATGTGTTGGTCTCCTTCACTCTGCACTGTGTGCGGTCTGTGGGATGCTCAGATGGTCCAGAAATTAGAGTTGGGGGGTGTCATTACCAGCACTGGTTTGATTAAGAATGTAATTAAATAAAGGAAATGGATGTAGGTGAGTATAGTCTTGGATGGACAAGTCTGGGCCTTTCCCAGAATACCTCCGCATTGATTCACTTTATTCTTCGCCTCCGTTGTCAAGTACGGTTCTGTCCGAACGTGTTGCCAATTAGTCGTTCCACTCTCATGATCCCAAAAGGAGAGGTATTGTTCAAATTAAATCACAAAAAAACTTGGCAATGGGAAAAATGGAAACATTACCATGTTATGGATATCTTAACTCACTGATGTTGATGTGTATTTCTGTTCTGCGTTTAAGAGGCTTGACTTTTAAAGGAATGTCCCTTTTCAGAGCATATTTTACCTATTTTTTAATCTATGTTTATCTATAATGTACCTAGTTGTATGGCTGAAAAAATTCTGATTACACAAACTGTTCTTAGGAACAATTGCTGTGCGTCTTCTTTGACCTGAGCGTACCATCCGGTGAGGACACCAGCTCCTCAGGCACAGCATGTGCTGACATGCAGATTCATCTGGAATCCTTTGGCATGCTTCTAGTGAGACACTGACCAGCCTCCATTGACATTCCCACTGTCCCTAATAATCAGACATGGGACTCAGTTAATTGAATTTTGCCTTTTGATTTATATGGGTACACTGTGGATAGGAGGAGAGTCATTGACATGGGCACATGGTTACATTTACCTTAGGTATATATATTCGGAAGCCTGGAGTACTCAGATGACTCCCCTTTGGGGTTGATAGCCCATCTTTGATTCCTCTTCAGAGGTAGTAGCTCAGTTTTGACACCCCTTTGGGGTGGATAACTCAGGTTTGACTCTCATTTGGGGTTGAGAGCCCAGTTTTGATTCTTCATGGGTGATAACCCAGCATTGACTCCCTTTTAGGGTTGATAGCTCAGCTTTGATTCCCCTGTGGGATTGATAGTTCAGATCTGACTCATCTTCGGGGTGATAACCCAGTTTTGGCTCTACTTTGGGGTAATAACCCAGATATGCCTCTTCTTGAACATGACAACTCAGCCATAACCCTATCATCGCCCCCCCCCATGAGTAACTTCCAGGTGAGGTCAGGGCATGGCACGGTGAGAGCTCTTCTTCAGGGAAAACCAACTTCCATCCACACCCCCCCCCCCCCACACACACACACACGCCAAAACAGTTTGCCGGGCGTGTCCCCATCTGCCTGAGAATGTTGGCTCAGGAATGGGGTGTTGGGGATAAGAGGAGAGAATGGATGTTCACACCTGCATATTTTAATCATGTCTTGAACCACAACATGTCAACAATCTGATAGCTAGTAAAACGAAGTTTTTCTATGGATTCCAGCAAATTGCATTGGCTAAATCAAGTGGTAGCGCACTAAATCATGCCTTATTGTTGCCTTATAGTAATATCAATCTTTATTCAGGTACTCTACCACCATATGACTATAATAACTTGAAGAAATGCCCCTTCATTCTGAAATCAGAGATATTTTTCGTGTCTCAAGGTCCCACAGTAGCTTGAGGACATTGATTGAATTCTGATATGTTCACATTTCTCTCTTCTCTGAAGAGCGATGTACAATTCCCTCTGGTGAATGTTTTAGATTGTTTTATTGCATAAAGTCTTGTTGCGACTTGTCATTTTTGGGAAGATGGTACCCCCCCTCACCCCCCCCCCCCGTGTCTTTTAGTGAATCTGAATTTCACTGCATGGACAGCTGCCAGTGTGAATGATGGCTGTTTTTTTACCCTAATCTGTACCCTATACTGAGGCTTCTGAGGTTGTTTGATTTGCATACATGCAAATGTTTGTATTTATTGTTATAAACAGCGTGACGTTGGGACTCGAAGCTTTTCAGGTTTCAGGTGACTGCAAAAACTGTCATTTCAGCAGTGCACATTTCATTTTACATGTCATTTTACAAGCCTCTAGCATGGTTCCTTCTGGGCTCCAGCACTACAGACGCAATTAGAGGACAGTCAAGGGGAGAGATGTGGCTGAATGAATTCCGTTATCCCTGTGGGGTCCTTCCCTTCTAACCCATAAAATTACACACATAACGGCTCCTTCCTGATCATCCATCACCTGCCTCTGCCTCTGCTGCTTATTCCACTGGCCGTTTATGAGCAACTGTGTACCACACGGCTTCACTTAAAGCCTCTAATTCTGTCATGAAAGATTATGTGTTTATTTGCTGTTAGCTTTCATCTGCTGCATACCGGGGTGGTTCTCTTTCATTGCTGTGTTTTTTGATAGGATCTTTCACATGATAGGAAATATGTAGCAAATAATAATTAATCATTATCTATCTATCTATCTATCTATCTATCTAAGTAATTTGTCTATCCATCAGTATGAATGTGTCTGTGTGTGTTTGTAACAATTGTATTACAACTGTTTTCATACATTGTGCTGCTATTTCTGCAGATAAACTTTGCAAATGTAATCTGCAGACACACATCATAGTAAGAGGCTTGAGGTTAATTCAGACTTCAGTGGCACAATTTTTTTACATAACAATCAAGCTTTAAATAGTGCTTTGACTTGATTGGTGGCATGCAGTAACTTGCTGATTATGGTACTTAATCGTAAAGGGAAATGTAATATTCACATAGGTAAAAGTAGCTGATATGCATTTTCAGGTAAAGATCACTTTCAAAACCTGCTAAATGATGAGGAATAGATCATAGCAAATCGTCCTTGAAATGCGGATCAATGGCATTCACGCTGGGCCAGGTGAGCAAAGTGGCTCTCTGACTTGCTTCCCCAGTACTCGCCCCTGCTGAAGAAGCTGTACTGCCAGATTGCCAAGACGTGCCCTATCCAGATCAAGCTGTCAACTACCCCGCCCCCTGGGAGCGTCATCCGCGCCATGCCCGTCTATAAGAAGGCAGAGCACGTGACCGAGGTGGTGAAGCGGTGTCCCAACCACGAGCTGGGTCGCGATTTCAACGACGGTAAGAGGGAACCCACCGCGGGAGGAGCAGTGCATGCCCCCTACGATGGCCGCTAGTCAACTGAGGTGGAGTTAGGATAAACCGTGAGAGAGATCTACGTGAAGCGTGGTGTGTAGGCTGGCTGACACATGCAGGAGGTGGAGTTCAACAGTTTCACCACTGCAAAGGCAGCCAGGATAAACAGGATTATCAGAGAGCATCAGCAAAAGGCAAAAGACCCAGATTCTCCCCAACGCCTTGGCTTTCAGCTTCAGTTAACAAAGAACACATTCAATCCCCCAATTAAGGCAACTTTGAGATTTTATTAACAGTCGGTCAGCTGGGCCAGATCTAGGCATAGGCAGATAGGCAGACCCTAACCCTAACCCTAACCCTAACCCTAACCCTATCTAAGGATTACAATTGGCCAAGGGCACCCCCTCACTTCCGCCCCCCCACCCCTTGACTATCAGTGCAAAATATATTAGTGTAATTGTTATGTTGGTTATTAGCGGACAGATTCTGTTTTATATATATTGTTGAACTTGTTTTCAACAAGTGTACAAGTCAACGTGTCATGTGTGTTTACGTAGCATCAGAAGTAAAGGCACTTTTCATGAGCGATATTATTTTTCGTTGTTCTACCTTTCCACGAAACGGTGTTGATTGTACCCTAACCAGGCCAGGCAGCTCCGGCCAGTCACCTCATCCGAGTGGAGGGGAACAACCTGTGCCAGTATGTGGACGACCCCGTCACGGGCCGCCAGAGTGTGCTGGTGCCCTACGAGTCCCCGCAGGTTTGTGCTCCTCTGCCCTGCTCCATAAGGGCTGCCATTACACATGCACATTATTATTATCGCTACTTAGCCTGCCCAAAGCAACTTACAATTTTACGGTTGTGTAATTTTATCACAGCGACGAGCGAGATCCGCCTTCAACTGGCAACCCTCTGATGATAAAGTGCATGTTGTCATCCGCCACGCTGTGTGCTATGTTAACATACCAAATTTTAGATCAGGCCCAACAACACCAGTAGACCAGTCCCTGGGCTCTTAATCTGAAGATTAAGGACACATACTTCATCTGCAGGTGTTTACCCACACCATGGTAGGATTATGTCTCTCCCAGAGATTATCCTTCAGCTACTTTGGTTTTCAGACATATGAGGAGACACTGATTCACGTTCCCATCATCTATACCAGGCATTTCCTCCCAGCCACGACCTAACAGGAGTAAACGTGCCAGTAAACGTGTCCGAACTAGCATGAGGAGAAAAAGAATGGCATTTCGGCAGATCAAATGGGCGCCAGCGTTTAGCAGCAACCACTTTTAATCATTATTATTGTTGCGATTGTTCTTTTTCTCTAATTGCTGCTTAGAATCCCGCGTCTGTTGTACATCCTTTCTTATCTTGGTTTTTGACATGTTGATGGATGTCGTACATGAGTTTAGAGACAGGATTTTGCTGAGCAGCTCCCGGTGAAGAGTGATGTGAAGTTGATCACTTTTGACAGGTGGGTACAGAGTTCACCACAATCCTCTACAACTTCATGTGCAACAGCAGCTGCGTGGGAGGCATGAACCGGAGACCCATCCTCATCATCATCACCCTGGAGACGAGAGAGTAAGAGTCCCTAGCCATCACTCATATACACGCGCATGTGCACGGACCCTACATGGCGCATTAAATGTGCCTGTGCCGGCAGTGGCCAGGTGCTGGGTCGGAGGTCGTTCGAGGGCCGGATATGCGCGTGCCCGGGGCGCGATCGCAAGGCGGACGAGGACCACTTCCGGGAGCAGCAGGCCCTGAACGACAACGTGGCCAAGAACAGCAACGCCAACAAACGCAGTGAGTAGCCACCCTTCCTGCCGCCCCCCCGCCGGACGCCCGGGCACTGCACCGGCAACAATGTTCCCCGTCGTGTGCCGCTTGCAGCTTTCAAGCAGACGCCTGCGCCCATTCCGGGACCCGGCATCAACTTCAAGAAGCGGCGCCACGGAGAGGAGGAGATCTACTATATTCCTGTAAGAGGCAAATGGAAACGGCCCTCAGGCGTGATCTAGTCAGGGGCCGGCAAAAAGTCCCCAGGTCCAGCTACCCAATTAGGACTTACTCCTGTACTAGATAGACCTCAGATTTACACTGTAATAATTAGCTAGTTTTTGATTACGTCTAATTCTTACAGGATTCTTACACATCTGGCGTGACACTTACGCTTTCAGACTCAGGCTTTCAGGCTTATGCAAGAAATCTCACGGTATATCAGTTTTGTACTATTACAAACCTAAAATTAGCTACCTCAGACGCGCCGGGGCAGTTTGCAAACTCTATAGACAATTTCCAAGGTAATAAAACTGTTACATACATATGAATGCATGTACCCGTGTGTGCAGACTTGTCTCAAATTGAAAAACTCACTGCATCCAACTGACCAAAGTTGGCTCCCTGTTCCCAGTTATTATTAAATAGGACGTGCTCAGTTTTCTGAAATCAAAATGTTTATTTGGTTGATACTGACACTGTAAAATCTGTCCTTAAACTTGGAATTTCTCCATGACTGCTTGTCCGATAGTTATAGTGTCTGATGACAAGATAAGAAGTCTAAACTTCCCAAAGCAATTACGCCAACTAGCTAATAATGTTTTACTACTTCATCCACGTGGAAGTTACTTGGGTAAATATATTCTTTACTCTGTTCTGCTTTGCACTGATGTCTGCTAGAAGAATAACGTTCATTGTTATTCATAAATTCATAGAAATGTATGGTCATGCATTAGGTAGATGTTAGGTAGACCTCCCGTGATGCGGGTACTGCAGCAGGCTTGCTGAGTCCGGTTGCCTGGCGACCTGTGTGCCGTGCAGGTGCGAGGCCGGGAGAACTTTGACATCCTGATGAAGATCAAGGACAGTTTGGAGCTAGTGGAGCTGGTTCCCCAGCAGCTGGTGGAGTCGTACAGGCAGCAACAGCAACTCCTGCAGAGACAGTGAGTCAGCCGCTCGCTCAGCAGAGACAGGCCAAATTTAACCCAACATTAATGATTTAATAGAATTGTCCTGGGAAGCCCCCCTAAGAGAGAGAATCTCATTCAAAAAAGTTTCCCCTTCGACAGCTTTTACTATCGTGACACGTACATCTCCTCAGTTGACGCCTTTTACGCACCAAGGATTCTCCAAGACCTCAATTCGAACTCACTAGTGTGCACATGGCCACCCTCCTCAGGGTAGTAACACCCCCTCAAGGTACAGACATATGAATGCTCACCCCAGCCCCTCTTTCTTGAACAGGAGCCACGTACCCCCCTGTTCCTCCTCGTCATACGGCTCCCCCATGCCCAACATGAACAAAATCCACGGGGGCATCGGCAAGCTCCCAGCCGTGAACCACCTGGTGGGCCAATCCCAACAGAGCCCTGGGCCCATCCCCGGCATGACGCACATGGGTGAGGCCTGCACCTTCCTTCTGTTTATTTACTGATCTGTCCATCAGACCATGCATTCATTCATCCATCCATCTGCTTATTTCATTCAGAGTCATCATAGCAATCTGGAGCACACAGACACACATAAACGTTTGAATTAATATCTTTGTGGGGACCATCCATTAATTTCTATGGGAATATCCTTAATGCCAACAATGACAATCTTAACCCCTTCCCAGCCCTATCCTTAACCATACGTAACCAAACAAAATGCAAGACTTTTGGCTATTTTTTTATTTGCAGACACAGACTTTTGTAAAATTTAATTTCTACTCGTGGAGATTGAAAAAATGATCCCCACAACATCAAAATAACAGGCTTTTTATCACATTGTGGGGATATATGGTCCCCACAGTGTAATATATACATAACCCACCCACACAGACACACACACACACACACACATACAGACGCACACAGACACCCACAGACATACACAGTCGCACATTAAAGCCAACTTTACAGTCTTGCCTAAGAAGCTTGTGTTTTGACTGCCGTAGGAAACCAGAGTAGCCCTCAGGAAGCCCACACAGACGCAGGGGAACACACAAATAAGCCACACACACAGAGTCCAGGCTCAATTCAAACCCAATCAATAATACCTACAATAATTAAATGATACACGGTAGTAAATGTAGCTGTTTAGTGGGCTTTTACAACCTTTTGATCTCCAGCTCTTTGGTCAATAAGAATTAGTCATTTGGACTTTTAAACCAGAGCATCCCGCAGAAACATGGACACCCTGAATGGTGCATTTTAATAGAGACCGAGCCCCATGGAGCCAAACATAAATGATAAGTTTAGCTTTAGGTCTGTCTGTGCTACAATCAAAATCTTTACAGTTACTCATCGTTCTTAGGCCTCGGCATCCAGCTAACAATTCAGTCATTTCACTTCCTCATTGATTCAGTTTGTTATTACATTATTATTTTAACTGAGTAGCCTGCTATAGACTGCTGTATTATCGGTAAAGAGGTTGTTTGGTGGACTTTGGGCTAAACGTAGCCACAGACTGTGTAGACGCAACAGTTAGCAACAAATCCACAGCACACTCAGCCCACAGGAGTTTTGGAAATCTGCTCTGCAGTTAACCAACTGTATAGAAAATGATAACCTAAGGAAGGAAAAGCTACATGGATGGATACGAGTTAGTATTATCCAGATAGCTCTCATGTGGTGGTCAGGGCATCCCACTAGGGGAGAGAAAGGACTTGATTTGCATAAAGCAGGACCAAGCGTCAAGCTCCTGAGTCTGATTGATGTGATTTTTATGCCCAGCCCCGCCGTGGCTGTTAACGCACGCCGGCCCTAAACACGTCTTCTCCTGGCACACGTCATTTGCATGTTCCCATTCCCACCTGAGCGCGTGCTTTGTGAATTCCCGCGGTTTGTTACCACGCTTTTCCCACCGGAGCCGCCACCTTCTAAGCCGCGAAGGAATGCTCCAGCTCGTGACTGCCTCTGTGTTTGTATCCCACTCAGGTTCCAACATGCTGAACAGCCACCACATGCAGGCCAACGGTGACATGAACGGGGGCCACTCCGCCCAGACCGTGGCGTCCGCCTCGCACTGCACCCCTCCCCCTCCGTATAACCCTGACCCCAGCCTCGTCAGGTACTTAACCCTCCACTGACGCACCCGTGACACACCCTGGCCCGGACACGCCCCATTCAGCCTTGCTGGAGGCCTGCCGGGCTAAAGCGGAGCTCGGCCCTCTCTGCGCTGACCCGCCACGATGCAGAACGGTCCCATCCGCTGTACCACATTGTGTCAGTATCTGTGTTAGGGCTCCAGAGCTGCATCCATGCACCAGTAACTACAGTGCCATCAGTGATACTCAGCTTACACCCTAAATTATAAGGAGCAGGGCGCGTGTTTGCTTTTCCGAACCCAGCTGGAACAAAATCACGCCCATGCCTGTATGGCGTCATGAAAGTACTGGCTCTCTTTACCCCCCTCGGGGTGTACATGCATGAAAGTCAGACCATCTCCTAGTGAACTGTACTTGTACTAGTCTGAATTGTACTGATGCTTGTTACTATCATTTCTGTCCTATACTCCATCCATCCATCCATTTTCCAACCCGCTTATCCTGTTCAGGGTCGCGGGGGGTCCGGAGCCTATCCCGGAAGCAATGGGCACGAGGCTGTCCTATACTCATTGTCTTAATTTTGTTAAGGTAAAGTTATGTTAAAGTCATTTTAGTAAAGTATACTTTTTATGTATATGTCTTTATCAAAATGTTTAAACCATTTGTCTTCAAGCAGACTAATACATTTAGCATAATTGTAATGGGCCAATTGTAAATAAGCTGTGCCGTTAAACTGACTTTTTTTTAACACAAGCGATGGAGGCTCTTTCTCACAGCTCAGTCACTGGATACAAATACATGAATGCAGTAACATATTTATGGTATTCCGAGTGAAATTAGCTTGTGACGTTAAACTTTTGCTTTTCGAAACAAGCGATTTATGCTCCTATTTATGACTGTCACCGAATACGAATACATTAATGCGATAACATACTGTAAATGTCCACACCGTGTAACTTTCCCCGAACCCAATGTATCATGAGAATGGAGGCGGTACTTTCATGATGCCATACAGGATTGGGCGTGGTTTTGTTCCAACTGGGTTCAGAAAAGCAAACGCGCACTGAAACGAGACAGCTTCAGCAAGACAATGATTTTATGGCAGCGATTACGATGCAGAAATATCAGAGCATAGCATCGATTTTTCACATGTATACATAGGTAAGCCTGTTACACCTACATAACATTTGCTTAGATGTTTTTCTGTGACATAAGTACTGTCCTGATTAAGGTCTCAACACTGACGTATTTAGCTGTATATTTAAAAAGAACTAATGTAATGCACCTTCTGGTCACAAGACCAGGTCCTTAAGTATTACACCACCTGCTGGCTTATACTAGCAAAGGAAAATAACATGGAGTTCAATCAGGTCACTTCTCAGGGATCTGGCTGGGTTTAGACTAAAGGTTTGCGTATTGCATAATCACCATTACTGCTAATTTGACTTCGATTCCCATTTAGGAAACAAAACAGCAGTGAAACTAGTAGCTTTTTTGAAAACTGTTCACCATTTAAGCCGTCGCAGTTTAAAGTCGAAGGAAAAGAGCATAATGCCACTTAGCCCTTAGTCTTTTAAATCTGAAAATGGCTTTTCAAGCTGAGCTGTTTATCACAGATAGGGCTCCACATGCTAAAAAGCAACATTTCTGATCTTTTAATGACTAAAGTTGAATGAAAACGACTTGGCCGGAATAATGAGGAACAGGACACTTAATTTACTTGTAAGTAAGATGTCCTCAAAATAATGTTGTATATGTCAGTGCTTGCAGGAAAGCTGTGTTCCCATTAATAACCAGTGTATACACACGTACTAGAGCCAATCTTTGCCTAAACTGATTCATTTCAATATTTCCTTCCTTGTGAGGCTGTCACAGTCAAGTATCAGCGTGCAGCATTTTATTTATTTGTTTTAAATTCTGTTCCGTATAGCATTATGTTTGATAACGTGGAATTATTGATACTTTTTTATATTGTACTATACCTTCATGTTTAAAAAAAGAACCCTGTGTTTATAATAAAAACATTATAGAAACAAAAAGGCGTAATGAATCATTTAATGCAAAGTGCATGCCTTTCCATAACCTTCAATAACTGTAACCCGGTTCAGCAGAGAAGATTTGGGGAGCACCGCTGTTCTGACGTGTTACCGCATGACGCATGTTTACTGACGGACGTGCAGGTCTGCACTAACACACACTGTATCACTGACCCAATGGGCTCTGAGGGGACCCGGGGCAGGCCTTTCGGAGGACACGCTTCTCACTTCCCACTGTATCCCTTGCATTGACTCCGGTGGTGCTGTAAGCGGGAGGACACCGTCCCCATGGTCTCAGTAGGATTCTTTTTCTCTGAACAGTTTCTTAACCAGTCTCGGATGCCAAAACTGCATTGACTACTTCACATCCCAGGGCCTGCAGAGCGTGTATCACCTCCAGACCCTGTCTATGGAGGTAAACGACAGCTCTCTCGTCACCTTCACTCCTGCTCCAGTCCTTGTGGGTCATGCGCCATGCCACTCTACATCCCTGCAGTGTACTTATCTTACAGAGTCATTGATTGGTTGGATCGCACAACTTAAATAGCAAAATGACCAATGAAACCTGTTGGTTCATGACCCACTGTCACCTTTGCTCTCTCTAAACCAAATTTGTTCATTGTTGTTTAAAAGCTTTTACAGGTGTAGTCCTGGCCTAAATTAAACAAGAATCAATTATATTGAACTTAATTTAGATTTACTGATAATTCATTATTTACAGCCTAAGTGATTAAATTAAACCCCATTAGTGGAAATAACTGAAGGACTGTATTCACTTTAGGGATGAAAATATTTTGTGAATGTTTACATACCTACCTCTGTCTTACATAGTTTAACTACAAATTTTTTGATGACATTACAGCAAAATGACCACCAAACTAACAGTGGCATGTTTGATTTAATGCAATTTTTTTATGCATTCAGGTCAAGAGTTAAAAAAAAAAGTTTAATGCAGAAGTGTACTGGAATAAAAGCCAGGACACCCCATGTCCCATGAGGATTGGAGTGTTATACTCATGTGATTATTCTGGAATTTGGATTAGTGAAATTTGCGCATCTGTGACGTTCAGTCGTATAGGAATAAGAGTTACGAAGTCACAGTCTTGGGTGGACCACAGTGCCAGAGTGTACATGATCATGTTTGTTTGCAGTGTCCGTGGCCTGAGCATCTCATAATAAATACATGGTGTGATGTTCCTACTTGTTTGTGCACAGTGAAAGTTGATCAGTGCATCGATTGGTTATGTCTTCTATTGTACACAGTCTCGATGGGCATGTGTGGTAATTGTGTAGTAGTTAGTGTACACAGTCAGTTTTCCCGAGCATGTTGACGCTTGTCATCGCACACAAACACGGCTGACCAGCTGCTCCATCTTTTGTACACAGTCGTGCTCGCTGGTCGATCGGTCATGTCTGTTGGGCGGAGTTGTGTCAGAGTGGCTCAGCGCTGTGTCTGCTCCCCCCCATCAGGACCTGGGGGCCCTGAAGATCCCCGAGCAGTTCCGCCTGGCCATCTGGCGGGGCCTGCAGGACATGAAGCAGGGCCACGACTACGGGCAGCAGCTGATCCGCTCCAGCAGCAACGCGGCCATCGGGCCGTCGGGCGAGCTGCAGCGGCAGCGCGTCATGGAGGCCGTGCACTTCCGCGTGCGCCACACCATAACCATCCCCAACCGGGCCAGCACCGGGGAGGACTGGGCTGACTTCGGCTTCGACATGCCGGACTGTAAAGTACGCAAGCACTCCATCAAGGAGGAGTTCGCCGAAAGCGACGTCCACTAGGTCTCCGGCCTTCTCGCCTTGTAGCTACACTACCCGCATCCCTATTTAAAGACTGAGAACCTTCTGGAATGAATAGAGGTTGTGCTTGGCTTCAGCTTATATGACCATTATGACAAAGATCAAAAGCAGGCATTTCTTTCCCGTAGTTTTTCTAATTTTTTTTTTTTTTTTTTAAACAAAGCACTTCCATACTCATGTTATTTTCAGTGAATCAGGCCTACATTCTTGGACTAGCCTGGATAGGTCCCCTCTGTCTCCTGCCCCAAGTTCTTTTAGTCTTTTATCTTGAGAAAATGGTGACTTTGAACGATAATCAGCACAGCAGACCTGGGGGAGGAGGCCCGCTTTTCGTCGCGTAGCCGGTACAGTTTTTAATGGGATTCTTGGGTCACGTAGTTTTGTTCCCCACATGGGCGGCATGGTCACCGCTTCATACTCAGTCTGCACAGGCAGAAGCCGAGGCCTCTATGGACTGCAGAGCGGCCAGTGGCTCGTGCTTCACTGGGCCCCCCTTGACTGTAACACTGCTGCCTCCTGCTTCACTGTAGGTGGCCGGCAGCTTGCTAATTTATTTAACAAACTGCCAAATTTGCAAATGTGTGCGTGGGGGGGTGGGGGGGTGAGGTGGGAAAATGTATTCCTTGAGCAAAATGTGTCATTAGTTCTTTTCTTTTGTGTACATATACGTGTAAAAAAAATGTCTTTTGTTCTCATTCAACAGAAAGTGTTCATTGATGTGTTGAAATGTATTACTTTATACATAGGTCAATCAGCAGAGAAATGGCTGTATGCTTCACGAATGTGGATTTTATATATACAGCACGTGTACATATACATGTGTATGGGAGCACACGCATGGCCTGTTCCACATGCACGTCTGCATTTTGTCGTGGAAATTCATTCTCACCACTGAACATGCTCCACGTGGCTTTAGAGTATGGTAGTTTTGACGGAGACTGAATTCATGGTTAGACATACGGAAGTGTTGCAAATCATTAGCTTTGTCCTTAGCTTATGATATTTTGAATAGGTAACAGCTCCCTTTCAGACTCCCCGCTATCTCTTGGATTGCAGCAGGAAATCATTTTTGTAATTAGATCAGCCAGCTGTTGGATACTCATAGACTGAAATTTCTCTATGGTGAAAAATCAAGTACAACTGACTAAATGCAGTATTATGGGCTGGATATGCGTACTTATTGATTTTCAAAAATACTATAAGCACATTTGGTATTGGTAGACACTAGAGGCATTCTTGTTGTATTATAATATAAATATATAGAAAATATAAATGTTCTTTGTTTTAAGGATGGAAAATTGATACCCATTCCCTTTTGGAATTTGCTGATTGAGCATTAACCCTCGAAAGGGAAATAATATTTAATCCAAGGGGCTGGGCTTGGCTGTTCAACTGCAGGTCAAACTGGAAAATGCCAGTGTTCTGTGGCAGAATTGGCTATGGGAAGCTCAGTGAGTGTTTGCTAATCATGATTCCCATTGAGTAACATCACTGAAGTGTTCATTGTTGACTCAAAGCTTTCGATAGGATCACTTTTCTTAATCCTGGTCACCCCATGCAGAATGCTGCTTTCTGATGAAACTTAATTACTCTTAATTACTTGTGGATGAAGCGTAGTTGAAGACTTGCTGTATTAAAAAAACAAGCATGTAATCCAATAGTTCAATGTTCTATTTCTCCACCTTCAAACCACAGCCAGATAATCAAGGGCATGACAATTAGTTGAATAATCTAATCAGATGTAGAGTTGCTACAGCAGAATTGTGCATGGATTATCCACTATGTTAAGCCAAATTTGTGTTAATCGATTAATACTTAAAACTTTGCAACATGCAAGTTGAGAAAATTCTAAACTCTCAGGACTGGGATTAAGACTGGACATAAGCTTCAAGATGCAAAATTAGAGGTGACAGAAAATCGTCTATGTTTGCGCGCCTCGCCACTCTACCCTGAACGCCCAGCATTTTTTCAGGATCTTGAGAAATATTTCATTGTGAGGATCAATGTTAGTCTTTAAATTACAATATCATGCCGAGCGCCCGTCTTCCTTTTTTAGACTTTCACGACAGCTGTTCCTCTTGTTTTGTCCTTACATTTGTAAATAATTTATAATGATAAAGGGAGACCAACAGCGTTAAACATGTTAAGTTTAAAAGTTTAGTCCTTTTGCAATATTCAGTGTGATGGCAGTGTGAAGTGTTTTTCCCTGTATAACAAAAGCTAGAACTGGAATCCTTTTTGGTTTTTTGTTTTGTTTTGATACTCTTACCTTTAATTGACATTGTATTTTATTGTTTTTTAACGGTGTTCTGAATGTCCTTGCAGGGCAAGGTGTCGTATTTATCTCTGAATTATACTCCGAGAGAAACCCTCTTCAGTGTTCATTCTTTCATTTCTTCCCCCCTTTTTTTCTGCCAGATGAGACTTGCATCTTTTCATCCGTAGGCATCTTGACAATCAAACATCACACCATCAGGCTTTTTTATGGCCTGTTTCAGTGCTTAACGTAATGTTGTTCGAAGGTGATGTAGGGCCACATTTTCCTCTTCTGATGAAATTTCACGTTCCGTCTGTCTCCCTAAAGAGGTGACCTGGTGGCTGCCTAGCAACTGATAATGTTTTTCTTCCTGTCCTGCATCCCAATTGTCACATTATGTGACAAACACCTTAACCATATTCCATGAGGCACTTTTGGCGTATACTTGTGCACTGATGAAAAGTATATCTGATTTAAAGGCAGTGATAATTGTTGAACTATTGGAAACAATTCCATATTCAGAGCAATGTACAATAACTACATAAAACAGACTTGGATGCCCTGTAAACCAGGTGACAGATGACCTAAAGGCAGTAGGTGGGTGTAATTATCCAATTCATCATTTTCGTCTGGTGGCAAATGTATGTGTGAAAAAGCAGATGCCTTGTCCTTCGCCCTTATACTAAATAAATTGAAAATGTGATTAAAATATTTTATTATGTTATCCCTTTTATAGAAAACCAAACCTGATAGAGGCAGTATATATTTGCATGACATCCTGTTCACAAATGGCAGCACTAGCTTCTGGGGGTTGATGGTAATTGTCCTGGCTGGTTCGACATGAAAGGAATCAAATGAAATGTTGATTATTCATAAGTGCTGTATTATATGTTAATCTAAAGTATTACCCATAGATATCCGTTTTATCTTCGGAGCCGTACCACATGAATGTTTTCCGTCCCATTCTAGCTAGAGAGTGTGAGTGCGTCATGATGGAGCTTATTTCTGCAGTCTTGTCTCACTTCCAGTCCTGGAAGCATTGCGTCACAGAGAGGCTCCTGCCGTCCGATGTTTCACCACTGAATAATCATGGCGTTTCAAATTTTTACAGTTAATGATATTTGATCTATCCTGGTATCCACAAATCAAAGCAACTTATCGAATGTCACTCTGGCGTAGGGTGAGGGCAGAGCCCGTGATGGGCGGGAGGCCATGGTGGATGGAGCTGGGTGTGTATTGAGAGAAGTGCATGGGGGCCACAGTGTGCTGTGGTGTGTTTTTTGTAGGAGGAATGCGGAGAGGGTGTTTTGGGGAATTTAGGCATGGCAATTATAGCATTTTGCCAGCGTTAACTTTGCTGAAAGGGAACTATGATCAAGATACCTGCTGGGATAGCAACCAGCAGGTTATGAGCCCATATCTGTCTGTTAAAGACAGCAGCAGGTCTGTATTGTTTGTTAAGAATAGGACTTTGCGTCAAATATCCCCTGCAACTGCTAAGCCATCATGGTTTCTAACTTCGATCCTGGAATATTATTCCAATTCAGACTGCATGAAGTTAATATGTTTGCACAATTCAACTGAGTCCCTCTGGCTAGAATATGACCTTAGATCCACATTTTTATACCGATAAATTCTGCATAAAGAAGCAAACTAAGGAACTATGTGTAACAAAATTGGAGAAGTGTATTTATATGTACATATATGTCGCAAAAGCACCAGAACAATCACCGGAACACAGCAGGCCTTCGGTGCATAATATCACAGTTACAATAGTACATTTGGAAGACAAGCCTTAATAAGACTTCAGTTTTACCCAAGTGTGGATCTGCTACAAACTGTACTCCTACAGTGAGATTTTTTTTGTGACTACAGACGGTCCCCAAGATACGATGGTTCAACATACGATTTTTCAATCATATGATGACGATATCGATATGACAAAAGTTTTGCGCGGCAGGCAAACGCGGCAGCGTATGCGGTACGATACAATGGGCCGCTGCCGGCATGTACACGCCTCCCGCCTTCTGAGATGCCTCACTCACACCAGCAATCGACACAGTTCAGTTGTCTCGGCGTTAGAGCGCATATTGACAAATTACAGAACACTACCCCATACTGATCACCATTCTTTAAAACTCCAGGGTAGGATGACTTACGATATTTTCAAGTTACGATGGGGTCATCTGAACACATCTCCATCGTAAGTTGGGGACTACCTGTTTTTTCTAAAAACAAACTGGACTATTTGGAAAACATACACCGTCCCTATGTTCTTCATGCAGGTACCCCTGGCGCACTGAGCTCCTATATAAACCGCCATTATCCTCAGCATGATATCCTAAACTGGCTAAGCGTAGAACTGATATATATTTTTAAAGACAGACCTCTGCCTTGGTCCGTCATTAGCTCGAGCGGGATTACATCAGCTTGCTAGGGGGCGTCAGTCCGTCTCGTATTGCACCTGTCCCCTCTTATAAACCTGATAAAGCTACAGAGAGACATAGAGTTTGCAGTCAGACAGGGCGAGAGGGAAGAGTACTGTAAGTCAATGAAGAGCGCAACAATCCGGGTGACATGTCTGGAAAAGGTGAAGCGTCACGCCTCGGTCTTGATGGCAGTGGCGCTGCTGGCTGCCATGAGCCGTAGGTCCACCACGGAGCCGTTCTTCCAGGACTGTTCAGCGGCAGCCGCCACCCGCACCGTCCACAAGTACTGCTCTTTAGTGAAGAAGGGCACCTCCCGTCCTGCTGGGGACAGAAACACATGTCAGGGGCTGTTTCTGACCGCATGACCTCTTTGCACACACTGCTTATGACTGGGTGTCCAGGTGATGCTATGTTTTGGTTATCAGCCGGGCCTCGCGACTCAGTAACTCATCCAAGCCCTCCAATCAGTTTAGGACGATCAGTGGCTATACATCGCTCTCAAGACATAGGCTTGGAGGACCATCAATGGACCTCCACTCCAGACTGTGTGTTATCACAGGCTTATATACTGTAAATGCTGGATGGATGGATGGATGGATGGATGGATGGATGGATGGAT